>PYUH01000036.1:2941194-2965737 GCA_016808085.1 Suaeda aralocaspica
TTTTTTTTTTTTTTTTTTTTCTTCCCTAACAAAAACCTTATTAACAAACTTAAGAATAACCAAGCCAAATATAGGCAACCCCTTAATTGAGATTAAAAAAAGACCCTCCCTTGAAAGAATTAAAATGATGCTATGGAATACGCATCACTTACAGAATGGATAGCTACATGCTTTGATGAACAGGCCAGATTTCTAGATGGCAGATAATAGCTTTACTCTCTGCAATAACAGCTAAATGAATGCCTTAGTCCTAAAAGGTTGTAGTTTGCTGTATGCGCCAATACATTATCTCATGCGATCGTCCACAAATATCTTTTCTATTCACTCCTTTCAAAATTTTCATGCGATTGTAAATCTATGTGCTATGTTGCTTTCAACCATGTGTAGTTAATGTGGCTAACAGACGTGTGTGTGTGTGTGTGGATAAGTCTGAGCTAATGTAACCATGTGTAATTTCAGCATGACTCATTATACTTATTTGACAGGCCATGTATCAACAATTTAAACTGGAGCCTTATGCAGTGCACACCACATTCCAATATGCTGGTACAGAAGGAAAGCGCCATCGGTTACGGGAAGCTATGGTGTTTTATGATCCACCTGATTACTATAACTCTCCAGGTAATACACTCAGTGCTTCATTTCATGTAGGAAAAAGACTGCATTTACTTCATTGTTTTGTTCTTTTTTATGTTTACAACATACCATGCTAAATAAATGTTGATTTTGTCTTACTTTGTGCATTTCTTCATTTTCATAGAGATTGGTCTTCTTTCTGTTTTAAGTATTTCTTATTAACAGTCCTTATGGTTCCTCTCTGCGGTGCATTGTCCCACTGGTAGCCTTTTCTTTTGGTTCATTTTCACCTTTTTAAAATCTGTCTAGAAAGTCAACAATGACAAATTATGTGAAATGGAGTATGGGATCCTGGCGATGGATTTGGTGATTGTTTGTTGCTTTTGGTTTGGAAAAGACGTGGATTCTTGCATACCCGCTTACTTTTCGGAGCCTTAGTTTTTCTACTCACTTCGTCAGAAGGCATAACAGCCTTACAAGTGCAGATACAAAAAATGGTCATAAGCTCCTAGCATGTTGAACTTGTACAGAAAGAAGCTCCACAACCTAACTCCTGCTCCACCCTCAACCTTTGTGGTTACATGTAAAGCAATGAAGTTGATACTTCATTACAAGATAGCATTATGTTAGGTTTCAGGTGGCGAAAAATAAATTTGAGGCATAACAATGTAAATTGAAGTGATAGAAACAATATTTAGGTTTTGGGTAAATTTTGGAGGTTTGGACTTCGGACATATTATTAACTGTCAACTTTGTTGAATCTAATGCAGGAGGATTCTTGTCATTTAAGCCATCCATTCCAAGGAGCCTGTTGTTAGATGGAGAGCATGACGTTGAGTCACACTTCGTTGTTGTTAATTTTCAGGTGCGATATAAATTTCTGATGTCTTTGGTTGGCATTCTGGATCTCATCTTCTTAATTGTAATGACTCCTTAAATGCTTCTCCTCAGATGAAACAAATACGGACTGCACTTGCTATTGCTTCATTGCTAAATCGTACCCTGGTGAGAATAGACTGACAACTTGACTGTATATGATCCATATCTTGTGTCATTGTGGCTGTCTATATGCACCCCTATGCAAAATTATACTTCGTATGTGGGTCTTTTTTATTATAACTGTCAAATGTTATTTATCATGCAATAAAACTGAACAACATAGATGTATTAGATTGGAGAATATGTCAGAGAAAGGAAGGTGAGGAAGCATTGAAAATGCATAAATAAATATCAAATACAGTGCAAGGTTTTTTTTTTTTTGGGCAACAAGTAACGTACATATTGGAATCAATAACTACTACGATTTACTCCCTTATTGCTGGAATCAACAGAAGGTTCTAATATTTATCAAGTATCTCATACTATGATTTACTCCCTTATTTTATTTATCATTTCTTTTAATAGAGTCAGTAAGCTGAGGCAATTTCCCTAGGAATAGCTTGGTTGGGTTTGATGAACCTTGTGCAAGCTATCATGGGCACTGTTGCTTCTTTTATTTAATCCTTTGCTGCTTGGGTATACCTTTTGCAGCTCCCTTGACTTAAATCACACAGTATTGTCTTTCCAATGCAACCATTCCTTCTAATATTTCTTGTCCAATGATCCTGTAACGATTTCTTCTCAGGATTTGTTTACTTAGGCTGTTTGCTACTAAATTTTGTACTTAAGTAACAATTAGAGTTTGTTGTTTTCTTAGTGGCAACTTCATCAGCATATTTATTAGTTCTCCTGCTTATCTCACATGATCTCTATGTTATCTTAAAGAAATTCACAATCGAGATCTATACTATCTTGCTCACTATTGATTCTATCCATCAACCTGTTGTCAGCTGGTTGGATTATGCTGAGGTGCCTTCCGGTTGATGTAAATTCAGCAGGACTACGATACCTTATATCCACCCTGTTCAGGTTTACACACATTTCTCTTCTTCCCTACTTGCCATCTTACATGAGAGTCGCATGACCTTTTATTGTAATCACACTATGGCCCATGGCTGCCCAACTTTAAAAAAACCCTCCTATACCATATTCTCCTCAAAGTGTGTAAATCTTTGTAGCACGGAGGACTTTTTTCTCAAATGCCTTTTTACGGAATGCTGGCTGTGGCGGCGTCTAACCTGTGGCCAATTAGTGGCAACTAAAAGAATCCTCTTAATATGAGTTGAGTGGGCATTTAAGATAGCATTTGTGCATTCTTGGACTACAACAGTGTTCTGTAGTTTAGTACGACGAAGATTGTCTGGATAATGTTGCCTGCCGATTAATATCTTGTTTTGGCGCTATAATACATAAGATTTGGAATAAGCTTTGTAAAGATTTTACCGAATACAATTGTTACTCGTGAGATATTATCTGGTGAATCAATATGAGAGGTTGCGCTATTGATAGTTTATATGTTAATATCTTATTATCTTCTTCTTGTGATTCATAGGTCATGCCTCCAATCTGGTGCAGGTTAGATAGGCTTTGGTTTGGGCATCCTGGAGTCCTGGAAGGTACCANTGGAATCAACAGAAGGTTCTAATATTTATCAAGTATCTCATACTATGATTTACTCCCTTATTTTATTTATCATTTCTTTTAATAGAGTCAGTAAGCTGAGGCAATTTCCCTAGGAATAGCTTGGTTGGGTTTGATGAACCTTGTGCAAGCTATCATGGGCACTGTTGCTTCTTTTATTTAATCCTTTGCTGCTTGGGTATACCTTTTGCAGCTCCCTTGACTTAAATCACACAGTATTGTCTTTCCAATGCAACCATTCCTTCTAATATTTCTTGTCCAATGATCCTGTAACGATTTCTTCTCAGGATTTGTTTACTTAGGCTGTTTGCTACTAAATTTTGTACTTAAGTAACAATTAGAGTTTGTTGTTTTCTTAGTGGCAACTTCATCAGCATATTTATTAGTTCTCCTGCTTATCTCACATGATCTCTATGTTATCTTAAAGAAATTCACAATCGAGATCTATACTATCTTGCTCACTATTGATTCTATCCATCAACCTGTTGTCAGCTGGTTGGATTATGCTGAGGTGCCTTCCGGTTGATGTAAATTCAGCAGGACTACGATACCTTATATCCACCCTGTTCAGGTTTACACACATTTCTCTTCTTCCCTACTTGCCATCTTACATGAGAGTCGCATGACCTTTTATTGTAATCACACTATGGCCCATGGCTGCCCAACTTTAAAAAAACCCTCCTATACCATATTCTCCTCAAAGTGTGTAAATCTTTGTAGCACGGAGGACTTTTTTCTCAAATGCCTTTTTACGGAATGCTGGCTGTGGCGGCGTCTAACCTGTGGCCAATTAGTGGCAACTAAAAGAATCCTCTTAATATGAGTTGAGTGGGCATTTAAGATAGCATTTGTGCATTCTTGGACTACAACAGTGTTCTGTAGTTTAGTACGACGAAGATTGTCTGGATAATGTTGCCTGCCGATTAATATCTTGTTTTGGCGCTATAATACATAAGATTTGGAATAAGCTTTGTAAAGATTTTACCGAATACAATTGTTACTCGTGAGATATTATCTGGTGAATCAATATGAGAGGTTGCGCTATTGATAGTTTATATGTTAATATCTTATTATCTTCTTCTTGTGATTCATAGGTCATGCCTCCAATCTGGTGCAGGTTAGATAGGCTTTGGTTTGGGCATCCTGGAGTCCTGGAAGGTACCATGACGAGGCAACCTTTCATATGCCCTCTAGATCATGTTTTTGAGGTAATCAGGTCTAAACCCTTGTTTTTACCAAAAAAAAAGTTTTTACCCTTATTTAAGCTGTTTGCTTCTTTGCTTTGATCCTTGTGACTTTTTGGCTTGAAAGATTTAGGTCATTCTATCTTAAAGCTTTTGTTTCTTGATATTCCATAAATTTTATTTGTTTATTTATTTATACATTTCGGTTGCTCCATAAAGTTCTTATATGATTTCTTATTCAATATTTGGACAACAAGTTTCTGTTCTAGCCTCCATTACCTTAGTTGTAAGACCCATTAAGTTTCACTATATATCTTTTGTATATATATAAAAAAAATCCTTATGTGACCCATACACATCCTTTTCCTTGATTTGTGTATCTACTTTTATGTAAGAACAATAGGAAACACTGGGCAAGATAATTATCTAGCAATAAGCTGAAACGATACTTGTATATACATATGGGGAGATGCATCAATGTTACAAGTTGTTTCTGATTATTGCTAAATAATGATTATTGCGAGATATATACATCTGAGGGAACATAAGATTTGGGAATCGAATCCCATCTTTTGTAGCTCCTAAGCCTAATTTATATCCCTATTTATCTTTGGAAGTTCTAGTTTAAGGTGACTCTTGAAAATTCAAGCAGAACAACATTGATTGTTCATGTCACAATCTTCTTAACCCAGCCGCTAAATTTTGCCTGTAGTTTTGGTAATCGTTTTTATTTTTATAATTTCTGCAGGTGAACGTAATGCTGCAAGACTTGTCACAGCAAGAATTTGGTCCAAATATCGATATCAGGGAATACTCCTTCCTTGATAATCCAGCACTGCCACAGGAAGTTAGTTTACAGAGGGAAGTGAGATCCATTCAATAACACAAATCTTAAGGGATCATTAACCTGATGTTTTGTGTCTAGGTCAAGGAGTCGTGGCTTGATGTTCAGCTTTGTCAAGTGGGATCAAAAGGCTGTCGTGTTACCAATGGCTCTAGCACTGCTGGATTGCTCATATTTCCCAAACATGCCAGTGAAGAAACGGTATCTCTATGATAACTAATACAAAATAATTTAATCTGGATGAAGCATTAAATCTAATTTATATATGCAGCTGTTGCTTATGAAATAGTTCGCTGTGTAAAGTGCTAAGACTTTTATTGTCCTGCATAAGTTTAAATTTGTTCATATTTGTTTATTTATTTCGTGGACCTTTTTTTTTTAAATTTTGTAACTCGATCCACAAATGAGCTTGAACGTAAATACACAATGGATGTGTCTGATGTGGTGGACAGTGTAAGCTTGAATGGTTTGTGGGCATCGACGAAGAAGAGTGTTGGGATCATGGTGATCTTACAAGGAGTGGAGGGAGACCAAAGTTGATGTGGATTGAGGGAGTTAAGAAGGATTTGAAGGGAAAAAAACTGGGATGTACGTGGCACTAGATCAGAGGAGATGGAGGGAGGTGAATAGGTGATTTGGGTGGATGACTGCATGGATAGCATTTCTAGTTCATGTAGCCATGTAGTCAACTCCTTTTATGGAGTTGAGGCTTTGATTGGTTGATCAATCAACTGTGTCCAACACACTAATTAGTAATTACCGGGGGCTAATTACCAAGTTTTCATTTAAATGAACACAGGAAGTACTCGATGTTTTTAGTTGTTTTTTCCCATGAAGTGTATATTTGAGGAAGTGAAAGAAATTGTTTGTTTGATGATGAAAGGTTGTTTGACATTGGATCAAATCAATTTGGTTGGATGTGTGGGCTAACAAGAAAGTATAAAATGAGAATTGGGGTTATTAGCAAGAAGGTAGGAGTTGCTTTTATTGAGGATAAGATGAGGGAAACCGATCTTAGATGGTTTAGACATATAAGATGGAGACTGAGTAATGTGCTGGTAAGGAGGTTAGAAATGTAGAAACAAGATAGATGGAGGAGAGGTAGAGGAAGACCTAAGCAAACTTGGATGAGGTTGGTTGCGGAGATATGAGGTTGTTAGGGCTCGTAGAGAATTTAGCGCTAAACAAGGAAAAATGGAGAGAGAGGAATTTAATTCTATTGTAACAAAATGCAGGCAATAATTAAAGTAAAGATTAACAGAACACAAATTTAATGTGGTTCACCAACAATGTGTTGGCTATGTCCACTGGCAGAGGAGAGATTTTATTTTATCTTATCAAAGACTTTTAGAATACAAAATTAGGCTAGGTTACAGAAACGGGGAGTTCAGAGACCTTAATATGGAAAGGTTCAAAAATAGGCCGAAAACACAAAATCCGTAACCTAACATAGTGAGGCCACCGTGAGTGGTTTGCGAAGTGGGGGAAAAATCGGATTCAAGGCATATTGTTCATGTCTAGTTGACCCTATATTATTTTGGGAATAAGGCTTTGTTGTTGTTGGTGCTGTCATTGATCATGGAAGGTAAAACTAGCACCAAATCAATATTGGGGTAGTGGTAATGGTGGGTCGCACAGAAAGTAGGAGAAAGCCATAAGAATAATATGAATTATAACTTTTGTAAGAAGAGACTTTAAAGGCATGTATGTGCTAGCTTGTCATTTGAATTTACATGTTTGCTCACATTGGAGAGTTGAGACTACCTCTTGCAGTAGCATTTTGTTTTGCTTTCAAGTTCTTTAGCAATGCATTTCATCATCTTATATGTTATTATTTTGACAGTTTGAATCAGTATTCTCGTCATTCAAGAATATCAAAGTTATAAACTTCTTATCTATCCAAGATGCTTTCCTGGGGTTTACCGACAAGGCAAGTTTCCACTTCATAGCTATGAATCTTGTTGCTTACAAAATGCTATGATGCTTATATGTGATACGCTCGTTTAGGAGAAAGAGCTGAGATTCAAGAAACGTGTTAAACGATACGTAGGCATATGGTGTTGTGTTATGGATGCCACTCCAGGCCATATATATTATGACATGTACTGGGATGAGAAGCCTGGCTGGAAACCGTTGCCGCCACAAAGGCCAGAGGACGATCACCCTCCAGTATAACTCCCACGACGTTGTATTTCTTCTAGTAGAATTTGAAAATCTTGACACCAGGACACGAACATGGTGACACAGACATGCAATCAGCTGACATACCTTAACAGAGAATGCTGAAAGTTCAGATAACAAAAGCTGATGCATCCACCTTACAATGGAGGATAAGATTTTGATTAGTTGCTGTAGTACTTCCCTCAACTCTGGCAGTGACAAACTTGTCCCTCTTTTTTTTTTTTTTTTTTTTTTTTTTTTTTTTAATTTTTTTATGGTATGGTAAGTTATGGTTTCTCTTCTAATGTAAAATTATTGTTGTAGAAAATTTTGTTCAATTAACGATCTAGATAACAAAGATAATATAACATTGTTGTTGTACAAAGTTTAGTGTCGGCAATGTATTATAAACGTGATGGTGACGAAGTATCAGAGAGTAAAGTAATGCTTGAAAAAAAATCTGCTTGCACTAATATTTGAGAACATAAACAATTTAATACTTTGCATTTATGTGGTTACGGAACTTCCCATATTTGATGGCTCGATATTCTCGTCTATGTTGATTGACAAAGTTTTATATACACGGTACACTTGGCTCGATATTCCCATAGTACAGCGGGTTTGAAGTTACACTTTTTTGTGTTTTAGTTACTATAAAATCAGCTTGAGTTATACTTTGTTGAGTTTGAGTTACGTTTTTTTTTAGTTCTAGTTACCTTAAAATCAACTCAAGTTTACATTCTAATGCTAAAAACCCAATTTTATTGAATAAATATAGTTTATTATGCCATATATAAAATTTATTTGTTCAAGATATTCAATTAAATTTCAATGAATTTAATTTTAGTTACCTAAAAACTAGTTCAAGTTGGTCCTTGTACAATAATTTTATTATACACCGAGTGTATGCAATATTCATTCATGTTGATTAAATAAAAGACGAATAAAAATATTGGGGCATTTGAAAAGGGTGAAAGGAGTTGGATAATTGACCAAAAACACAACAATTGGTATAAATTTCAAATGTCAATAACCGAAGCTCATATAGTCATACATAACATATTGTGCAAAGAATATATCAAATATAACCGAGTAGTTCTTCTAGTCAAGGAACTTTTCCCACACAGAGACTCTGTATTTTATCCATCCTTCACATTTCCTTCCTATTTGCGATTCCTCTGATCAAAGTCTGAATCTCAGATAATCGAAAACAGCCAAAACCCTTGTTGCAAACAGCAAGACAAGCGACAAAGCATATATGTGATATATCAATAGCCCTATGGCAAAGAGAATGCCAAATAACTGATTCAAGATATATCAAAGCCACAAAGAAGCAATCAACAAGAGATACAAGATATAACACTAAATCCAAAATCATCTTTACATCACAATAAGTAAGCAAGTTATGGCGTAATAATGGCAAGCTAAGCTGAGCCAATTAGGTTTTAAGAGTGTTATTTTGAGTATGCAGAACACAAGACTGTCAAATCACTTCCACTTCTTGAACTTCTTTCCACCACCAAACATGCCATGACCCTTCCCGCCCTTGAACTTTCCATGACCCTTCCCGCCCTTGAACTTTCCATGCTTAAACTTCCCGCCATGACCACCACCAAAAGGACCAAAGCCTCCTCCTCCATGGTGACCAAAGGCACCTCCACCATGATGACCATGTGAACCACCTGTCATCTTATGAACTCCATAAGCAGCTGCAGCGGCAGCAGCACCTCCAGCTAGCATGCCTCCCATGCCTCCCATTCCTCCTGAACAAGACACCCAAACAAAATATTAATCAAGCATGCCTAAATAAAAGGAAGACATAAGAACCAGATCGTGATGGCTCTCGTCAAAATTAAGCATATATATACCTGAATGTTTGCCACCACCAGAATGTCCCCCTGGATAGCCTTGTGGAGGATATCCGTGGCCACCATGTTGAGGGTATCCAGCTGGAGGATAGCCTTGAGGTGGGTAGCCGCCTTGTTGTGGAGGGTATCCATGTCCACCACCATGTCCACCAACATGTCCAGCAAGACCATGAGCAACAGTTGAAAACAATCCTTTGTCAGAATCACCATGTTGTGAGTTTCCCCCTTCCCCATGTGGTGGGTATGCCCCCGGAGGTGGTGGGTATGCCCCTTCTCCATGCTGCGGGTATGGATATGCTCCAGGAGGTGGCGGGTATGCTCCAGGAGGTGGTGGGTAAGCCCCTTCGCCATGCTGTGGGTATGGGTATGCACCTGGAGGTGGTGGGTATGCACCCGGAGGTGGAGGGTATTCGTCTCTTCCGCCTCCCATGCTGTTTCAAAAACTATACAATAAACACATAACTAACAAGTTACTAAAATTTTCAACAAGATCTTTATTGTAAAACTAAATCAAAAGATCAATGCCCTTGATATACCATATATATATATATATATATATATACATTAGATTCACATAGGCATTCATGCAACAATAGATTTACATAACATTCAAACAAGTTCAAGAAAAAAAAAATCAATTACACAATTCTCCAATATGAAGCCGCAGTAAAATCATATGTTTCTTTCTAACCAATCAAATGCCCATTTGATCACTAAATATAACAGTAGAAAAGAACAAGTTCATATATGATCAATTATGCTTATTAAGTTCTTATATCTAAGTTATCTAATCCTTCCAACTCACTCCATAAGTTTTTCCAAAGGTGTCTCTGAAAAGCACATTCAACTTCAACACCATTATCTAATATGATAACCAACTAAACAATTACAAGATCCCGCGTAATCATGTTAATCAATGAATTAAGTGCAGGAGGTTATCGTCAAAAAAGTAAATGGAGCAAACACTTAGAGACGGGATGTAGAACTTTGAGTTGCATACAAGATACAAGTTGAAAACTACCAACTAAAGACAACATTTTGCCAAACTAATCATTCGCTTTCGAAAGCGTTAAATCAGATCCAAAACAAGGTCACAAACCAAAATCAAAGACACAAAGGTCAAACAAAATTACAGCAAGAAGAACATGCATCCACAAAACACTAATCAATCCAAACACCCCCTTTTGAATTTGGGTAAGATTGAGAACAATCAATCAATCTATCAAATACACTTAAACAATAAAATCCCATATCATCAATCAATCAAAAACTGATAATTTAATACATAACAAAAAAATTAAAATCAATTAATTTCATATTCTAAAAACACATCAAAGATCAATCTCACAAGTCAAACACTGTAAATTACAAAAAATAACCAAAAAAGAAATCTGGGTTATCTAAAAAAGATCAAAATAAACAATCTTTGCATTAAAAACTGTAAAAACAACAATGATCAAAGTCAACCAAAACCAAAATTTAGGCAAAAACAAAAATGTACAAATAAAATTAAATTAAACCCACATTAATAAACAACAAATAACAAAATTTAAGGATGAAAAAAGAAAGAAATTATACCTGATATAAAGAAAGATAATAGAAGGATAAAAAAGCAAAGTAATATAAAACAGAGGAAGAAGAAAGAAATCAAAGGGGTTGTTTGAATGAAGTATTTATTGGTTACAAAAGGACAAAAAAGGAAAAATAAGATAAGTACAAAATAAATGATCAAAATCAAGTATCTAATCCTTCTCTTTTTATGAAGAGATGATAGGGGGAATTCGATTCCACGCGGCAATTCAACGCGCATTTCACACGGGCATGACTTTTTTTCAGATATTTTTTTACTTAATATATATTTGTGTTTGCTTAGTGGGGTATCTATGCGACTTTGTGTCCGGTAGGTTGATGCAACGTAACTTTTTATTTATCCGTGTTATTTGATTTAATATTTTGTACCTTGGGTGTAATATTTTAAAAAAAAATTTTTGTGAAATTTTGGGAATCAATTCAAAAGACTGTTTGGTGTGGGTGGATATGGAGAATTGGATGCTAATGTTGAAGAAAAGTGTGCACATTGAGGATTTGATATCTTGTATGCAAATTGAAATGTCCCTAGAATGATTGAAAGAGTGTAATTTAGCAATCCTGTAACATAGGCTTTTAACATTGTTTAGAAAACCTGGTTGAGTGGAGGTAATGAGACATCGAAAGAGTGTGAATACATGATGTTTGCGGAAGAGAAAGAGATGTCATATTAAATTTGTGGAACAATCCTTTCAAGACGACAAAATTGGAAATGCGGAAACCACAAAGATAGTACACATTGGTTTTATACTCGATAGAAAAAAATAGCCAAAAATTTACGCAATGTTTTAATGGTCGATAGAAAAACCACAAAGGCTCTTGGATGGATTATTGTGGTTCAAAAGACCATAAGAAGGTCAAAGGGAGCAAAAAACTACCATGTTCTTTCGAAAAATGTCTGAATTGAAAGACGGATAATAATTAGTTTTTAGAGTTCCAATTCAACTTCGGTCGTGGGGAGTCTCGTGATCAACTAGATTACATGGTAAAAAAACATGACAAAAATAAGGCGAAGCTAAGAACATCCCTCCGAAAGCTGAATATGAAGGCTATAAGTCACCGTTTTTAGAAGTCATGCAAAAAAAAATCTATATAGTAATTTTTTTACATTGTTCCCCTATGGTTAAAAGAAGGCGCTTGGACAACTTGTCGGAATTCTAAAGGCCATAAGATGTTCCAGCAATTGTTCCCTTATTTCGAAAAATGTATGAAATCGGCCTGATAATAACGAATTTTTATAGGCCGAAATCGATGGTAGGAAGTCCAATGATGACCCAAAACATGTGGCAAAAAACAGGGCACAAATAAGAAGGAGCCCCGGACAATCCTCCAGAAGCCAAAGATGAAGGTTATTTGTCACAATTTTTAGAATTTTCAAGGTCCCAAAATAAATTAGCCAAAAATTTTACATTGTTCTCTTATGATCAAAACAATGCTCTTGTTAACTTTGCCGGTGTTAAAAAAGGACATAAAAAAGTTCTTGGAAAAGACTACTGTGCCATTCTTCCAAATAATATATAAAAGAAAGATAATTACAAGTTTTAAGAGGATTAAACCGGTTGTGAGGAGTCCCATGGTCATCCAAAACATGTGCCCAAAAAATACGGCGGAAATAAGATGAAGCCCGAGATAGCTCTTTGAAAGTTGAAAATGAATGCTATATGTCACAATTTTCGGAGGTTTCACCCCAAATTGACCACTTTGGGTTGTTATATTTGCCATAAAGGCATCACTTAAAAATTTTGGCAATATTTTTTCGGGAACCCCGGAACCTTAAAAAGCAATGAATAATAGCTTTCGTTTTAGGCCTCAAGAGAGTCTGTTCTAGGCTCAATCTTATTTTCTCCCTAGTTTTTTACCACTGGATCTTGACTACCACATGACTCCCTACGATTGATTTTGGCCTCTCAAAACTTGATATCATCCCTAATATGGTTGTTTTGGAAGAAGGCAAAAACAACTTTTTCCAGGACCCTCTAAAAACTTGTTCCTTATCCCTCTTATGGATGTTTCATCCTAATAAACTGCTCCGGATTAAAATAATTATCATACATGCATCATGTAAAATTTTGGCAACTATTTTTCCGAGACCCCTGAACCTATAAAAAAGTGAATAAATAAACTTCGTCTCAGGCCTCCAGAGGGTCCGTCCCTGGCTCTGTCTTCTTTTCGTCTTTTTTTTACTACTTGCTATGGACCATTAAAGGAATCCCGACGATCGGCTTTGGCCTCAAAAAACTTGTAATCATCCCTCTTATGGCCTCTTCTGGAGAAGGGAACAACATTCTATTCGGGGAATCGTCTAAAACCTTGTTATTAATACTCTTAAGGCACTTTTACCTTGAATCACTTGATCTGGGGTCATATTTTGACCATACAGACACCCTTGAGAAATTTCAGCAATATTTTTTCCTGGACCCCGTAACGCCAAAAAACAATGGATAATAGCCTTCGATTGAGGCCTCCGGAGGGGCCGTCTCGGGACCCATCGTTTTTTTTTCCCTTTCTTTTACCACGTGTTATGGACCACAACAAGACTCCTAACGATCAGATTTGACCCTTAAAGACCCGTAATCATCCCTCTTATGGCCTCTTTCGTAGAAGGGAACATCCTGTTCGTTTTGGGAACCGTCTAAAACCTTGTTATTGACACTTTTAACGTCATTTCACCTTGAATCACTTGGTCTAGGGTCATATTTTGACCATACGAGCAGCCCAAAAAACTTTCGGCAATTTTTTCCAAGAACCCAAACCCCAAAAAACAATGGATAATAGCCTTTGGTTAAGGCTTTTGGAGGGGCCGTTCCGAGCCCCGTCGTTATTTTACCTCGTAATTTTTCTACGTGCTATGTACCACCATTGGACTCCCCACGATCAGTTTTAGCACCTAAAGACATGTAATCATCCCTCTTATAGCCTCTTCCGGAGTAGGGAAAAATAACATCTTATGGGAACCGATTGAAATCTTGTTATCAATACTTTTAGGGCCATTTCACCCCAAATTGCATGGTCTTGGGGTCATATTTCAATCATACGAGCACCCTAGAAAATTTTCGACAATTTTCCCCCCCTACCGTAGAACTCCAAAAATTGTATATAATAGCCTATGGCTAAGGCCTCTGGAGCGACCATCTAGGGACCCATCGGTTTTTCGCCCCATTCTATTAACACGTGCTATGGACCACATCACTCCCTACAGTTAGTTAAGGCACTTAAAGACATGTAATCATCCTTCTTATGGCATCTTCTGGAGAAGGGAAAAACAACTTCTTCAGGTAACCGACTAAAACTTTGTCATCAACGCTCTGAAGGTCCCTTCATCTTGAATCGCTTGGTCCGGGGTCATATTTTAACCATATAGGCACCACGAGGAATTTTCGACAATTTTTTTCCTAGACCCCGAAACCCCAAACGCAATGGATAATAGCCTTTGGTTGAGGCCTGTGGAGGGGCCGTTCTGGCCCCGTCGTTTTTTCGCCCCTTAAATTTACACGTGCTATGGACCGACAATGGACTCCCGATGATCGGTTTCAGATCCTAAAGAACTGTAATCATCCCTCTTATGGTTTCTTCCATGGATGGAAAAACAACTTATTCCGGGAACCGTCTAAAACCTTGTTATCAACAATCTAAAGGCCTTTTCACCCCGAATTGCTTGGACTGGCGTTATATTTTGACCATAAGGGGACCCCGGAGAATATTTGGTAATTTTTTTTAAACCCCTGAAACCACAAAACAATGGATAATAGATTTTGATTGAGGCCTCTGGAGGCTTCGTCCGAGGCGCAGTTGTTTTTTCGCCCCGTTCTTGTACCACGTACTATAGATCACCACCAGTCTCCCCACAATCAGTTTTGGCCCCTAAAAACCTGTAAACAACCTTCTTATGGCCTCTTTCAAAGATGGGTAAAATTGTCTCTTTTTGGAACCGTTTAAAACCTTGTTATGAACACTCTTAAGGCTCTTTCACCTTGGATCGCTTGGTTTAAGGATTATAAATTCTCCCGGACTATTTTGATAATTATTTTTCGGGACCCCATATGCACAAAAAATTAGTAGAAAATAGTCGTTGGTTAAGACCTCCGCAGGGGCCGTCTCGCCCTTCGCCGTTTTTTCGCCCTACCTTGAAGATAGACCACAACACGACCCCCTTCGATCGGTTTCTGCCCCTAAACACCTATAATCATCCATATTATGGCCTCTTCTAGAGAAGAAAAAAACAACCTCGTTCGGGAACCTTATAAAACCTTGTTATCAACACTCTCATTGCCTTTTCACCCAGAGTCGCTTGGTCCAGGGTCATATTATGACGGTACGCGCACCCTAGAGATTTTTCAACGTGCAATTTGTGCCCTGTCATTCTTTTTTTGTTGTTGTAATTTTACCAAGTGCTATGGACCACCACAAGACTCCCAAAGTTTGGTTTCAGCCCCTAAAGACCTGTAATCATGCCCAAAAGACCTCTTATGACCTGTTTTGGAGAAGGGAAAACTGCTTCTTTCGGGAACCGTCTAAAACCTTTTTTGTCAACCTTTTTATTTCCTTTTCACCCCAAATCTCTTGGTTTGGGGTTATTTCTTGACCATACGGGCACCGCTGAAAATTTCCCACGAACCTGAAACCTCAAAAAATAGTAAATAATAGCCTTTGGTTGAGGCCTCTGGAGTGGTAGTCCCAGGACTTGTTTTTTCGCCTCGTAACTTTACCACGTGCTATGGGCACCACAAGACTTTTCACGATCGGTTTTGTCCCCTAAAAACTTGTCATCATCTCTTTTATGGCCTCTTCCGAAGAATGGAAAAACTGCCTCTTCCGGGAATAGTCTAAAACCTTATTATCAACAATCTTAAGGCTTTTTTTTTTTTTTTTACCTCAAATCGCTTGGTCTGGAGCCATATTTTGACCATACAAACACCTTGTACTTTTGGCACTTTTTTTTCGGGACCACGAAACCCCAAAAAATAGTGGATAGTAGTCTTTTGTTGAGGCCTCCGGAGGAGCCATCCTTTGCCTTGTCGTTTTTTCACCCCAATCTTTTACCATGTACTATGGACCATTACAAGACCCCCTATGATTGGTATTGGCCCCTAAAGACCCGTAAGCTTCCTTCTTAATTTCTTATGGTCCATTCAGGAGAAGGGAAAAACAGCCTCTTCCAAGAACGTCTAAAACCTTGTTATCAACACTCTAGAGCCGTTTTCACCCCGAACTTGTTGGTCTGGATTCAAATTTTGACTATGCGGGCACCCCGAAGAATTTTCGGCAATTTTTTTTGGGACCTCGGAACACCAAAAAACAATGGTTAATAACCTTTGGTTGAGGCCTCCTAAGGGGTTGTTCCGAGCCTCGTTGATGTTATTATTATACATACATATTTCTACTTATTTCATTTGTAATTTTAGTGCTAACTAAGCTCGTAAGAGCTAATTCTATTCACATTTCTCTATTTTCTAGTATGGTATGTTTTATTTTAAAGTTTTGTAGAATTTGGGTGTTTTTGGCTATTTTTCAACAAGTTTATTCAACCTTAATAGAATTGGAAAATGTGGAATGGTGAGACTACAAATTAAGATGTATTTTGTTTCGATAAATCAAGGCAAATCAAAAGACAATTAGAAAAGAAGCAAAAATTAATGAAGAAAGAAGAAAATATATAGTACCAAATGCGCATTACCTAGTTAGGGACTTCGCCGGCCCTACAGCATAATGGTTTATTTTGCTCAAGGATGTAGAAAAGGAAGACTACGTGCATCACCCGTTTGGGGGGCTGCGCCCAGCTAGCAAGCCTTACCACATATGGCTCTTGTGTTGGCTTATACGTTGCGTGCCCTAACGGGGGCTTCGTCCGGCTAGCTGGCCGCTCCTTAGCTTTAGGATTTTAAAGGTTTCTCTTCTTGTTTTCTCCTCTTCCTATAAATACCCTTGGTCATTAAGTCGTAAACACGTTTTCTTTTATATTTTACATACTTATAGGATTTCAAAAGTTAAGTTTTATGTCCTAGTTTTCTTTCAAGTTTCTTTTGTCCAACATTATTCTTCAATCAATCAAGCTCTTAGTTCTTCAATTTTCTCGTATTTCTTTCTTTCTTTATTAGTATNTGGCACTTTTTTTTCGGGACCACGAAACCCCAAAAAATAGTGGATAGTAGTCTTTTGTTGAGGCCTCCGGAGGAGCCATCCTTTGCCTTGTCGTTTTTTCACCCCAATCTTTTACCATGTACTATGGACCATTACAAGACCCCCTATGATTGGTATTGGCCCCTAAAGACCCGTAAGCTTCCTTCTTAATTTCTTATGGTCCATTCAGGAGAAGGGAAAAACAGCCTCTTCCAAGAACGTCTAAAACCTTGTTATCAACACTCTAGAGCCGTTTTCACCCCGAACTTGTTGGTCTGGATTCAAATTTTGACTATGCGGGCACCCCGAAGAATTTTCGGCAATTTTTTTTGGGACCTCGGAACACCAAAAAACAATGGTTAATAACCTTTGGTTGAGGCCTCCTAAGGGGTTGTTCCGAGCCTCGTTGATGTTATTATTATACATACATATTTCTACTTATTTCATTTGTAATTTTAGTGCTAACTAAGCTCGTAAGAGCTAATTCTATTCACATTTCTCTATTTTCTAGTATGGTATGTTTTATTTTAAAGTTTTGTAGAATTTGGGTGTTTTTGGCTATTTTTCAACAAGTTTATTCAACCTTAATAGAATTGGAAAATGTGGAATGGTGAGACTACAAATTAAGATGTATTTTGTTTCGATAAATCAAGGCAAATCAAAAGACAATTAGAAAAGAAGCAAAAATTAATGAAGAAAGAAGAAAATATATAGTACCAAATGCGCATTACCTAGTTAGGGACTTCGCCGGCCCTACAGCATAATGGTTTATTTTGCTCAAGGATGTAGAAAAGGAAGACTACGTGCATCACCCGTTTGGGGGGCTGCGCCCAGCTAGCAAGCCTTACCACATATGGCTCTTGTGTTGGCTTATACGTTGCGTGCCCTAACGGGGGCTTCGTCCGGCTAGCTGGCCGCTCCTTAGCTTTAGGATTTTAAAGGTTTCTCTTCTTGTTTTCTCCTCTTCCTATAAATACCCTTGGTCATTAAGTCGTAAACACGTTTTCTTTTATATTTTACATACTTATAGGATTTCAAAAGTTAAGTTTTATGTCCTAGTTTTCTTTCAAGTTTCTTTTGTCCAACATTATTCTTCAATCAATCAAGCTCTTAGTTCTTCAATTTTCTCGTATTTCTTTCTTTCTTTATTAGTATTTTTTTAATTATTTAATTTTATTACTCTTATTATTTATTGTGAATAATTATGAATTTTATGATAACTTTAATTATTAGTGAGTAGACCCCTTTTCTAGGGTTAGGGGATCTATGAACTTGCAGCCCGAAATTATGTGGTAGACATTTTTTTTATTTCTTGTACAGTTGTACATGCCAAAATTCTTGTTGTTTATTCTTAATTTTTTACGATTGAATTGTGGTAAGATTTAATTATTTATTTAGATTTTATTGAGTTGCACGCTGAGAGTTTAAAAACTCCATAATAGACCTTAAAATAATGAGTGGGACGAATCTAATATATTGCGAGAGGAAATTAAAGGATCTAAGTTCCAAGGCAGATTTTGACTCGAGAGAGCTTTTCAACCTATTTCGGTTTTACAAGAGAATTATTTTGACTCGAGATAGCATTTCACCCGTAATTTTTTCACCCCGTTCTTTTATCACGTGCTATGGACAACCACATGACTCCCCACGATCGGTTTCGACCCCTAAAGACCTATAATCATCCCCCTTATAGCTTCTCCTATAAAAAGAAAAACAACCACTTCCGGAAACCGTCTAAAACCTTGTTATTAACACGTACTCTTGAAGCCTTTTCACCCCGAACCACATGGTCCTGGGTCATATTTTGAACACATATATAGGCACCCTGAAAATTTTTAGCAATTTTTATTAAGTTACCCCAGAACCTTAAAAAACTATGGATAATAGCCTTTGGTTAAGGCTTCTAGAGGAGTCGTTCGAGGGCCCATTATTTTTTTTCAACCCGTTCATTTAACATGTGATAGGACAACCACAAGACTCTCCACGTTCGGTTTGGACCCTAAAGACCTGTAATCATCCCTCTTATAGTTTCTTCCGAAGAAGGGAAAAATAGCCTCTTCCTCAAACCGCCTAAAACCTTATTATGAACACTCTTAAGGCACTTTCACCCTGAATCACTTGGTTTGGAGTCATACTTTGACCATATAGGCACCCCAGACAAATTTTGACTTTTTTTTCTAAGACCCCATAACCCCAAAAAATAGTGGGTAATATCCTTTGGTTGACAACTCCGTAGGGGTCGTCCTAGCTAGGCATGGTCCTTTTTTTGCCCCGTTCTTTTTTATCTCGAACTATGGACCACTAAATGATTCCCCACGACCATTTTTGATCCCTAAAGACATGTAATCATGCCTCTTATGGCTTCTTCCGGAGAAGAGACAAATTGCATCTTTTGGGAATTATCTAAAACTTTGTTATCAACACTTTTAAGGCCTTTTCACCTAGAATTGCTTGGACTGGGGCCATATTGTAAAGACACGTGCACCCAGGGGAATATTCAGCACTTTATTTCTCGAGACCCGAAACACCAAAAAATAGTGTATAATAGCCTTTGGTTAAGACCTCTGTCGAGGCAGTCCCGTGCCTCGCTTTTATTTCGCCCTCTAAATTTTACCACGTGCTATGAACCACCACTGGACTCCCTACGATCGGTTTTTCTCCTATAGACCTGTAATCATCTCTCTTATGGCCTTTTTTGGGAGATGGGAAAAACAGCCTCTTTCGGGAACCGTCTAAAACCTTTTTATCAACACTTTTAAGGCTCTTTTACTTTGAATCGTTTGGTCCGGAAAATTTTCAACAATTTTTTTTTCCGGGACCCCAGAACCCCCAAAAATTGTGGATAATACCCTTTGGTTGAGGCCTCCAGAGGGGTCGTCCCAATCCTGTCTTTTTTTTGCCTCGTAATATTACCACGTGTTATAGACCATCACTAGAATCCCCACGATTGGTTTCGGTTCCTACAGACCTGTAATCATCCCTCTTTTGGCCTTTTTCGGAGAAGGGAAAACAACATGTCTTGGGTACCGTCTAAAACCATGTTAACAACACTTTGAAGGTCTTTTCACCACGAATCTCTTGGTTTGGAGATATTTTGATCATACTGGCGCCCGGGAGAATTTTCGACTATAATTTTTATCAGGACCACCAAACCCAAAAAATAGCTTTTAGTTGAGGCCTCCTGTGGGCCCATCCTGGGCCCCATCATTTTTTCGCCCCCATTCTTTTACAACTTGCTATGGACAATCGTAGGACTCACCACAACCGGTTTCGGCCCCTAAAGACCTTTAATCACCTCTCTTATGGCCTCTTCCGGAAAAGGGAAAAACCTTTTCTTGGAATCGTCTAAAACTTTGTTATCAACATTTTAATGGTTTTTTCTTCCTGAATCGCTTGGTCTGGAGACATATTTTGACCATATGTGCAACCCGGAGAATTTTCGATAATATTTTTTATCGTGACCCCAAAACCCAAAAAACAGTTGATAATAGCATTTGGTTGAGGCCTACGGTGGGGTCTTCCTAGGCCCCGTCATTTTTTCGCCTCGTTCTTTTACCACGTGCTATGCACACCCACTGGACTCCCTATAATCGGTTTCTCCTCCTAAAGACCTGTAATCATCCTTCTTATGTCCAATACTGAAGAAGGAAAAAACAGTCTCTTTCGAAAACTATCTAAACCCTTGTTATCAACACTCTTAAAGCATTTTTACCATGGATTGTATGGTCTTGGGTCATATCTTGACCATACGGGCACCCTAGAAAATTTTCGGCAAATTTTTTTCGGGACCAAGAACCCCAAAAAATTGTGGATAATAGCCTTTGCTTGAGGGCTCTGAAGGGGCCGTTTTGGGACCCGTTGTTTTTTCGCTCGTTTTTTTTACCACGTGCTATAGATCACTACAGGACTCTCCACAATCGGTTTTGGCCCTTAAAAAGTTGTAATCATCTTTCTTATGGCCTCTTCCTTAGAAAGGAAAACAACTTATTCCGCGAACCTGTCAAAAACCTTGTTATCAACATTCTTAAGACCATTTTATCTAGAATCTCTTGGTCTAGGATCATATTTTTACCATACGGGTACCCTCGAAAATTTTTCGATAATTTTTTTTCGAGACCCCGGAACCTCAAAACAAAGTGGATAATAGCCTTTGGTTTAGGCTTTCACAGGGGGGCCAGTCCCAGGCCTCGTCGTTTCTTTTGCCTCATAATGTTACCACGTGCTATGGACCACCACTGGACTTTCCATGATCGGTTTCGGCTCCTAAAAACCTCTAATCTTCCCTATTATGGCCTCTTCTGGAGAAGAGAAAAAACAACTTTTTATGGGAACCGTTTAAAACCTTGTTATCAACACTCTCAAGGCTCTTTCACTTTGAATCGCTTGGTCTTGAGTCATATTTTGACCATAAGTCCACCCCTAAAATTTTTCAGTAACTTTTTTTCCGAGACCCCAGAACCCCAAAAAACAGTGGACAATAGCCTTTGGTTGCGGCCTCCAGAGGGCCGTGCTGGGTCATGTCGTTTTTTTCGCCCTGTAATCTTACCACATGCAATGGACCAATACTGGACTCCCCATAATCGGGTTCGACCACTAAAGACATGGTAATCATTCCTCTTATGGCCTCTTTCAGAGAAGGGAAAAAAATAACTTTTTTGGGAATCGTCTAAAAACACGTTATCAACACTCTAAATGTCTTTTCACCCCGAATCGCTTCGTGTAATGTCATATATTGATCATATGGGCACTGAAAAGAATTTTCAACAATTTTTTTATCGAGTAGCCATAACCCCCAAAAAAATTGATAATAGCCTTTGGTTGAGGTCTCTTGTGGGGCCGTCCTGGGCCTCGTCATTTTTTTTCCTACTCTTTTACCACATGCTATGGACAACATCATGACTCTCTACGACCGGTTTTGACCCCTAAAGACCTTTAATCATCCCTCTTATGGCTTCTTCCGGAGAATGGAAAAACAACTTTTTTCAGGAATCGTCTAAATCCTTGTTATCAACACGATACCTTTTCCGAATCGCTTGGTCTGGGGTTATATTTTGACCATACGGACACCCTAGAGAATTTTCGGCAAAAATTTTCCAGGACTTTGGAATCACAAAAAAACAATGGATAATGCCTTTGGTTAAGGCCTCTAGAGGGGCCGTCCCGGGCCATGTCGTTTTTTCACCTCCTTCTTTTAATTACCACGTGCTATGGACAACCACAGGACTCCTCATGATCGAGTTCGGCTCCTAAAAACCTGTTATCATCCTTCTTATGTCCTCTTCCATAGAAGGAAAAACACTAATGGAAAAAAATCCTTTTGCTGTGGTCAAAACTCCACTTTATGCTGCATGTTTTTGGGCACAGTAGCTGCCGGCATAGGAAAAGGTCAAAAAAATTATGTTGTGGTCAGCATAAAGTAAGACTATATGTTGCGGTTATCTACCAAAATCGCAGCATAAAGTCTTTTTCCCACCAAAGCAAAGAGACTTTATGTTTCGAATTTGGTGGACGGCCGCAACATAAATTTCATTTCCACCAAAAAATACAAACTTTATGCTGCAGTCCTTTTAAAAAACCACAATACATAACCAAACTACACACATACACACAAGAACATTGTTTTTCATTTGATATTAACATATTATTACAACAAAAATAGGAAAGAAGGGCAAGCATGGCAGAGGCAACGACAAACTTGGCAGCAGCAGTGACAAACATGACATAATAGCTGCAACTGCAACAACATCAGCAAGCACCAAGCTGTTGAAACAATGAACGAAAAACACACCATAACTCCCAGCAACATGTTGCCTTATGACCACCAGCAAAGGTAAATTTAAGAAGAATATACAAGTTGTTGAAGTTCAATCACTTCCAATAATCACACCCACTCATCGCTCCATCATTAAATCCATTTATTTATTTCTCATTCATTTCGTTCGTTCAACTCATTCTTTCATGAGTTCAACCATGGAAACATTTACTCTTTCATATGTTTCAACCATTCAATCACAAAATTCAGTCCTTTGTTCATACATGCATATTCATATAATAATAGCCTTCGTTTTAAGCCTCAGGAGGATCCAATTTGAGCTCTTTCGTATTTTCGCCCTGATTTTTTACGACTTGCTCTAAACGACCACAAGACTCCTCACGGTCGATTTTGGCATCTAAAAACTTGTTATCATCCCTTGTGGCCGTTTTGGAAGAACGCAAAAACAATTTTTTTATAGACCCTCCAAAAACTTGTTCTCATCCCTCTTATCGCCGTTGCACCCCAAATCGACTTTTATGGGTTCATATTTTTACCTTATGGGCATCATGCAAAAACTTTCATAACTTTTTTTGGGTCCCCGAAACTTAAAAAAACAACGAATAATAATCTTCGTTTAAGACCTCAAGATGGTCCAACCCGAGCTCAGTCCTATTTTTCGCCTTTTTTTTTTAACCTTTTGCTCCAGACTACCCAAGGACATCCCACATTCGATTTTGGCCCCTAAAAACTTGTTATCATCCCTCTTACGGTCGTATCAGAAGAAGGTAAAATAGCTTTTTCGGAGACCCTCTAAAAACTTGTTCTCATCCCTCATATGTCTGTTTCACTCCAAATCAACTGTTGTGGACTCTTTTTTAAAAAAATATGTACCGATCAATAATTATAGTGACCCACCAAAACGGAGATCCTGGCTCCACCTAGGTCACCCAAAATACATGGTAGAAAAAGGGGTGAAAGCAAGACAAAGCCCGAGACAATCCTTCAAAAGATGAAAATTAAAGCTAGTTGCGTCATGGAAGGATCAAAAGTTAAGTACTCAACTTGGCAAATTAGGAAATGTATGTATTTTAAGTCACCATGTCTTTGAAACATTTTATTTAACATGTCAAATGTTTTGTCAAATGGAAAACATTTATAGTTTTTTTAATTAAGTTTCATAAACACTTTCAAAGACTTTCGTATGAACTTTCGACACTCTAAATCCTAAGGGGCTGCTAGTAAGTGGGAATATGGGGGGATGGTAATGAGATTATTAATTACGATTGTATTTACTCTTTATGCCCTTGTTTGGCAAGTGAAATTAAAAAAAAAAAAGAGATTATTAGGGGGTTTATTCCCAACATTTTATTACTAGGGTGGATAGGTATTAAGAGGGATTGAAAATATTCTATTGATAAAAAGAAAAATATTACCCTCAACATATACTATTAGATCAACTTAAAAAATTTACAAAAAAAAGTAAAGTACTACATAGTAAATTTGAACTTTAATCCTTACCTTATTCCCACATAACAAACACGGAAGTAACATGGGACTAAAGGGTAAAGACGTTTAACATGCAACTTCTTGTTGCTAAAACGTATATGGTCAAGGAAAAAAGTGGGTCATGTATGGACATCAAATTAGCTCTAAAACTCTTTAACATGATGCATGAGGCTGTTAGAGAATGGAATACTACCTTTGTTCTTTTATATGCACACTAGGATGTGTTGAACCTGCATGCGTGTGTGCAGGGTCATAAACAGTTGACAGAAACTCAGACTCGTCAAACATTGGACTCACCTCAATTTTGTTTATAGGTGTGCGTGTGGTGACGGTGGGAGCCGGGAGGGGATCCTGCTTGAAACATGGTAAAGAAAGGCAAACTAAAAAAAAAAAAAAAAAAAAAAAAAAAAAAAAAAAAAAAAAAAT
>PYUH01000036.1:2969980-2988526 GCA_016808085.1 Suaeda aralocaspica
CCCCCCCCCCCCCCTCTAGACTCAAAAACCGCGAATTCATGTTTTCTCCCTATAATTCTCCCATGTGTGGTTGGTGGCCCCAAGATTCTTCATGCTTGATTTTGACCTTTAAAAACTGTTATCCTCCCTCTTTAGACAAATTTTGAAAAAAAGGCACACTAGTCTTTTCTCTTTCTCGGGATTAATCTTATGATCTTTCAAATGTCGAAAAGTTGCTAGGGGACCCTCTTTTGACCATAGGGGCACATTGTAAAATTTTTGGGGTTTCAGAAGGCTTTCCCATGTTTCGTCTTATTTCTGTCGTGCTTTTGTACCACATGTAGTAGCTGACAACAAGACATCGCACACTCGATTGCAATCTCAATCTTCCCTCTTTGGAGAATTTCCAAAGTAAGGACACCAATACATAAACAATGCAAAGATCCCATTTAACAAGCCAAAGTGTCAAAATCCTAAACCAAAAACACTTAAAACACTCTTAACATGTACTCTATCTTCGTCGACAACTATTATTTGTCGAGAATCAAATGTTTCTCCTTTTTAAGGCTTTCCGTATTCTTATATCCTTATTCATAAACACATTTTGTGTTTGTAGCATTCTCTACATATTCTCTAACACTAAGGATAATATAGGTGTCGATAAATTAATTGTTGAAGCATGGTTAATATTTTATTCAAGATTTATTTTCTTGTTTGTAATAACATATAAAATTATATGTTTTTTATTTATATGTAAGATATTTTTGTTTTTGTTTACATTGTTTTCAAAATTATTTGTTTTCTTAAACATTTCTCCGTTTCTTTGTTTTCGGAAATTTGCGCTTCCTCATTTTTGAAACGGAACTTTATCCGTTTCTGTGCTACTTGGTTTTCGAAACTTTGATTAATATGCCTCACCTACAGACACACTATCACTACATTGATCAATATCTTAGGGAAGCCAAATAAAGGGAACACTGAAAAGATGTACTCATAACACATCTACCAGAGGGAATTCTAATCCATAAGCACTGGAACTTCTAATGCAACCAGCGAAGAAATTCAAGATACCAGTTCCACAACAATAGCCTGAAATTTCCAATAGGCCTTGATATATTTACTTAATCGTTTTACTAATAACAGAAGTCGCTAGCCAACCCTTGAAATGCAAAAAAGGGGTCATAATTATTTAAGCACATGAATTTCTCCCGGAGTTGCACAGAACAGATAAAAATGAAGTGAAAGACATCAGTGACTTAGTTTGACTAAAAAGTTGACAGAAAATAAACTTGTCTACATGTAGGGATATAAATTGAGGAAAGGGGAGGAAGTAGAGCAGCAATATAAGAGACAATGAATGACTGAACATCAACATATAAAAATAAAGAAGAGAGTATCTACGTACAGAATCATCATCTCCATCAGACGGTGACACGATTCTGTCAAAGCAGCGACCAGAGATAGTACAAACCAAAAGCAAATTTTCGTTGTCAACGATAACTTCTTTACATGTATCATCGCATACTGCAATCAAAGAACAGCACAAGTTACCAATATGTCATTCAGCTTTGAAAACATGTAGTACAAAGTATTGCACAGCCAAACAAGTTTACCATGGACATTTCCTGTCTTTTCACAAATGAAAACATTTGCAATTTGAAAGTAAGAGCAAACCTCCCCAGAACAAGTATGGTCTGTGACCACCTTATCGCTGAGGCCTCTGTTCCTCTTCCATATAGACACTTGATCAGCAACTGTTTTGTCAACAGCAATGAGATCATCATTTACCTAGCAAAACAAAAAATGATTAGACAGCGGAAAGCGTATGAGCCCTGAAAGGCTCCCCATATTTTTTTGCTCCTCCTGATGCTGTCAAGAGGTCATTTTAGACCTAAATGCCTTGACATTTGGGAGGAGGAATGAAACAAATTTGGCAGAGAAAAAAAAAACAAAAGGGATAATTCAAGGAAAGAGTCACCAATGGATTTTAGGAGTTCAATTCATAAACAATACATTTACACTAACCTCTACATATTATATAAAAACACTGACCATCTCATTGCCTTTTTGCTTCAATGTCATTAATGACCAACCCTTAATTGTTTGTGGATCAAAGACAAATAAAAGCATGAAAAATAGGAAAATATGGGAAAAAGGAGGAAAAAACAATGAAACAATAGCAAGCAAGGTTTGACATACAAAAAGGCTAAAAGAGATGAAATGAGGAGGCGTTTGATTAGCGTGGTTGCCATGGTATTGGTATAAGGTATGTTTTACTGGTTTAGAGTGATTCAAAACTTTTTCCTAATGCTTGGTGATTATATAGTTTCTAAATCTATACCCAAAATCCATGTCCCATGGGGTTTAGAAATCTATGAGGGGGTTGTTTGGCTCATACCTACCATGTAGGATTATAACAGGAGGATCACATTAATTAATTCTTGTACCAAACTCCTTAACAAATGGAATTAGAAATTAATTCCCAACCCCAAAAGACCCTGGTTTCATAACTACAAGGAAACTGCCCTAAAAAAGGAAACAAAACTCCCATCCAACCCCAACTTCCAACAAGAAAAGAAATTTTGAGTTTTTTTCTTAACATGAGTCCGGGTTAATGTTTGAATACTGGCAGCTGAATCAGTTATCAGTCAATCACACTACTCGGTATAATAAACAAAGGGAAAATGATGATGCTATAGCTCAGCAACAAATTACAATTGATATTTGATAGTGATAAAGTAACAGTGAAAAGTGTTGTAGCTTTCAAATTACCTGAGAGCGTAGTGGTGCCTGACTTCGTTTAGCAGCATACATTTGAAGATAATACTCTTTAAACTCAGGTTGGCAATTTTTCATAGAGAGAACCATATCCTCCTCATCACGCTGCAAGAACAAGCAGAAAGTAGACAGGAAAGGGTTAGAGATATAAACAGTTGTGTTAAGTAGATAGGTTGTGTAGATATTTCTTTGGATTGCTAAAGGCTGACACAACATAACATGTCCTTATGCAAGAAGTACCTGTATGTACAGCTTTTTCCAAGCACGATCACGTAACTTCTTTGTTGGTGGCAACAACCCCCAGCGCAAACAATACCTACAGGCAACATATTGACAAAATTCCCTAAGAAAGACAGTCAAACAGAAAACCGAAAACAAAAAAATCAGTGAGTAGCTTGTAAATTTTTTTGGTCCATGACGAACATAGTTTTACAATCATGAAATTTCCCCACTGATGTACAGAAGCAAGGCCCTAAATTTCAACGAAGCAAACATCAATCAAGGTACTCACAAACGATGCCAGAGGGATTCTTCAGCTGCTACATGATTCAAAAACTTGCACACTCGTGAGCACGAAAACAGATCCTGCAAGTTCAAAAACATTTCCAGACAATCAATCAAATTCAAGTACCCATCATAAAAACACCAATTCAAGCCCATAGTTAGAGTCGCCCATACCTCGGAAGATAAGAACTTGAGAATATGCTGGAACAGCTCAGGAGGTATCTTGCTCAATATCCCAGTTTCAATCCTTTTCTCTCCAATAACATCAGCAATGTCACTGCCGTTTGAACTCTTAACCTCCGTTGTACCGGAATCTCCTTCAGCACCGCAACCACTGTTTTCGGCCTCTCTCGAAATTCCCTCTGTACACACCCTTTTTATTGGTCTCTCCATATCCTTTGTATCATCATCCTACAAATTCAAAATCCCCATAATTCAGTTAAATTCTCATTGTTTAAACAATCACCATTTAACTACAATATTCTCAAAATCTCAAGCTATCCTATATTATATACTATCAATCAATCAGAGCCTTAATCCAAAAAATTGGGTCGGCTACATGAACCAAAAATAATCCTATATTATATGCTACGTATATAAAATTCATGCTTCCAATATATATATATATATAAATACATGCATAAAAAATAAATAAAAAAATAAATAAAAGGCATAAAAGCACAAAAATTTATAAATCAAACAAAAACACACGAAAACATCAAACATTCTTATTCATTACCAACTTTTCTACACCTAAAGATCTTAACTTGACAATTAAATAACTTCAATTAAAATTATAATTTAAAAACCCTAAATTATTTTTCTTTAACATACATGTATTAAAATAAATAATAAATTCACATTATTTATTCATCGACAATATGATCATGAATCCATTGAATTACACATAAATTTCAAATTTTCAACGCAATTACAATAGAAAACAATTAATTTTAACGCATTAGAACACATAAAGAAAAAAAAAATCCCAAAATTCCAGAATTTAATCAAAATCAAAAAATTCAAAATCGATTAATAAAAAAGAAAAAACCTGATCTGAGCCTTCAGAAAGAACCTCAGATTCGAGAAATTGAGCGAGAAATTCGTCATCTTCATCCAAATTCGACATTTTTTTTTTTTACAGAATTTTTCTGGAAATTTTGAATTTTAATTGGAATATTTTTTTATTATTTTTTTTAGTTATATAAAGGATAGGAATTTAATGTTGCCGGGAATAGGCTTAGTGGGGTTGTACCGGAGTCGTTGGCGAAATTTGGGAAAATCGAGTTTTGAAGGGAATGATGGGTTGTGTGTTGGTTCGAGTTGTAGTGGGTTAAGTAAGAAGGGTATGGGCTTGGGAGAGGGGATGATGAGAATTGGGTTGATAGGTTAAGAGCTTATAAACTTACTCGGGTTTCGTTGTTTCAAAAACCGCTTGTTAAGGTTAAGTTGGCGGATGGGTGCTACTAATTATTTTAGTAATGAGAATGTGATGATTTCGACTAGGATGGGTACTACTTACAAAGCTATGTTGCCTGATGGTTTTATGTGCGTTGTTTGGTTCCGATAGAGCAATGGGTGACGGGGCCGAGCAACATGAGGAATCAGCTAATGCAATGGATGCGAAAATTGAAGGAGTTAACACTTTTGAAACTCCATCTGAAACTTCTTCTAGAGGTTCGAATAAGAAGTTGAAGAGAGACCGTTTAGCGGATGCGGTTAGTAGCTTTGCGGAGTCATTTAAGGAGTATGTTAGCAAGACACAAGGCCCTCCGAAACAAGCTTTGAAGGCGGTATAAAGATTCATGAGTGGACCGGTAGAAGAGTTTGATATGCTAAAGAATTTACCCGATCAAGAAAAGTTGGATTGGATTTTGTTATGTATTAATGATGATTAGCAGTTTAAATAATGTGTTAGAGAAATAATAATTGTTATTAGACTCTTATATTTATCTTGTTTTGTAATTACAAATTTGAAATTCTCTATCTTTCCAAACAAAACTTTGAAATTCTAAAGTTTCTCCAAACACCACATTTGGAATTGAATTCTTGAAATTGAAAATTCAGAATTGAATTCAAGTATTTTAAATGAAATCCTTGTATCCAAACACAAAAGGGATTTAAAGCCATTAGGAAAATTCTGATAGCTGGAAAAATTCGTCGGCGGTGAAGTAGGGTATTTATATGGTTCGGCGAATTTCATCTGTCCGGTTGTTGAAGTAGTTGTGATGTTTGGGTTATTGGGCTGTCTAATTGGGCCTTTTCCATTGGATCAATGTTTTGGGCTGTTTTTATCATACTCTTAAACTATTTAGAGCTTAATTTTGGGTTCATAATCTGTCAATACAACCAACTAACTATTCTTCCCCCAAAAAAAAAAACACTTTTGAAAAATACTCCCTATGTTCTCTGTTTCTATATGTTTAATACGTTTAGAATCTTGACATATATTCATAATATATAAGAATCTCTTAAATTATTTTCAATATATAGAACATAGTATAGTCATGGGTCTTATTTGATTCGTTTCCATGAATATATTATTAATATCTAATTATTATACTTTTTACATATATGCAACAAATGATATTTAACATCGAACAAATGCATTGACATATATGTAAGTTAAAACATAGGAACAAAGGGATTGTTAGTTAGTGACTTAATGGTGACTGAGACAACATTTGGTAAGGAAAATTTGTGTTCGATCTCCCACAACAATGATTGGAAAAGAACTTCAACTTAACCATCCACAACTAAACTCGAAATCCACATTAGCCCCAAAGGTGAACCAATTGGAATCAAATGATAATGGTTGACCCATTTTCTCCCTTTGAACCAATAATGATTTTGTTCAATACTTCACATAGTGAAAGATATCTCAATTGGTTAATGTTTTTTTACGGGTAGTGAGTCCTTAACAAAAAAAAAATTCGTAGTAATAATAAGAATATAAATAAATAAATAATAAAAATAAAATTTCGTGCTTCAGTATCCAATTAAACATCCTTCTGTTCGCCACAACAACTGTAAATTTCGTGCTTCTTCTTCAATCTTCAACTGTCTAAGGTAACCTTCGTTCTTCAATCTCACTTGCTATTTTCCTATTAATATTTTTGTAAGTTTAATTTTTAATCCTCCTTAGGGTTTTTTTTTTTTTTTTTAATACACAAATTTGTTGTTAAAGTTTTGATCTTTGAATTCTGAAAAGCATAACATTGCTCAATTTGCTAGTATATTCAGTTGATAGCATTTGATAATGCAATGTTTTATTCAATTTATCCCAAAAATTTTAATTACCCAACAAAAATTAGATCTTGAATTAGTTGTAATTTTCATATATTTAATTGAATTTAGGGTATTAGACTTTTGGCTTAAATTTATTTGTTGAATTAATTTTACTACACCTAATTATTTTGTAGATGATCTTTATAATTTCATTTTGTTCATACCATAAGCAATTTTTTTAGTTTTATACTTTTATTTTATTATTATTATTTTATTTTTTTTTTGTATTTTATGATTGTGAAAGTTGTAAAATTGTTAATTTAGTTACCATAAATCGTCGTTGAAAGAAAGTTTGTTTTTTTTTTTTTTTTTTTTTTTTCACATACACCATTTATAAGAAGCCATTGGAAAAGCTAGTAAATTTAACTCATTTTAGGCATTTTTGATATTCCATGGTTGCTGTTGTGATTTATTTGAGTTAATAGAAACTATGTTGTGCATAAAATTAGGAAACATTTTCGATGGGAGTAGGGCTACTTGATTAGCTTAGAGTCATTAGCTCGAGTGAGAGTGAGGGATAGCTCACTTGATTAGAGGTTAGAGCTTGTGTAACCGATTCTCATCACTTGCCTTTGTGGCTCCCTAAACACCTAAAAAGCGTCATTAGCTCAATTACGTGGAGCCGTGGTGGTTAAATTGGTGTCAACTAGAATGAGTGGAGTTTGATGGTTTCATTACTATTAGCTTGATACTCACTTATATTTAGAACTTTCTCTCTCCGCCAAGATGAGATTAGTTGTTCGATGAGTTGTTTGGTTTGTAAATCTGGAACTATTAGCTTGATACTCACTTATATTTGGTTTGTTTGGTTTCTCACTTTCATGCCCATATTGTTTCTAAAGCACATTAATAGCCATGCTTATATAACTTCATATGAGTACTTCCGTTTCTTTATTACATTGCACTGGTATTATTAGGTTATTGCCTCTGCTTGACCTAAGAATGCGCCTTGAATTTCCTATAGCCTAGAATGAATAAAGGAGGTGGTGGAGGTGGAAGTGGGCCCACAGCCGCTGCTGCTGCAGCGGCAACTCAGAAGCAGAAAGCTCTTTTGCAAAGAGTAGAAACTGATGTTTCTAGTCTTGTTGACAATTTCACAAGCCTTGTTAATGTTTCTCGGGTTTGTCTTCACCTTATTTTTCCCTTGTAAGTTGTGTATCTATAGTCTATGCTTGTATTATATTTGCATTACTGCCGAAATCTAAATTTCTGATGAAAGGAACTCAGAGCCAGAGGTTGAGCAGGAGGGCTTTCATTTTATTTATTTATTTACTTTTCTTTGGTCAACTTTAAACTTTATACTGAGGAGTAATGTATTTCCCTCGAACCCCTTTAACTTTGTTTATATCCAACTTTTGCAGATTTAAAGTCTCATTCTCTTCTTATGTGATTGTTGACCCTCAAAACCACATTTTCTTTCTGCTTTGCCACTCCTCCCTCTACCTTTGACCATGTCACTTTGGCAATTACTGAAGGGAGAAGACAAGTTTTGGGAAATGTATTTTCTGTTTACATATTAGCTGACTATTAATTGTGATTTATGAGTGAAAGAAGAATCTATTATTGTATTTTGTTCTTTGCAGTTTGCAGGCCACTTTATAAGAGTCTAAATTTATGGAAAAAGATAAACATATGATGAAGAAATCACACAATCTGCCAACATTTTGATGTGATCGTATTTTAATTTGAAAAAAAAATTGAGGAATCCATATTCATATGCATATATTAACATCTTAAGTTCTTCAGGGGTATTTTTAATTTCATAGATTTTCCGACATATTTATGGTGTGGCATGCATGCTTTTCATGTATAGATTAGTTTCTTCAAGACTTGATAGAACTCCATGGAAGTACAAAGTTTCATCCTGCTTGTCTATTTTATTTGAAACAGCTTTTTCCAAGTACTGTGTTCCTTTTGATATACCCCCTCATTTTTCTATATTAGGCCAAAGGCAAGAGTTAGCGTAGCCCTATAACATACAATATGTTAATAACGCACTGTTATTTGTATCTATGAATCTATTAAGTCTTTGTATTTTTATATTCTATAGGTAAATGACCCACCTGTTAGAAATCAACAAGAAGCTTTCATGATGGAAGTGCGTGCAGCCAGGATGGTGAGACCTTAAGTTTTATTTTTGCATATATTGCCAGTATTTATGAGTTTTCGGGCTGTTTATGTTGCTTCAGAAGTTCAGATTGGTGTTGCTCCAGGAAATTTGTCCTAATAAAAATTTCTAGTATAGGAGATACAACTAGTGGCTGATTGCTCAATGTGCTGCTTAGGATAGTGATAGTCGTCAATCTTTAGTGACCTTTTTTTGAACTTAATGCTCCCATGAATGGTTGTTTAACTTGAATTTACCATGATTGTTGTTCAACTTAAGCTCAAGATGAATGTTTAAGTTGATGCTTTCTCTCTTAAGATCTTATCTCGATTCGCATGTGTAGTGATGGCACTCATGGGGCTTTGTGCTAGTGAAAAATAGATTAAAAAATCAAAAATTAGAAATTCACTTTAAGCTAGTGATTTGCTATATAATTGTTCAATATCTGATTTGATTTTTGAATTTTTTTTGACCGTGTGTTTATGAATCAGACTATCGGAGTCATTGTGTTGTGGTTTGGTTGTGGAATAAAATACTTCTGTTCTTATGTAGTTATATGTTGATTTCGTGTCATCACAGGTTCAGGCAGCTGACTCATTGTTGAAGCTGGTGTCAGAACTAAAACAGACTGCTATCTTTTCAGGTTTAGCATCGCTCAATGACCACGTACAACAACGTTTGGGCGAATTTACTAAGCTGTCAGAGAAAACAGACAGTACACTTGGTAGGGTTGGAGAAGAAGCTGCTGCTAGTCTTAAAGAGATGGAATCTCATTTGTACACTTCTTCCGAGAAGGGCAGCCAACCTTCAATACCATGAACCTAATCTTGGTAAAGATATCTACATTTTTCTATAACTTGACTTCTGCAGCTTTGTTAATTCTTTTGGTTAGTCAAGATTCCATTGTTTTAGCGAGGATTGGAGGGAATCGTTGATAATGTTGCTTCTGTTCCCACTTCTGTTCTCAATCCGTAAGTTAAGTGAACTGCAATTTGCTAAGAGTTAGCTCTGGGGCAATTTAGGATGAAATCAAGAAGAATTTGTTACATCATGTAATTATGTTTTTAATCATCTATCATTGTAGGTTATTTGTTTGTTTGTTTGTTTGTCTGCAATGTTTGTACAAATTTACAAACGATCGATGGAGTATCAAAGTTAATTTATGTACTTTTTATTGTACTTGGTGTTTGTTTTAATTATGAATTTCTTGTGACACTGCTGCTTCTTTTCACACGGATGTTGCAAGTCTGCCACTTAACAGTCATTTCAATAAAAAGAGCTCGGGTCAGTATTATAGTATTCTGGTCAATTGGGTATCTTCCGGATCATATTCAAGGCCATTTGGGTGTTCGTTTTCTTCCCATGCGAAGCCAAAGAACATGTGTGTACAAATTGTGAAGAAGAAAGTTATCCAAGCCTCCTAGAATACTTTCATACTTAGGTGACACTGTTGGTAATATTGAACACAGGAGAGTGTTTTTGAATTTTTGATTAATTATAAAATGCCTCTTTATCCTTTTTATTTCCGTCTCTCATATTGTAGATGATTAACAAAATTTGTGAAATTTGTCTATTGTAGATGATTCAGGCAACTCATTTTTTCTACATAATATTCTTATGTGATGTATTGTGTTGTGATGTAGGCCATGTAGCCAATTAAGTAGCTATAATAATGTAGCCGATAAGCTATAGATTTTAAACTTGACAACTTATACATAGACAATTTCTTGTTGAATGATTTTTTGGGTGTAATGTCTTCATTTATTAGGTGAAATTGTCTTAGTCTTAGTCAGAGGGCCAGGTTGCACTGTGATAACTTCTAGGGCTGTAATTGAGCCAAGTCATCTTGAATATTCTTTAAGAACAAGTTCGTTTTCGATTCTTCGACTACAAAGTACCTCTGCAATGGGCAGACGAGCAGTTGGCATAAGATGAGCTCGAGCAGAGCCATGCTAGATTAGCTCTTGTGAAAAGTGCTGAGTTCAAATCAAAACTAATAGCAAAAACTGGCATTTTCAATAACACTATTTTTATTCCTGATTCAAGTGCCCACTCAAAAGCATGATTTCATAGTGAGGTGCTCTTATTTGATGCATAGAAACCAACATTACAACGAAAAAAATACATCAGGCTGTAATGTACCCTTAAACAAAATCCACAAGAAGAAACAATTGCGGCTCAACTACGACTTGAACATCAGCATCATTATTCATTTTTAAGCAGTTGCTTTCGCTTTCTCAGCAGCCTTGGCTGCCTCATATCTTGCATTGACCGCATCCCAAGAAACAAGGCTTTCCATGAAAATTGAGATGTAATCAGGCCTTCGATTCTGCCCAAAAAAGAGGTTGGACTCTTGAGTTATCACTCATCAAAAAAACTTTTTTTTTCTCAACAAGGCTAACAAGAAAGACATGCCTAGTTCACTGAAGTACTTGCTCTCTTTTCCCTTCAATATTTCCATTTTAGAGACCAATGGTTTGATGGAGAGGAAGAAAGGAAGCATTTTGAAAGATTTACAAGTCCAAGTAAGAAGTGGCTAACCTGATAGTCCAAGTAATACGCATGCTCCCACACGTCAATAGTAAGAAGTGGCTGCAACATATAACATGCCACGCATCAGATCATGACACGTTATAAATAAATTTTAAATATCAACCTCGTATGCAACTACTCCAAAGCATTGGCTCACAAGTCACCAAGAAATCAAGAATGCAAGATATGAACTTGAGAGATGTTTTACTCACATTATAATCCCAAACGAGAGGGTTCACAGCATTCGGGCTCTTAACGATTACTAGCTTCTTATCATCTTCTGATGGCTTTGGATTTACTGCATTTCCAACGTCCAATTGGTTTGCTTTGTCTAGTCAAGGAAAACCAGTAATATAACATACATTAGATACAAGAAATAATTCCTCTTAGAAAGGTTGAATCACTCAATAACAATAGAATATGGGCTACTCACAACAAAGCCAAGCCCAGCCAGAACCAAACTGTGTGGCTGCAGCAGACTTGAATTCATTGACAAATGTTTCAAAAGAACCAAAATCCTTTTCAATCTGCGCTAGAAGCTCGCCAGAAGGTTTTCCACCACCACCAGGCTTCATAGACTCCCAAAAGAACTCATGGTTCCACGCCTGGCAAAATCCCCACATGTAACTATGTGATATTGAGAGATTTTAACAGTGACCGTATTTATCTGAAGAAAGCTGTTGTTAATACATACCTGGGCGGCATTGTTGAAAGATGGAAGTACATCACCTTTGTTATATGTGATACGTACTACTTCTTCAAGTGGTTTTTCATCTAATTCTGTTCCAACTATCTGCTTGTTTAAGTTATCCACATAGGCTCTGTGATGCTTTCCCCAATGAAACTCAAATGTTTGTTTGCTCATGTGAGGCTCCAAGGCATCCTATTAAGTATAAAACAACCTATTTTATAATCACTTTACAAATATAAAAAAAAATGATGCATGTAATGGTGGCATATTGAATGTGCAGTTACACAGAAACAGAATCAAAAGTGACGTAACAATAGACATGGAAGACGGAAGGAGCAGAAGTGCAGAATTTATTGTTAGAGGTAAGAAGTAACAGATAAGATTTTAAATTGTTTGGACACTAGACAGGCATCTGAATGATGTGGGTAAGAAAAAGATGAACATGATTCGAAGGATAATTATTTCCAAAGCCATTCAACATGTTGTAAAAGAGAAATTTATCCAAGAAAAAACTGATACAGAATCTGAAGCTTACAAATGGATAAGGAGGGGGCTTCAAGTCAACTTTGGCAGTAACAACAGCACCAGCTCTTCTTACTCGTGTCTGCATCAATAGATTGCCAAAAAAAGTGTAATTATTCTTCATTGTACAAAACCAGATAGAGAGGCACTATAGTGCTAACATTAAAGTATTAAACCATAGACTGCCGAGATAGAAGTTAGAAACGAGATTAAGCTTAATGATTACTTCTGCTTAAGTTCTAAAAGTTTCAAATACAAGCATGAAAGGACAGTTACACAACCTCTTCCAGTTTAGAGATGCAATTTTGCTTATTAAGCCAAGAACACAAAAATAATTTATTTACCCTCCTCTTATGGATATATTGCACATTTCATCTCATATTATAAGCCAATGTTCAACAAATCAAATTGATAACTCATTTTTAATTAATGAATGAATTCTAGTTTTTGCCACGTCAAATGAACTAATAACTTCTTTACACACTATATATGGATCATTTACCAACAATTATAAACGAGCAGAACGTTTATTTGTCAATTTTTCTATCAATCTACTGCTAACAGGCAAGCAAATAAAATTGACAAGTTTTCTACGGGGCAGTCAAAATTAAAAACCAATTCTTTCATTAAAGCATATACATTTATACATGTTGTTTAAGAATGAATTTCCTTTTTTAAAAACATTGAACCTAAGTGAATCCATATTATTCAAATCTCAATCCACAGTCTAAGACTCTCATCAAGCTACACAAGAAAACAACTAACACTACTATACACGAAGGAATTTGGTCTTTCACAATCTTACTTCTTCACAAGTAACAGCAAAGAACTGATTGTTACCAAACACCCTTGTAAACCACGAAAGCCATTAATCAATTTAAGCTACTCAAACAACCTATTGAAACAGTCAATACTACACCATACATCCCATTTTCTATACACCATCCGAAAAGTGGGCCCATGGTGCAAACAAAAAGAGACCGATTAGTCAAACAAGCCAAGTCAACCAGCGGAAAGCAAAACAAGCCCAAGTTCCCCTTAGGCCCTCATCCTAGTTTTAGTACAAAAACTTTGACCTCAGATATAAAAACAGATAACATGATTAAGTCTTATATGTGGCTGGCCACACCATTAGTTGATGGTGTGGCCACACCTTATTTAAGGGAAAAGAAATTGAAGTTGAAGAAAATTCAAAACTGCAAATGGCTAACGAACTCTGATTATCATCTCCACCTTCCAATAATGTCGGCATGGATTCAACTACTACCAAAGCAAAAAAATTTGTGGCACAAGCTAATTTTAAGAAAATCAAACATGATGATTATGGACAAAATTGACTAAATTAAAGCAGTTAATTATTCTCACTGAATGAGTTGAATTTTGCTAGATGAATTTGAAGGTGATGAACATTTAGCAATATTTGCTAGCCTCTTAAGCTTAGTACGATGAATGTATTTTTGTAACCTCAAATTAGTCATCTTGTTAGCAATGTTTATTAAAATAATTTCATTCAATCTTACTTGGTAACCCATATTTATCGGTTGATCTTACTGTTTAATGATGAATAAGCTAATGTCATTTAATTGTACCTCCTTCGATTATACGACAAGTTGACTACCCAAGCCTTTTTCACCATACGAGTAACCTTGGCCTTTTGATTGTGATTATGAGTAACCTCTTTTGAACCTCTAGTAATTAACCTCCTTGTATTCATATGAGTAACCCCTTTCGAATGTACTAAGTAGTAATCCCTTTTGAACGCACTAGTAACCTCTTTTAAACATATGAGTAACCCCCTTTGAATGTCCTAGTAACCCCTTTTTTAAGTAACTAGTTAAAGTACCTCGTGTTCATATGAGTAACCCCTTGCGATCATACTAGTAATCCATTTTTAATGTACTAAAAACCTCTTCTGAACGCACTAATAACGTCTTTTAAACATATCAGTAACCCGACTTGTGGTCATATGAAAAACTCTTTTTGAACGTACTAGTAACCCCTTTTCAACGCACTAGTAACCTCTTTTAGATATATGAGTAACCCCTCTTGGGGTCATATGAATAACCCCCTTTGAACGTACAAATAATCGCTTTCAAACGCACTAGTAACCTCTTTTAAACACATGAGTAACCCCTCTTGTGGTCATATGAATGACTCCCTTTGAATGTACAAGTAATTGCTTTTGAATGCACTAGTAACCTCTTTTAAGCATATGAGTAACCCCCTTTGAATGTCCTAATAGTCCCTTTTTAAACAAATAGTAACCTTGTGTTCATGTGAGCAACTCCTTGCAATCATACTATTAATCCGTCTTTAACGTACTAGTAACCCCTTTTGAACGCACTAGTAACCTCTTTTAAACATATGAGTAACCCCTCTTGTGATCATATAAATAACTCTCTTTCAACGTCCTAATAACTCCTTTTAACCAACTAGTAACCTCTTTTGAACGTATTAATAATCTCCTTGTTATAATATGAATAACTTCATGTGATCATTCTAGTAACCCTTTTTAAATGTACTAGTAACCCATTTTAAATGTACTAGTAACCACTTTTGAACGTACTAGTTCCCCTTAGTGTTCATATAAGTAAGCCATTTGAACACACTAGCAACCTTTTTTTCTTAACATACTATAACTTTGATCTCTTAACGTAATAATAACTCCCTGTACGTGATCATTTGAGCAGCTGTTTTATGAACGTGCTAATAACCTCTTTTGAGTGTACTAGTAACCCCTTTCAAACATATTGATAACCTCTTTTGAACGTACTAGTAACCCATTTTAAACTTATTGGTAACCTCTTTTGAATGTACTATTAACCCATTTTAAACTTATTGGTAATTATCCACTTTTGTACACACTAGTAACCCCATCCTGATCATATGAGTAACACATTTGAATGTATTAATAAGCCTATTTTAACATATTAGTACCCCTTTGAAACGTAAAAGTTAGTAACCCCTTATAATCATCTGTGAATCCCTTCTATCATGGTTACTTATATGAATTGCACATGTTGTATATAGTAGCATTGAATTTGGGATTAATTACTGAATTGAAAAATGGAATTCTTGGTATATTATGATGATTAAGTATTATTGTAATTCATTTCCTAAGAAAGCCACATATAACAAATTCAATCCTATCCAAAAGCAATAAAGAAAAACTCAAAGAAACTACTCCATAACAATCATTGAATTGCATACCATTAAACCAATACCTCAACCATGATTCATTCGCCAAAAAAATTAAAGTACTAAGAAATTAAAAAAACCACATTACAAGTAGGACAAAATTCATGAGAATTCAATTAGCGGTGGTCAAACTCCCTGGTAATATAACTTGAAAAGAAAAACATTAATTTCCATTTTCCAGGATATGAATGCCCTTTTTCGCAGGCTTCAATAGCCTTATCTCTCCAATCAGGGAGGGAAATGGATTTGGTTCGACGTTCGCAATTTATCCAAATTGCGAGCCCTATACAATGCCGTCAATTCGACTAAAGTCCAAACTCCAACAATCCATCAGGAAAGTAGCTGTCGAATCTACAGCAACATCATTTGATTAAGATAACTCATATCTACAGTAATGGCGAATGGTTCGATCTCAATTCTTTTTTGTGTTGATGGTAATACAGTGGACCTTTTCACCATTGATGAAGTAGAAGAGTTGAGAAAACAAAGTTTTTTCAGCTTAATTGAAGTAGAATTAATTATGTTTTCTCTTTGTGGCCTCACCGCCACACCATTAGTTGAGTGTACGGCCAATCACACAGAAAACCATCTCTAATAACATAATTTAACCTATCAAATACTCATCACAAAACACAATTAGTAATCACATCAACAAGTCCATCATCACCATCATCAAAGCCTTAATCCCAAAAAGATGGGTTCGGCTGCATGAACCAATACTCATCCTGTATACCCGATTACTCTAAGACATCCCCAGAAGCTATAATATGAACAATAAAAATATAAAAACAACAACAATATCTTCAAGCATATCAACACATACCCACTAATCCACAATCAATTTCATCAAAAGCAATAAATATTATGGCAAAACATTTAAAAATAAAATGAAATTATGAATACCCACTTCCTTGTATCTAAAGGGTAAAACACGAATAGACTTCAATCCTCCTTTAAATCCTGCAACAACAACAACAACAAGAAAAATAAATTAAATTAAATAAAAAAAAATCATGGGAAAAAGTTAAAATTACAGAAAAAGTTTGGAAATGAATTGATTGTGTAAAAAAGAAAAACAATCAAAAGAAAGAAAGAGAGTGAAACCATCATCAGAGAGAAAGGTTGAAGATAAGGAGATTGCAGAAGATGTTGCAACAGTGGACATTTTCTTTTTTTTTGGAAGGGTTTGTTACAAAAGTTGCAAACTTTCTGGAATTGTACAAGTGTTTGTGTTTCGTATTAAGGAGATGAAATTTGGATGTGTTAGACACACTTATTAATTTAACTTTTTTTAGAGGAGAAACGTGGCTTATAGACCCTGCCCGGGGTCCGATTGAGCGAGGGGGAATTTAGATTATGTTCTCCTCGTCTTATCTTTATTTATTTTCAGTTAAAATAAGTTTAATTCAGCAAAAATCAGTTCAGTTCAGTAAAAATAAGTTCAGTTCAGCAAAAATAAGTTCAGATAAGCAAAAATAAGTTGAAGAGAACAGGGCCTTAGTCGGCTAGAATTTCTTTTTTAAGTTAAGTTGATGATGAGATTAATTCTTATGTTTCATCAATGTGACGATTTAAACATTAAAATTGACTATGTAAGATTGCAAAGTAATTATTTTTTTTTGTCTAATTTATGTTTGTCTTTGTGTTTCTTTTTGTGTGTGCAAATGAGTCATGTGTACAATACAAATTTGACATCGTATAAATGGGGGTTGACTCACCTGCTCTTGCTTAGGGTTGACATTAGGCTAGCACGACACAATTTAACACCAGAAAAGCAGGGCACGGTATGATCTAACATGGAGAAAAATATGGCGTGGCACGAGCTAACACGAAAAAAAGCATGACATGTCACGAAAATAAGACACGGCACAGACAATTCGATACCTCAGCATGACATGTTATTGTGATTGTCAAGTCATGGGCTATGCTTGAGTCAATTTTTTAAAGCACAACACCACTAGAACTAAGCCATTTAAAAATCACAACATAACATTTGACAATTTAATTTTAAAAAAATTAAAAAAAAAATGTTATTACACGGACAATGTTTATTAGAGTACTAAGCATATACTATATAGGGTAATAAATAATTGTAAATTGATTTAATGTGTACTTGTACATATAGAATCAAGGTGTTGATTTTTGTTGGTGGAAATTTTGTGGTAAAGATAAGCGACCCTATATTAGACTCCAAAATTAGACTCCAAATAAGGTGGAAGAAGCCAACAAAGTGAGGATATAATGAGCACATTTTAGTACAATGGAACTGTTTTTTTTTCCTAACAACATCACTACGGTACTATTTGGCAACCTATTTTAGTCACCTTAAATAAGTAGGTGCTAAACTTTTAAGCCATCTTAAATAAAAAGTTCTGTTTGGAGTATGAGCTGAAATAAAATTTAAGCTCCAATTGTAACTGAAATTGCGTTGCTATTAAAAGTAGCAATTCATTTAAGGTGCTGAAATTTTCAGCTACCTTATTAGTTCAGTCTTTTTCAATTTCCTTTTTAGTTTCAACTCTATTTCAACTCATGTTACCAAACATAGCTTACATATGTACATTATGTACCACATAAGTGCATATGAATTGCACATGAAGACTACTAAAGAAGATTACTCGGAGTATCAAAGGTTCACAATTTCTTCAATTTATATACGAAGTACTTCGTATATGAGATCTTATTAGATTTATTTCACTTGCATATAATAAAAATGTAAATGAGAGTACAAAATGGAACCAATGGGTAAGTTATTGTACCAAATTACCAATAGCACTAAAAAATCATTATGATACGTAATCTTCAATTCTCCATAGAAGTATAATCATGAATCTAACAAACCAAAATGTTCCTTTTATCCAACACAATAAACCTTCTATGATCGAATTTCAAGTAAACTGAAAAAAAGAAATGTGAAAAAAAAAAAAAAAAAAAAACTTAAAAAAAA
>PYUH01000036.1:2988551-3013123 GCA_016808085.1 Suaeda aralocaspica
GGATGATTTTGTCTTACGTTTTTTTTTTTTTTTTTTTTGTTCACATTTCTTTTTTCAGTTTACTTGAAATCGATCAATAAGGTTTATTGTGTTGGATATAAAAGGAACATTTTGTTTGTTAGATTCATGTTTATACTTCTATGGAGAATTGAAGATTACGTATCATAATGATTTTTTCGTGCTATTGGTAATTGGTACAATAACTTACCCATTGGTTCAATTTTGTACTCTCATTTACATTTTATTATATGCAAGTGAAATAATCTAATAAGATCTCATATACGAAGTACTTCGTATATAAATTGAACAGAATTTGAACCTTTGATACTCCGATAATCTTCTTTATAGTCTTCATGTGCAATTCATATGCACTTATGTGGTACATAATGTACATATTTGCTATGTTTGTAAATGTATTGAATAGAGTTGAACAAAAGGAAATTGAAAAAGACGAACTAATAAGGTAGCTGAAAATTTCAGCACCTTAAATGAATTGCTACTTTTAATAGCAACGCAATTCAGTTACAATTGTAGTTAATTTTATTTCAGCTCATACTCCAAACGAACTTTTTATTTAGATGGCTTAAAAGTTTAGCACCTACTTATTTAAAGGTGACTAAAACTAGGTTGCCAAATAGTACCGTAGTGATGTTGTTAGGAAAAAAAAACAGTTCCATGTACTAAAATGTGCTCATTATATCCTCACTTTGTTGCTTCTTCCACCTTATTTGGAGTCCCTAATTTTGGAGTCTAATAAGGGTCGCTTATCTTTACCACAAACTTTCCACCAACAAATCAACACCTTATTCTATATGTAGCTGAGAAGAGATACCACATTTAAATCAATTACAATTAAAGTTCACTTCGCAGCGGGCGCTCCCGACAGGTAATATCCAGATGACCACCGGTTGTCAATGCAGAGTCTCTCTCACGTCCTAGAAGCATAAAATGACACTAAACGCAAGTGCCGCTCTCTCTCCTGCCTCCTCTCCCTCAACCGGCTCCTGGCTTGGTTGTTGTTTGGCTACTTTGGTTTACTTATTTTTACAAGTACACACACTATAGGATTATTAAATTGTTTACGAACAAATTCATGTGGGTTCCAAGACACGATCTGTATTTCGTCTTTGAACGGGTAACTAGTGTCCGGTTGTGACCCCATATTACATTAATGGCGGCTTAGGGAGAGTGTCTGCGCGAGTGGGGTTGGGGCGATGACTCATGATTTATAACCAAAAAAAAAAACCTGAATAAAAAAGATAAATTAAGGAGAATCACAATAAGGCCAACTTGTATTGATGAAAGGTACTAGCTCGGTATGTCCTGAGGTGGTATGGGTTATACTTTTAGTGTGACATGCTTAGAGATTTTTTGTGTAGGGATTTAAGGGTTGATTCTTATTAGGAGGATCAGGAAAAAAAACACAACCAAAAATCCCAAACAACTCAAGTAGACAGGGGAAAAAGAAAAAAAAACATCGAAGCACAACGGAAGGAGGGCGGGGGAGGGGGGGAAGGGGGGGAGAGTCTAGCAGAACAGCGCGGCGAAATGAAGGGGGTAAAAAAAAAAAAACCAAGAAACCATAGAGGGTGTCTTTCGAAAACGACAAAACAGGGGCCCAGCAGCTGGGTTTCTGTGTTCTTGGCGAACTCTCTATTGTCTATAGAAACTCTGGTGAAAAGACTCCCCTAGATGGGGCGGGATCCCCCCCCTGACACCACACAACACCAAAAAAAGTACAAAAAGGGGAGGGAGGGGGAAAGAGGAGGAGGGGGGGGGAGGCTGGGGAAGAAGGGAGAGAAAGAGAAAGGAGGAAAAAATGTACATAAAAAAGGCAAAAGGCCGAGCCCAACGGTCGCGTAAGCACGTATGGTCTAGGAGCGGAAAGTCGCATATGGGGCTAACGGAAACGGGGACTAGAACGGAACATGATGGGGTCGGGGGGAACGTATGGTAACTGACGAATAAAGATAAGACGAGAGAACAGCAATCTGGTAAAGGTTTCCCCCGCGCTTCGACCCGGCGGGTCTAAGCCACGTGGCCCTCGAACAAAAAGATTCCACGATGAATAGTGGAGGAATCCATAAGCACGACAAAAAAAGTATTCGCTCAATACACACAACACTTGGAGAATGCACAGAAAGTACATCTATCCAAAGCGTTATTTTATAGACCACTGGGAGGAGGATCGCCCGAAGGACTATCCAACTTGGGGCAAAGACACACAGCGGCAGGGAGACGCAGCGATATGAATGGATGCGCTCAAGCACCTGATGCGCTGCATGAATGAGGTGATGGCACGCCGGCGGCGGGGGAGGGGGGTTCGGTGTGACACAAGCAAGTCAAGGGCCACGGGGCGGGATGGGAACTGGGCCCAGGAGGGGTTTTTTATTTAATTTAATTATTTTCTTGGTTGTTGTTGTTGCAGGATTTAAGGAGGATTGAAGTCTATTCGTGGTTTTACCCTTTAGATACAAGGAAGTGGGTATTCATAATCCATTATTTTTAAATGTTTGCCATAATATTTATTGCTTTTGATGAAATTGATTGTGGATTAGTGGGTATGTGTTGATATGCTTGAAGATATTGTTTGTTTTTTATTTTTATTGTTTCATATTATAGCTTCTGGGGATGTCTTGAGTAATCGGGTATCCAGGATGAGTATTGGTTCATGCAGCCAACCCATCTTTTGGGATTAAGGCTTTGATGAGGTGATGATGGACTTTGTTGATGTGATTACTAATTGTGTTTTGTGATGAGTATTTGATAGGTTAAATTATGTTATTAGAGATGTTGTTTCTGTGTGATTGGCCGTACACTCAACTAATGGTGTGGCGGTGAGGCCACAAAGAGAAAACATAATTAATTCTACTTCAATTAAGCTGAAAAAACTTTGTTTTCTCAACTCTTCTACTTCATCAATGGTGAAAAGGTCCACTGTATTACCATCAACACAAAAGAATTGAGATCGAACCATCGCCATTACTGTAGATATGAGTTATCTTAATCAAATGATGTTGCTGTAGATTCGACAGCTACTTTCCTGATGGATTGTTGGAGTTTGGACTTTAGTCGAATTGACGGCATTGTATAGGCTCGCAATTTGGATAAATTGCGAACGTCGAACCAAATCCATTTCCCTCCCTGATTGGAGAGATAAGGCTTATGAAGCCTGCGAAAAAGGGCATTCTATCCTGGAAAATGGAAATTAATGTTTTTCTTTTCAAGTTTATTACCAGGAGTTTGACCACCACGCAATTGAATTCTCATGAATTTTGTCCTACTTGTAAGTGGTTTTTTTAATTTCTTAGATCTTTAATTTTTTGGCGAATGAATCATGGTTGTTTGGTTTAATGGTATGCTTTCAATGATTGTTAGGAGTAGTTTCTTTGAGTTTTTCTTTATTGCTTTTGGATAGGATTGAATTTGTTATATGTGCTTCTTAGGAAATGAATTACATACATAATACTTAATCATCTAATATACCAAAATTCCATTTTTCAATTCAGTAATTAATCCCAAATTCAATGCTACTATATACAACATGTGCAATTCATATAGTAACCATGTAGAAGGGATTCACAGATGATTATAAGGGGTTACTACTTTTACGTTTCAAGGGGTACTAATATGTTAAAATAGGCTTATTAATACATTCAAATGTGTTACTCATATGATCAGGATGGGTTACTAGTGTGTACAAAGTGGATAATTACCAATAAGTTTAAAATGGGTTAATAGTACATTCAAAGAGGTTACCAATAGTTTAAATGTGTTACTAGTACGTTCAAAAGAGGTTATCAATATGTTTGAAAGGGTTCTAGTACCACTCAAAAGAGTTTAGCACGTTCATAACAGCTGCTCAATGATCACGTACAGGGAGTTATTTTACGTTAAGAGATCAAGTTATAGTATTAAGAAAAAAAGTTGCTAGTGTGTTCAAATGGCTTACTTATATGAACACTAGGGAACTAGTACTTTCAAAAGTGGTTACTATTACATTTAATGGGTTACTAGTACATTTAAAGGGTTACTAGAATGATCACATGAAGTTATTCATATTATAACAAGGAGATTATTAATACGTTCAAAAGAGGTTACTAGTTGGTTTAAAGGAGTTATTAGACGTTGAAAGAGAGTTATTTTTTATCACAAAGAGGGTTACTCATATGTTTAAAAGAGTTACTAGTGCGTTCAAAGGGTTACTAGTACGTTAAAGACGGATTAATAGTATGTTGCAAGGAGTTGCTCACATGAACACAAGGTTACTATTGTTTAAAAGGGACTATTAGGACATTCAAGGGGGTTACTCATATGCTTAAAAGGGTTACTAGTGCATTCAAAAGCAATTACTTGTACATTCAAAGGGAGTCATTCATATGACCACAAGAGGGGTTACTCATGTGTTTAAAAGAGGTTACTAGTGCGTTTGAAAGCGATTATTTGTACGTTCAAAGGGGGTTATTCTATGACCCCAAGAGGGGTTACTCATATATCTAAAAGAGGTTACTAGTGCGTTGAAAAGGGGTTACTAGTACGTTCAAAGAGTTTTTCATTATACCACAAGTCGGGTTACTGATATGTTTAAAAGACGTTATTAGTGCGTTCAGAAGAGGTTTTTAGTACATTAAAATGGATTACTAGTATGATCGCAAGGGGTTACTCATATGAACACGAGGTACTTTAACTAGTTACTTAAAAGGGTTACTAGACATTCAAAGGGGTTACTCATATGTTTAAAAGAGGTTACTAGTGCGTTCAAAAGGGATTACTACTTTACATTCGAAAGGGGTTACTCATATGAATACAAGAGGTTAATTACTAGAGGTTCAAAAGAGTTACTCATAATCACAATCAAGCCAAGGTTACTCGTAGGGTGAAAAAGGCTTGGGTAGTCAACTTGTCGTATAATCGAGGAGGTACAATTAAATGACATTAGCTTATTCATCATTAAACAGTAAGATCAACCGATAATATGGGTTACCAAGTAAGATTGAATGAATTATTTTAATAAACATGGCTAACAAGATGACTAATTTGAGTTACAAATACATTCATCGTACTAGCTTAAGAGGCTAGCAAATATTGCTAAATGTTCATCACCTTCAAATTCATCTAGCAAAATTCAACTCATTCAGTGAGAATAATACTGCTTTAATTAGTCAATTTTTTCCATAATCATCATGTTTGATTTTCTTAAAATTAGCTTGTGCCACAAATTTTTTTGCTTTGTAGTAGTTGAATCCATGCCGACATTATTGGAGGTGGAGATGATAATCGATGTTCGTTTAGCCATTTGCAGTTTTGAATTTTCTTCAACTTCAATTCTTTTCCCTTAATAAGGTGTGGCCACACCATCAACTAATGGTGTGGCCAGCCACATATAAACTTAATCATGTTATCGTTTTTTATATCTGAGGTCAAAGTTTTTGTACTAAAACTAGGAATGAGGGCCTAAGGGGAACTTGGGCTTGTTTTGCTTTCCGCTGGTTGACTTGGCTTGTTTGACTAATCGGTCTCTTTTTTGTTTGCACCATGGGCCCACTTTTCGGATGGTGTATAGAAAATGGGATGTATGGTGTAGTATTGACTGTTTCAATAGGTTGTTTGAGTAGCTTAAATTGATTAATGGCTTTCGTGGTTTACAAGGGTGTTTGGTAACAATCAGTTCTTTGCTGTTACTTGTGAAGAAGTAAGATTGTGAAAGACCAAATTCCTTCGTGTATAGTAGTGTTATTTTTTTTCTTGTGTAGCTTGATGAGAGTCTTAGACTGTGGATTGAGATTTGAATAATATGGATTCACTTAGGTTCAATGTTTTAAAAAAGGAATTCATTCTTAAACAACATGTAAAATTATATATGCTTTAATGAAAGAATTGGTTTTAATTTTGACTGCCCGAGAAAACTTGTCATTTTATTTGCTTGCCTGTTAGCAGTAGATTGATAAAAAAATTGACAAAATAAACGTTCTGCTCGTTTATAATTGTTGGTAAATGATCCATATATAGTGTGTAAAGAAGTTATTAGTTCATTTGACGTGGCAAAAACTAGAATTCATTCATTAATTAAATATAGTTATCAATTTGATTTGTTGAACATTGGCTTATAATATGAGATGAAGTGCAATATATCCATAAGAGGAGGGTAAATAAATTATTTTTGTGTTCTTGGCTTAATAAGCAATTGCATCTCAAACTGGAGAGGTTGTGTAACTGTCCTTTCATGCTTGTATTTGAAATTTTAGAACTTAAGCAGAAGTAATCATTAAGCTTAATCTCGTTTCTAACTTCTATCTCGGCGTCTATGGTTTAATACTTTAATGTTAGCACTATAGTGCCTCTCTATCTGGTTTTGTACAATGAAGAATAATTACACTTTTTTTGGCAATCTATTGATGCAGACACGAGTAGAAGAGCTGGTGCTGTTGTTACTCCAAAGTTGACTTGAAGCCCCCTCCTTATCCATTTGTAAGCTTCAGATTCTGTATCAGTTTTTTCTTGGATAAATTTCTCTTTACAACATGTTGAATGGCTTTGGAATAATTATCCTTCGAATCATGTTCATCTTTTTCTTACCCACATCATTCAGATGCCTGTCTAGTGTCAAACAATTTAAATCTTATCTGTTACTTCTACCTCTAACAATAATTCTGCACTTCTGCCCTTCCGTCTTCCATGTCTATTGTTACGTCACTTTTGATTCTGTTTCTGTGTAACTGCACATTCAATATGCCACCATTACATGCATCATTTTTTTTTTATATTTGTAAAGTGATTATAAAATAGGTTGTTTTATACTTAATAGGATGCCTTGGAGCCATATCATTCAAAAAAATATAGAAAATAGACTACTAATTTGGGCAAAATGGCCTCCCAGACCCATCCCTATGACTTGGTATAGTAAAGTGCCTCAATCTTCCTTCTTGCTTCTGCATATACCCTTCACACAAAAATGCTTTAGAAAATCTATCTTCCACTTCTCTATTCACATCATGAACAAACACATCAGTTTCGCCATCTTCCCTATTCCTAGCAATCATTCCTGCAGTGTAAATCGCAGTCATTCTACCAGGGGCTTCGTCATGATATCCTGTTGGTGCATCCACCATGATCAAATCCCATTTTGTTTCATACACTTCCTTAGGCAAACCTTTTAATGCAAGTTGGCACATTGAATGCCTAGCATCGCCTACTGAAGTGCACTCTTCGCCTTTAGCCATTTCCATCAAAGTTTCGGCTTGGTTAACCTTACTGTCATAAACAACATGGTATGAATTCAACATAGGAAATCGTCGTTGTATTTGCTCAATCCATGATTCATCTTCTTCTAGGAAAACTGTTCTGCCTCCATAGTTTAAAGCGCTCCACATCAGACTGTCATGGCCTAGGCCGAACACTAGGAAGTTGCACGGTGACTTCTGTTGTAAGACTTTAGCACTCACTGAGATTTCCTTGCTTGTTTGTTGTGGTGTAATGCTTGAGGTTGAATAGTGAATGAGAGCATGAGAAAGTGAAGATGGAAGCTTATTGCAAGATGTTGAACAATCTGAGTTACCTTCGTCTTTAAAGTATTGTGAAGAACTTTGGTTTGAAGACGATGATGACATGTTTGATCTCAAGACGAAAAGGAGGAGAAAAGCAAGAGTAACTCCTAGTATGATGAGCTTAACATTAGCAGGGTATTGAGGTTTTGGCCTCATGGTAATTTTGCTCTAATAAGAAACAAAGGGGAGATTTCTTTCTTCTTCTTCTTTTCCAACTGTTTTCGCTTAGGCTAAGGTTTTGAGAATAAATGTGAGTTGATGTTTGAGTTACATAGATAAGGTTTATATGAGGTGATAGAATATTGGTTATATGATGAAGATTTTTGAACAACCATTGAGATTGAGTTATGATGAAGCAAATTATTAGATTAAAAATTTGGTGGATCTTACAGTTTGGTAAGTGATCTTCACTAAAATGTCTTAGTTTACACTAGTAAGATTAGCTTATAGATTAATTAATTAATTTAATTGTTTATAGCCTTCAAATGAATGAGGTATTAGGGACCATGACTGTCAAGTAGTAGCTTTGAAGGAATTGTATACTTATTTAAAGCAAGTTTTGTTCCATAGTTTGTTGAAGTTTCATCAGAAAGTTTTGTGCTTCACTCATAGTGTGCTTCATATTGTTTTTATATGTATGCAAGGGTATTTAAGAATAGAAATTGTTAAGGAATTACACTTTATATATTGAATACAGTTTAGGAGTTGGTAAAGAAATCTATAAAGCTCATAAACTTTTAGGACTCAAAATTTGACATATCCAAAACGCATGGGAAGAACTTTGGAAATATGTCTGAAACTTGATTTAAAAATCGAACACGTTTTCCGTATCAGAAAACTTCACGTGATGTTAAATGAACCATTTCAGAAACTTTATGATCACTTACATATATACAAGTGTTTCTAATGTCCGTGAGTTGATTACCTAACTTATAATCCTCCCACATCCCAACTCACATGCCAAGTTACACTCTTTCTACGAAATCCCTCAAAAAACCTCGAAAAAGGGTATTGTTATTAGCTTTTTCCTCCTGTTTCCGATTGTCTTGGGCCTTCCCTTGATTTGAGGATCAAGATGTAAAATTTTAGGTCAATATATTTTCAAAACCCTAGAACCCCCCAAAGCATGACTACCTTCGTTTTTGGTTTTGGGAGGACCTTCCAAGGCTTAGTGATGTTGTCTCCCCACATTTCACTCATTCGCTTTTGTTAATCTTGAGATGACCTACGATTTTTTAAACTCAAAAAAAATTGTTATGTTTTCTCTTTAGAAGATTCCCGAAAAAGAACACACTTATCTTTTTCGTTATTCCGGAACTTTCTAAGACTTTTCAAACCCCAACAAGTTGTCCAAAGGCTATCTTTTGATCTAAGAACGCCAAGTAAAATTTTTGGGAATTTTTTTTTCGGACCTCAAAATCCCCAAAATCTATGAATTATAGCCTTCATGTTCGAGTTTCAAAGGATTATCCCGAGCTCCGTCTTGTTTTCTCCCTGTATTTCTGTTGTTGGTGACTGCAGGACGTCTCATAGTCGATTTCAGCCTGTAAAAACTTGATATTCTCCCTATTTAGACAATTTTAGAATAAGAAAAGACTAGTCTTTACGATTTCCCGGGTGGCCAGGACTCATTTTACAATCTTTCAAACCTCACAAATCTTCTTGGGGCCCCTAATGACCATAGGGTCACATTGTAAAACTTCAACCAAATTTCTGGGAACCCCAAACCCGCATAAAGTCTAAATTATAGCCTTAAATTTCGATTTTTGGATGACTTTCCCAGGTTCCATCTTGTTTTCATCACCTTGTTTTTTTAACACATATCATAGGTGATCCCGAGACTCCCTACGCTCCATTCCTTATCTCTTCCCTTTTTAGAGAATTTTTGAAATAAAGTCGCAAATACATAATAATGCAAAAATTTTATTTATTTAACTTGGAAAAGTGTTAAATCCTAACTCCAAAACACTAAAATTGAAAATTTGGCTTTACCATAACTTAGGACATCATCCAACAAATTTAGCTCAGAGAAGTTTCCTACTTAAAATTTGGAGAAATAAAACATCTTCGGCAGTACTTCTTATTCCATTGCATAAACAATGAACAAACAAAAAAATAAAAAATAAAAGAAAAATCTGCCACTGAACATCATACATTTGATCTAACAGCAATTAAACTTTATCTACACAAAAAAGTATAGTAAAATTATCTACTGTACAATGGCAAATTCAAGGTATTGAAGGCACCAATTAGTACAAACTTGATACAATTATGGAAACCAGACTACCAAGTTTCTAAACAGAGAAATGAGAGTCCAAAAAGGGGAAGCAGCATGATGCTTCTCAGTGTGGCTATTCAGAATGAACATATAGTATTATAGAACTTCTTAACCAATATCAATTCCTAATGTGTAGACAACCTAAAAAGAAACATAGTTTTTGCTTTCGCCGGATTTGTTGTACATATCTCTTCAACTTTTTGATTCTGAGTCAAACATAAATCTTCCCAGAATGAGCATAAACCATTAATCATCGTTTTTCCTCAAAATCAACATCTATGATTTCAGGCCCAGATTTTGACCGTGGAGTTCCCTTGTCGCCTCTTGAGGAGAAATCATCTTTTGGCTGCCAAACTATGTTGCCACAGCCTTGACAACGTATCATACTGCTTTTCACACCAATAAATTCTCTTTTGCAAGCTGGGCAAGCACCCTGTATATAATACAACTCAGAACACAAAGGAAAGTGCACGAGAACACTTGATCTTTGCAAGAATAAGAAGCCAATGTAAAGTTGCACATGGAAACTTTTACTTAAGCAAAGCCCTTATGACTTGAACAAGATATGTGCTCTTCTAGCATATTGGCAACAGCTGTCTAATTTTTTCACTCATAATAACTTGCAACTAGGCATTATCACTTTCGAGTTTAGGGAGCAAGAGCAAATTACCTATTTATCAGATTCACTTCGTGGCAGTTCAACAGTACATGTGATAGTCAAACGATATAAATTTAATATTCAGACTTATAATTGTGGTAAAAGTGCAAAACCACCCGCAACAGAAACGATCTCAGATTATATGCAATGGCTACAACAATATAAACTAAACATCATCGTCTACCACTCTACCTTTTAATCTATGCCTTTTGAGTAGTCAAGATCACAGAATCTCCCCATCCCTAAAAAACTTAAATTCCTTCACCAGAGCTCAATAGTCCCTTACAGTTAAGGTGTGCTCTAATTTTATAGGAGCTAAAACATTTTAGAGCAATTGGAACTTATTTGAGATTATAACTGAACTAACCCAAACTTATTTGAACGAATTGGTATTTAATTGAAATTCTATGAGGTTCTTGGGAAATTTTTTTCGGTGAAGAGAGATGCATGTCCTCAGTTTCAGAATAGTCAATAATGAATGTAAATAACAATGGAACATCATCAATTAGCTATAATAGCTATATTCTACTATCAATCAATAAATCAAAGCCTTACAGCTTGTCTGAAAAAAGATATTGGAGGGAAAGGAAGGCATGGACTTTCCTCCATTTGGATAGCAAAATTAGGAGGTGAGGGAATTGGGAGGAAGAGAAACGGGAGGAAATTGCTTCCTTTCATCTTGAAGAAACAAATCCTTCCAAAATTGAGAAAATTTGGAAGGAAAACTCCCATACAATCATAACCACCACCCTCCACTACTGCATCATTGACCACAGCCACCACTTCAATCAATTTTCTGGAAATTTAGAAAACTTTCAAATTTTTCTGAAAAGCTATGAACTTCAATTCCCTCACTCTCTCTCCATTTTCATTCCTATCCAAATGAAGTAAGTTAATTTCTATTCCCCTCCCCCTCCTTCACCGTCCCTTCACTCCTTTTCCTTCCCCTCCCTTTCCTCCCAAAGATTTGTATCCAAACAAGCTGTTAGTCCCATAATTGAGTCAACTAAATGAACCAAAATCAATCATTCCATGTGATCATCCAAAAAAAATTTCCTCATCCATCCCCTCATCGAGAACCTTGTTTTCCTATGTATCCAAAAGCTTCATGTCTTTTCTAATAAAACCTAAATTTCTTCCTTTTTGGATTAGGTGACAATGTGGCTAAAAGAAAAGCATTCTTCAACTAGCATATCACTTTATATGTGTGATGCATCCTTTCCTTTAACCACTTTCTCTAAATTAAACAGAATCAGAAGTATTAGATTCTTAAAATAGCATAAATGCATGGAATCATGGATAGCCATTGAATTCTAGCACTAGTGTGGCTGCACATAAAGCTAAGCATGCGTTTGTGTTGGTATACATCCAAAGGTAAGGGTGTCAACAAGACTAATTCCCTTATCTGTTGCTTGTAAGGTCTTATTTCATTTTCTTTTCCCTATCCTTCCCATCATAGTCATCTACACCCATTAACTCATCCCCCAAGGTTTCACTTAGCCTGTTTTTAACACTATATTGATATATTCGACCTTAACTCGCCATAGACTATCACATTGACCAGCCATCACCACCTTAGTCCAACTCCTGCACCTCACCGCCATCCCAACAACAGAATGGAAACCTCAAAACCACCCAAACCAACCTTCTCAACCCCAAAAACCACCATATCACCTCCACAATCACCTTAAAACCAACATAATAACATAAGTCCAGAACACCCATCAAATCCATCTTACCACCAATCTTAAATCTCACCAATTCCAGCAATCGTGTAACCCTAGTCCACCACCCACAAAACCCCATCAATCCACCACAATCACCCAAAAGAAAACCACTCCCAACATTCACCCCAATTTCACCAAGAAATTTAACACACCATCCACTACAAGCTAGATCTAAGTAAGAGAAAGAGATACAGAGGTGGTGCGGTGACAGTAGTGGTGAGGGGTTGCCGAGTCAACTGTTTATACTATGCTGTTGGTGGTTGTATCTATAACTGCCAGTTAATTGCAATGGTGGTGGTGAAGTAGAGTAAAAGGTAGTGGTGGAGGGGTTGTAAAGAGAAGAGTAGTAATAATTGTGGTAAATCCTTTGTTATTTTTTAAAAACAAACAGCGAAGGACAGTTGAGGGTTAATATTTGCATTTCTCTTCTATACCCTTCTTAAAGTCATCCCCTTTCGTCTATAAGCTCAATCGCACCCTAAGACCATTACATCACGTAATTAAATGACCTAGCTGATAATAATATGTTCAAAATGCTAGAGCATAATTAGCTTAGATTTCCTTTAACCAAGCAAAAGTTCAAGAAGCAAGATTTAACTTAGCTGGCAATTTCAAAGAAAACACTTGATCATAAAGTTAATATTAACCAATTCTTAGTAGATTTGTACTTACCTTCACGGTCAAATTATTAGCAACAGCACCAATAAGAAGAGGACCAGCAATTGGCAATACCCAAGTGGCAATTATCAAACACCGAAATAGCCATCCAGACAAAGCAAACCACAAGAAGAAGATTGTCTGAGACAAAAACAAGCAGATATAGTTATAATGTCCATGAATTAGAGGCTTAGAGCAAAAAACAACTATGAATTTATAACTTGTTTGAAGCGCCACTTATCAAATTAACTATCACATTCTTTAATAATTCTTACATGCCTGAATCTTGCAAGGGTCTGATTTTTGTTACTATTTGCTAATTCCAAGCAAAAATGACAAGACTCTAGTACTTTAGTCCAAAGTGCCAATTTCTGATCAATGAATCAAAGTCTAATTCCTTGAAATTTCAGTTCCATTCACTTCTTAGTAGCAACCGCAAAATATTTAGCTATACAAAACATAGCTAATTTTAAGTGTTAGCCCACTGGAAAGTCTATAAGGTTAGATAACAATTACCACAGAACTCTTCCCAATAGGAGTCTCCAAGAAATTATTAAACTGCTTCCTGTACTGCAAGAGCAAAAAATTAGGAAATGTTAATCATTTGGTTGTTTTCCACACCTAGAAAATAGTAGAACGAAATCACACGACATGGTGACTACATAATCAAATAACACAACACAGCAGCTTATCAATTTAACGTATAGAATGTCTTTTAGCATCTATAGTAGCATTAATGCAACAACAAATATAATCTTCCAACACAGCGTAGCAATTTAACAATTAAAGGTGCAACTAATATCAATACTTCTAATAGCTATTCTAAAATTTCCTCATTTCCAGACTAACAACAAAAATACAGGATAGAGGGCGGCAAGAATGAGCCTTAAGTCACATTCTTCGACGATGTTATACCAGTATGTAATGAATTCCAAACACCACACTATATCCTATACATCAATGGCAAGTAGGCAACCAATATCCATACATTTCGACCGCAATTCTAAGGTTCTCAACCATACATCATCCTATCAACACCTCAATCGAAAGCGAATTCTCAACTAATGTAAATCATCAACAAACAAAAATCTCATAATCATCACAAGACTCCATTTCCAATATCTATTAACTAATTCAGATAACAATTCTAACTTCTAAACCTTAATTCATTCTACAACACCTCAAATTCCACGAAAACACCTCCAATTTCACAAAACACAAAAGCAAACAATCAATTCTCCATCAATAAACATCATCAAATCACAATTTCCAAATGCTAAACCTCAAAAACCCTAAAAATTCAATCAATTTTAGCTCATTCAAATGAAAAATTGAAAGCACGAACCCTAGGGAGATTGCGGGAGAAATCGAGAGAAAAAGTACGCCATTTCTGAGTAAACTCATACTGACGATCAAGCTCACGAACACGAATAGAAGCAGCATCAGCAGCAGAAGCAACGCGGCGCGAAACGGAGTATCTACGATCGAAACGTTCAGCGGCTTTCTTAGCGTCGTAAACAAGCTGTTCGAAACCGTCATTTGCAGAACGCCATACTTCCTTCCAAGCTTCTCCTGATAAAACGCGTCGTTTCAAGGTTTCGAAGTCGTTTCTCTGAAATGAAACTACTAGAGGAGGAAGACGAAGACGACGACGAGGATGAAGATGAAGATGAAGGTGAGGATGAAGGCAAGAATTGTGGTTGAGGTTGGGGTGGTGGTGGAAGGAAGGTGGAGGAAGGAAGGAAGAAGTTGAAGTCGCCATTAATGGAGGATGGAAGAAGGTAGAAGGTTTTTTTGTGTTGTTTGAAGTGATTTCGTGGTGATGTTAGTGAAACACAACGGTGCTTGCTTAGCCACTAGCTTTGCACGTGTTTCTCACGTGAATCTTTGGTAATTGTCTTATCCTATGTTAAATAATAGAGGTGGGAGAAATTAACACAACTCGATAATTCGACACGAAATCGACCTTTTATTAACAGGTTTGGGTCGAGAATGTTGATTCATTTAATTAAACGGGTTGACACGGCATGATACGTTTGTTAAACATGTAAAGTTAGGGTTAGAGAGTTCAACCCGTTTAAGTAAACGGGTTGACTCGACACGACACAATTTCATCTTATTATATACAATAGTATGTAAAAAAAGACGTGACCCACTAACTCGGCACGAAACCGACCCATTATTTGGTTTGTTTGGGTCAAGAGTATTAACCCATTTAAGTAAACGGGTTGGCACGACACGACACGTTTATTAAACAGGTCGGGTTAGGGTTTGAGGGGTTCAACCCGTTTATGTAAGTGACACGACTCGAAAATGACACGGCACGACACGTTTTCCGACTCTACTAAATAATGAGAAAATGAAAAATCAACAAATACAGAGAATCTTCATTCTATTTTCAAATGTTCGTCTTTTCTTTAATCTTTGCAATATTTGGTATAAAGAAATTCATAAATAGTGGACGGATGTTGTAAGGATTTGAGGACGAAGGTAGTATTATATATTAGAAGTGTTTTGTCGATTGAAGTTTATAAGTACTTACCTTAGTAGAGAATTTACGATGGTGAGATTTGTGTTGTCCATTCTCTTTTATTCCTCTATATTGTTCTATTGAGCATCGAAGCATCTCAGTGTCATAAGAAAATAGATAAGCAATGTAAGTTGCGACACATAAGCTGATGAGGTGCATCTATGTTGAGTAGCAATGTAGCATTAGGTTTTGAGATATAACCATATGAATATATGATGTCTATCTAACGAATATGTTTGTTGAGATATGTATGAAAAAGTCATTGATTAGTATGGTCCTAAGTTGTAACGAAGATATATGCAATATACTAGCTCGTGACAGTCCTAATTGTAGTAAAAATTAGTTCACGTGCTCTTGCGATGGAACATCACGAGAGAAGCTTTTAAGTGAAAGCAAACAATAACCAGAGAAGAAGGTTGAGTGAAGGAACATTAAAACCACAAATGTGTTCCTGCATAAGAACTCTATTCAAGAGAAGGACATGACTTGAAAACTTGAAAGATGAGTTCATTTGTAAAGAGAAAGGGAAGAGAAAAGAGAACGAGAAAAGAATAGAGAGAAAGTGAACATAGAAAGAGAGAGAGAGGAAAAGAGAAGAACTTGTTCAAGGGGAACAGATTCAAGGGGAACAAGCTTAGAGCAGAATTTGTTCTGGTCTATACTAATTAGGTTGTACTGAGTCATGGCTCTATTTAATGAAAAGAGAATCGAGTCAAAATCCCTAGTGGTAGAGGTTTTTCCTTCCTATTGGGCCTAGGAAAGGTTTCCTCGCTAAATCGCTTGTTTTCTCTCTTGGAACGCTTTCTTAAAAATGTACTCTCTTTAACTTGTTTTATGTTTTATTCCGCATATTGTCCTTTCTTTACTATAATTGTTTGTCTAAACTAACAATCTACTGACTACTGTAGCCTAGGCTCGATCATGAATCATTCTCAAACAACAAGCTCTTATGTGTTCTAAGTTGTCTATCGTGTAAAATTTTAACCCTTGATTACTTGAGAGAAACACGGAGAGATTTTGGATTTCACAAGGAGCCACCCCACCATTACAAGTTCTCTTGGAACATAATTTGAATGAACCTATTTTCTATAGGCATGTAATTTATGACTCAAAACATGTTGTCCAAAACCAAATATAAGCCAAGACAAATGGTCTATTTAGGAGTAGAAATTCCTAGTATAAATTGTGAGTTACAAATGAAATTATATAACACTGTTGTAATTAGAAAGTATTAATTTTCTAAGTTATCCTATGAAATGACAGACGTACTTAAGGGGCCGTTTGGCATGGGGGTATGAGTCAAAGGGAAAGGGAATCAATAGCCCTTATTACTTTTGACATTGTTTGTTAGGGTTTTTCTTTCCATTCCCTTTCTCCCCTCCATTCCCCCAAACTCTTCTAAATTGAAACCCTACCTCCATATTTGACCAAGGGTACCATATTCTCGTCAAACTCGAGCACACTTCTATTCTGCCCACTGTGCAATGCTTGTGGAATGTAGTGTTGTTCAGTGATATGTCTACTGTATTTCCAGTGGTGAGAGTAGCTAGTAACAAAGTTTTTTTTTATTAATATTAATAAGAAAGCAAGCAAAAGAGAGTGAATGTTGAACATCAAGCCAAATTTTAGACATCCTTCAAAAATCTCAGTACTAGACCATCATATGCTCACATTATTACAATATGTCATATGCCACTCCAGAGAGATTTACAATAACATAGAAAAATAGGGCACAAGAATAGGGGAAAAAGAGCCGAAAATCACTACCATTGACACTCATATAGTGCTCTACTACGGTACTACCACCTCAGTATTCATCGTCTTCATCTTCTTCACCACCCTCCTCGAGTCCAACTTCCTCGTAGTCTTTCTCGAGAGCAGCAAGGTCCTCTCGAGCTTCTGAGAACTCACCTTCTTCCATACCTTCGCCAACATACCAGTGCACAAATGCTCTCTTGGAATACATAAGGTCAAATTTATGGTCGATTCTTGAGAAGACTTCAGCAACTGAGGTATTGTTGCTGATCATGCATACAGCACGCTGCACCTTGGCAAGATCACCACCCGGTACTACCTTTGGGGGTTCGTAGTTGATACCACACTTGAAACCAGTAGGGCACCTGTAACATTATGCATAACAATATGAAGCAAGATTTGAAAAACAAGATGCTTAAAAACTTCACTGTGTGTAAATAATGTTTTAGGAAGCTATAAAGAGCAGTTTCCGTTGTCAGTTTCCATAATTCATGTAAATTGAAGCTGGTTCTCATCATTCAAGATAAGGTTAGGAACTACCAACTAACTTCTGAGAGTAAGCAACAGTCATATGAGCTTACCAGTCAACAAATTGAATAGTTCTCTTGGTTTTGATAGTGGCAACAGCAGCATTGACGTCTTTAGGAACAACATCACCACGGTACATCAAACAAGCAGCCATGTACTTTCCATGTCTTGGATCACACTTAACCATCATATTTGAAGGCTCAAATACAGCAGTAGTGATCTCAGGTACTGAAAGTTGCTCGTGGAAAGCCTTTTCAGCAGAGATGACAGGGGCGTAAGATGATAACATGAAGTGGATACGAGGATATGGTACAAGGTTGGTTTGGAACTCCGCAATATCCACATTGATGGCTCCATCAAACCTCAAAGAAGATGTTAAAGAGGAAACTACTTGGGATATTAAACGGTTCAAGTTGGTATACGTAGGCCTCTCAATGCTTAGAGATCGCCTACATATATCATAAATTGCTTCATTGTCTAAAAGCACAGAGACATCAGTGTGCTCCAAAAGAGCATGAGTAGAGAGGACACTATTGTAAGGCTCAACAACTGCTGTTGATACCTGAGCATACAACACAAACACACCATCAACAAAAAAGCTTCGACATGACGGGCATATATCAAAATTAAGTCAAGGAAATATCAATTGGAATTTTAAGTAGATTTCTCCTAAATCCGAGGTTTTTCAAGCAAATCTGATACTCAAATTGCAGAAGAAAGTCAAGCTAATTACCAAATAAACAGTTCAAGTACCTGAGGAGAAGGGTAGATTGAAAATCCCAGTTTCGACTTCTTTCCATACTCCACAGACAAGCGTTCTAGGAGCAATGATCCAAAACCCGAGCCTGTTCCACCACCAACAGCATTGAAAACCAGAAAGCCTTGCAATCCGGTGCAACTGTCAGCCAATTTCCTCACCCGGTCAAGGCACAAATCAATCATTTCTTTCCCCACTGCAAAACAAAAAAAAAAAAAATCATTTAACAAATGGAAGCACTTAAATTAATAACTGATTCAGGCATTATGCTTTAAAAAGAAGCCAGCAACCTGTATAGTGTCCTCGAGCAAAGTTGTTGGCAGCATCTTCTTTCCCCGAAAGAAGCTGCTCTGGATGGAAAAGTGATCTATACTTCCCAGTCCGTATCTCATCGATCACAGTCGGTTCCAAATCAAGGAACACAGCCCTCGGTACGTGCTTGCCAGCACCAGTTTCACTGAAGAATGTGTTGAACGAATCGTGCTCAACACCCACAGAATGGTCACTGAATGAAAAGAAAACAAATATTCAGAAACCAATCAAGTGTAGGAAACAATTATGACAATCCAATAATATATTATTAACAATTATAACGATCCAATTACATATTATGATGAATGATGCAACATATAAGTATGTAACCTAGAATGTTTATGGACTATACACCATCATAATACTATATATAATCCACAAAACTTCATAACATTATCAGATCAATTGATCTAAAAAATGCAGTTTACATGAAGATCTTACATTAGTCATTTCATTTCATGATGATCATAGATCCAATGATCCAACAACATCTACATGAATTTATAATCATACTTAAACCCCAGATTTCACTGCATCCAATCAAAAACAAAAATACACCAAAATACACAATTTAACCTAGTTATCTACACAATGTCATTTATAAATCTGACAAATAACCAAAAACATACTAATAAAACAGGAATATTCACCAACACATCATCAAAAAACACACTAACATTTACACTATCATATAAAATATTCAAACATTTTTTTTACCATCATAAAAATTCGAACTAAATCTATAAATCTAAACATAATGATCTAATAACAGCAAAAGATTCAAACTTTAGCCATATTCCTTAAACCCCAGAAAACCCATTTCATCAAAAACAACATAAATCCAAAAAAAAAATCAATAATAAATAAAAAAATCAACACAAAATAAAAGAAAAATATTACCTTGGCATCATACCATCAGGTTGAATGCCATGTTCAAGACAAAAAAGCTCCCAACAAGAATTACCCACTTGAATTCCAGCTTGACCAATGTGAATGCTAATTACTTCCCTCATTTTAGATTTAATTTGATTATAATTTCTCTGTTTTTTTGCTACTAAAATCAAAGAAAGATCAAATTTTTATTTAATTTTTTTTAATAATATCTCACTTTTTTTTTTTTTAAATAATTTTGTAGGGGAGTTGAATGTAGGTATTTGTAACAGGGGTTTATTGATGATGGTTGATTGGGAGAAAGGGGGGAAAATAAAAGGCAATACTCTGTTTTAAGAGGGGGACAAATGGTGGGGGATACTTCCAGCTGGTTTTTGTAGTCATTGATGGCCTTATTTTATCTTGCAATTATACATTTTTAACCCTTCTAATTTTATACCTTGTATCAGGGAAAATTTTTTGTGATCCTTGAGGTTAGTGCTCAGCCAATGTGGGTTTGACATGTGGCAAATTTAAACAAGGTATAACATTTTGGGAACAAAAATTTAAAACCCTAGATGGGTGCATGACCAAGAGTCCTAAAGCTTGTGTTATGGTACAAAGGTTTGAAGAAGGGGTGCATGACCAAGAGTCCTAAGGCTCGGTGTAGTGGTAAGAGCTTTAATATATAATTGAGAAGTAACGAATTTAACCGTTCTATTCTTTCGAGCTTTAAGTTCTTTGGGTAAGAGATTTTATTTTTTTTTACCCTTACCTTGGGTCGTAGCATGTTATCATGTAACTAGTTTAATAGTACTCATACTTAGATAGCAAGGCTTCGGTGCATACCCCACATCATTGCCTATTAAGAATTGTCTATCAGACTATTTATGGGTATAGATATGTAAGGAGAATAATTGTTATTCATTACATGTTAGTCTACTCCCATAAACTGATTGACCATGTGGTATCGTATTATGTAGTATGGAGCATAAAAAAATTGAATGGGCAACCTATGGTTTGGTGGTAAAGTCTTCATCCACCATTACTCCAACCTATGGTTTGGAGTGGAAATTGTTATCCATAATAAAATAGTTTAACATTATGTCAAAAATTTGATTACTATCACTAATCATTTATTCAGTAATTAATTATATTTCCTATCAGTAAAATATACCAATACTTGTAATTTACTTAGTTATCTCACTAAATCTTTACGAGGAATTACATTGGTATTTTGCAATGACACTAAAAAGTAGAGTTAAAATTGTTAGAGCTAGTATGGAGGCAATGCATGAGAAAAATAGAAAGAATGATTTTTCTTTAAAAAAAAAAAAGTTTAGCAAAGATTTTGAAACAATAAAAAATGGAAACTGTTACAATATGATCATGTCTATTAAGTTCAGATGTAATAACTACGGAGTAGAAAGGAACACACCCTTTGCCCTTTGGGCCTTTGTTTTCACTAATTTTTTTTATCACCCCAAGTGACAATAGCAACAAGTATGCCATCACTTGATTCACTCCATTAAAAACGATGTAAAGTCGTTAACTCGTTAATCAATTTACTCCATCAAAAACGATGTAAAGTTGGTAACTTGTTAATCTATAGACCAATTACACTTGCCCTATAATGAAGCAAAACTTAATGAATAAAGAAAACAACAGAAGACAACAGAATGAGAAATTGATAGTCCACCAAATTCAAAATTTTGAACAACTACGACAAGTATTATATTAACTCAGAGCTGTAACCACTCCACTGATAAACTTAAGCAAAATGATGATTTCCAAGAATATCTCTTGTTGTCCCATTTCAGATTCAGCCTTTCCAAATCACCTTGACAACTGATTCAACAAGAAACATATATCACAATGGACAAAGCAGCCACAAACTCAATTTAACGCACCACATTTCATTGAGTCACATTCGATCGACAATTCTAACAGTCATAATATTGAGAAGGTTAGTGGACTCGTACACTTATAATTTAAGGCTCAAGTAAATTAAGACTTTATGCTCTGGTAGAGCAACGATTACTGGGAACTAATAGTCCTAAATTATATGTACATTAATCAAAGGGCAGTCAATTGACCTGCATGACCTAAAGATTTCCAGGATGACTCTAATCGCATAAGGTGTAGCTTCTCAACAAATGGCTCCAAGAGGGCTGCCTCTTCTTCAGGTGCAAAGGCCATACAAATACTCAGTTCTTGGACTGCTTTGCCATATTGCCTGCCAATTGAAGTCCAATACTTTAATTCTGGTTCATAATAAGTCAATTTATGTACAAACTCAATGAATAGAAAAACAAGTACAAAGTACCTATTATAGTACAACATCATCCCATGGTCTCTTCTTAAACACCAATTATGAGGTTGTAAAATCAAGAGCCTTTCTGAAGCCATAATTGCCATCCTACATGCCAAAAAAAAGATGTCACTGAAGGATAAAAGTGGGATTTAATTTTCTCATCTTGGCAGAGAAAAACAAAGAAAAGATAAATCAGATCAACATTTCACAACTTCAAAAGGCGAATCAATCAGAAATAGAATATTACAACAACAAAATCAAACCATACACCAAAGATTTTTAAAACGTTAATCTCATCTTATAAAAGTAGCAACAACTCAAGACTTGTACATTGAGAAATTGCTATGCAGTTTGAGGCAAAACCATTAGGCAAGAACTGGTCCTTTTCAAACCAGGGAAGGGATTCTAGCTAGGCTTGCTGCTTTTCAGCTTTGGAGTTGTAGCGAATTCAAAATGGCTTTGCCAGGGTCTTTTCTATAGTAATTTTCTAAGTATATAGCAGCTAGTTTGAGGAATATCTCTACATCAAACAGCTGAATCGGTACCAGATAGCTGCATATCTTTCTCAAATAAAGTTAAAAATTCAGGGAAAGACACATGGGCATAGTAGCTTGCCTTGCTAGCACATCATAATTTTAGTATGTTAATCTAAAAATGAACCCTACAGTCTTCCATATCCTAATAGGAAGCCTCTATTCAATACAGTATTAGGCCTAACAAGAAAAAGACTACCAAGCTATAGATCCATAATAGCCAATTATTGTCAATCACAGAAACATTTAGCAAGCAACACAACAAACAGTAGTTTGAACCTACAAATCATGAAATGAAAAATTACCCCGAGATATTGTAAAAACTTTTTGAAAAGTCCACTAACACATCTCATGAGATGATGTGAGATCATGGCTACTGCTTGTCCTAGGTTGTGTGATAGTGATATCTACAAAGGATCAAGATGAAAAAAATGTAGTATGCAAATGTCTGCTGCCTCAACATAATTCAAGCAACTGATTAGCATTTATAACATGCTAAGAAAATTCTAGTAACAAGAATAGTAACTACATTAGTTAGAAACAACTGCACTACCAGAACAATTAACACCAGCAAAAGTTAACAATATCAAAAGTCAAGTATACAGTGCTCATTAATTCATTACGAAAGGTGAGTGGTGTGCAACAACTCTACAACATGATCCTGATTCCTGAGATATTGTTCTGATGAACAAACTATTAACCAAAGATGTAAGTATCCAAAATCCAAGAATAGAAGCGCATCATGGAAAAGAGCCAGCCTAATGGTAGATATTCAACATGCATATCCATTATCTTTAAACAAACTGAAAGCTAGAGAATAAAATGCAACATATAGTGAAGATGGTATTATACCTCAAATCCTGAGGACGCAACAATGGATGATTTGATCCATCAATTCTATCAATCTTCTTGTCAGAATCATGAACAATCCTTAAGGCTGAAGTCAACATCAACCCATGACATGACCTTGAAGCACGCTTCCAATGCAGCCTCTGCACCCAACAATTATTCAGATTAAACATCATGGAAAAGTGTAGGTCAAACAGATATATGTCTTTAAGATAATTAAGTAGCAGTTGATGGGATTGACCCACTATGATATTGCAAATTTTAATAAGAATTTAAATAATAGCTTACAATCAAATTTGCCAAAGCAATTCCAATAATATCACGGTTAGTAACAACATCCAGACTCAGAAGGGAGTGGCTGTTCAGGTCTGAAGCCATTGATCTTGGATCCTCCACGCACCTCCCATTAACTATGGAAAACAAACTATGCCCTGAAGTTACCTTGAAGAGCTCCTGTTCAAAAAAAAAAAAAAAAAAAAAAAAAAAAAAAACATGAGGCCTTGCCTACATATATTACACAGGACAAGAGTAGATGGAGCACAAAAATAACAAACCTCAGGGTTTTCTGTTTGGGGCCATATCAAAAAGTCCTCTCCCACCCGGATCCCACATGGTCAAACAACCAGTCTCCGACAAACTTCTATGTATATAATGCTCAGCAATATAGCTGTTCACAAAGTGATCAGATATTAAGCTATCACTGACATTCATTCAAGAAATCCAGTACAAATCATTAGCTATCAGAGGCCTTTACTCCATGGATGATAGTAGGAAAGAAATGAGACCATTTCAGGGTAAAAATATGCAACAAAACAAACAATATGGCAAAAACACAAAAACAATCAAACCCACAACCATCCACAAAAAAAACAAGACCAAAAACACTACTTCAAAAAAAAAAAGCAGAACTGCAGAAGATAATAATATGAAAAGGAAACTAAATAAAAAAAACTTTAATACTAAATTACCACTTTAAACTTTAAACTTTAAAATTTTACTTTTATACAATTTACTTTATACTATATTATAAAATTAAACCACTTAACCCCACTCGGCCATGTCCCCAGAACTTTTAGAGAACCCCAAATGCAAATAATAAAAGAACATAACACTCACTTGGGCCTCAACATCCTATTGAATACACTCTCTTATATTGAAGCAATCTTTGACTCAAATTAGCACAACCAATTTACCCAACAATTTAACAATTATTTTTAATACTTATACACCAGCCTCTATAACAAAAACTTTTCAATCAAT
>PYUH01000036.1:3014128-3037309 GCA_016808085.1 Suaeda aralocaspica
AAAAAAAAAAAAAAAAAAAAAAAAAACATGAGCCATTGACCTACATATATTACACAGGACAAGAGTAGATGGAGCACAAAAATAACAAACCTCAGGGTTTTCTGTTTGGGGCCATATCAAAAAGTCCTCTCCCACCCGAGATCCCAACATGGTCAAACCAAGTCTCCGACAAACTTCTATGTATATAATGCTCAGCAATATAGCTGTTCACAAAGTGATCAGATATTAAGCTATCACTGACATTCATTCAAGAAATCCAGTACAAATCATTAGCTATCAGAGGCCTTTACTCATGGATGATAGTAGGAAAGAAATGACCATTTCAGGGTAAAATATGCAACAAAACATCAAAAGCAGAACTGCAGAAGATATATATGAAAAGGAAACGAAATAAACTTTACCACTGCCATGTCCAGAACTTAGAACCCCATGCAAATAAGAACACTTGGGCTCAACAGCTATTGATACTCTCTTGAAGCATCTTGACTCAAATAGGACAACATTTACAGCCTCTATAACTTCAACCAGATGGCAGCCTATGTCTCTTGGGACTAACTCAGCCTCAACTTCCCTAGCAATAGCATCCAATTCAATTAGCCACTCTGTTATACTCTTTCCAGCAAGAGGCATAAGCTCCAACGAATCCCTCTCAAGGACATTGGCTACAACTGGAATATCTTTCCTCTCATTCAGAACAGATTGAGCATCCATCTCACGGTTAAAGGCCATAAGAGCTTCATCTTCTGCAGCAATATATAGAAGAGCCTGTGCATTGAGAAAAACACAAAGCCACACATTTACATATTTTGTTCAATTCAGATACAAGACGTGATGAGGGGGATTAATTAGAATTTTGAAATTTCTAATCCATGGACAGAACATGAAATTATAGCTTCCAATTGCTTTAGCTATTAGCTGTGACAAAAAAAAAATATATTCCCAAAAATTTCAAAGATCTCTAACTCAGTAAATAAGTTGAGCAGAAACTACAAGAAATCATATATGGGAATAATTTGTAAACTATAAGCTTCTCACCTCAAAGGATGATCAGTGAGTGAGTAAGTTGCTCATCAGTATTACCTTTGCAAGGGAGATATGTTTGTCCTTTGATTGGAAAGAGATCTCCGAAGTAAACTTCTCCCTCGCATCCCTGAGGACCTGAAAATCACAACTACAGTCAAACTCTGCTCTCAAAGAGACAAAAGATTTAGGTCCTCTACCACTATGCAAGTTCAACACAAACACCAGGTTTCAAGTGGATCAAGTAATCACCCAAATCATAAGAGTGACATCAGACACATTAATCTTGGCACTAGCACAGTAGGAAAAACAGATAGTGACCCACACAATCACAGATATTTTGGAAGTTTCAGAGAAACCAATCCTGCAGACTTAAGACACATATTGCAGATCGTAATAAGACCAGCATCCATTCATCAAAGAATAATTAAGTACTCTACCTAAAGAGCGAAAAAAATAATACAATTGATATACCAGCTAAGACAGAAACTGATAGTATCTTTATACCAGTTAGTTAAATGTCTAATGCATAATTAGACAAGAAAGACCAACAATGTTAGAAATTCAACATAATTAGAGTAAAACAAATATACATTGGCAATATGACTGTAAACATGGAAGTGGATTTCCATAAAGTCAAACTGCCAAAAGTGAGAATTACATACATCCTTATAAAAATTAGGGCCACAAGAATCCTTCTTCACTTGTCCACTGAAAAGTGGAGAAGCCGAAGCAGCTGCTATGGAAGTAGGATAATTGGTGCTAATCCTCTTCTTCCTTTGGTGCTGAGTTGTTGCCACCATCAGCGAATTCAAGAAAAATATCTTCATCCCATTTACATTCGAATGATAGCCAGCCTTATCATCAGTGCACCTAACCATAATTTTAAGTTCTCAAAAATGTATCCTAAAACAGGTATGTCAACATATTAACTTAGAACAACCTACCAAGTTAGTAAGACTACAAATACTAGAACTAGAATTATGCCAATCTAAGTGACGCAGATATCGAGTATGTCCTTTCTTCCTAGAGCACCTTTTAAGCAGCAACACGAGATACTAGCTGCTTTAAAATCAAAACTAATCAAGCAAAGCAGTGAAGCAGATCATAGAACTTCATATCATTAAGTAATGCATTTAGTTTTAAACCTATTACCTATACCCTTTAAAGAACTTTTATGACCTAAACTTGTATTCCTTGAAACAAAATAGTAACCAACAGAAGCAAAAGGAATCAAAATTACAAACTTGATTTCTGCAAAATTCACACAAAATTACTACTTCCATCTCAAACAATAGGTTCCACATGACTTTATGAGTAAATTTGATTACTTCTTTTTTATGACGCAAAACAATCATAAATCATGCTACTATTTTATAATAAAAAATAAATAAATAAATAAATAATCGATAAGATCTTATACTGAATGAAATTTTTCACTAAATTCAAGGACACAAAATTCATGTCAAATTATACAAGAAAAAGTCAAATGTGAACCATAATATTGTTTGAATGATAGAGTAATAAACAAATAATTATCCTTTTCAGGCTTCCAACAAGTTGTTCCCAATCATCTCCTCAAGTCAGTTTCCAATAGTCTTATTGGCGTATCGCTAAGGTCATATTCTTTTGAAGTTATGTCCAGTTTACTTAAGTTCAGCTCTTGATTAGTCTAAAGTTCATTTCAATTCAGTCCAAAAGAACAGAGCATATATCACACTTTTTCCTACTACTTCCAATTAAATATCTGATCATTAATTCATTACCAAATATCATACTTCGTACTTAACTAGTGAGGTGGCACAAAAAGTGACTAATTTTATTTTTTTACTAATTTAATTCAATTTCCTATTTTTCCTTCACCAAAAAGTTTTATTGAATAAAAAATCATACTACCTCCATTCCATATTAGTTGCAACATTCGTAAAAGATGGATGTTTCATATTATTTGCAACAAATGTTTTATTTCCTTTTAGTTGTCTTTTTAGCTTTCTCTTTCCTCTTCCCATGCATCTCTACCACTTTTACACTCACAAACAAATTTCAGCTGGGAGTCTATGCAACATTTTTTGTTGCTGTTGCAACTGATATGAAACGGAAGTAATAAGACAAGAATACTGCAATATTAGAATCTACTTCACCTTTTTATTCTTAAACAAATACAAAGAATTAAAGTGAATATAGTCACAATATAATATTCTATACATCATCAAATTCAAATTCTCAAAGCAAAACTACTGTGTTTAATAAAAATACTAATAAAAAAAATCGACAAAATCGAAATAAACAAAAAATCAAATTAAAATCAACAAAACAGAAATAAAATCAGTAAAAAACATAACTAAATTAAAGGAGTATATTTAGCTGATTACCTAAATTTCCGATTTCTGGAAAAACTCCTCGAAGAAATCGCAGAAAACGACGCATCACTGCTACTGATCAAAGCGTCGAAAGATGAGCAACTTCTACTTACCTTAGGTACAGAGAACAACGGCAAAGAAGCAGAAATCATCATCTCTACTTAATTTTACTTTTTTTTTTTTCAAAATTATTACAGAAAATAATTAAAAATCACTGATTTACAACTAAAATTAAAAGTAAGATTATCTTCAAATTTTATAGACATCAAATTTCTTGTTAAAAAGAGAAAGTTCAAATTCACGCATTTTCAGCGGAAATTATAGAATCAAAGAGATTAGTATAAGAAGAAGAATGAGGAAAAAAATCAGCAACAACAACAAACAAAGAGTATGAAGATGAGAGAGAAAATTCAGAAGAAAAGCATGAGGATGATGATGATAAAAACCTAAATTCCATAATTTTAAGTATAAAATTGAAGAATAAAACAACAACAATTTGAATTTATTAGTAAATTTTACAGAAGAATTGAAAAAAAAATCAAATGAAAATGAAAATGAGTTTGAAGATTAGGAGAGAGAAAGAAGTTTATTTTTTATTTTTATTTTTTATTTTTTAAGATAAATGAAGTGAAGAAAAGGAGTTACTCTTTCTCTCTCTAGAAAATTAAAAAGATGATAATGATTTTTGTGTGTTTTAACTTTTAAGAAGTGAAGTATTATATTTGTAGTTGAAGGAGAGAGAAAGAGACAAATTTAATTAGAAAGTTTTAACTTTTAATTAAGGTTTTAAAGTTTAATTATTTTAATTTAATGGTGTGTTTTGGTTTTGTTTTATGCTGAATTATTGGAAGGGATTGTGTGATTAAGTATTAATTATTGTTGATTGGTTAAGGATGATGATGGTAAAGGGGGAATAGGGTGGGATTATGGGAGAGTTGAGAAATGGGGTGATACTACTAACATTTTGGAATATGCCCAATTATCCATTATAAGAACCAATTATTGCAAAATAATTTTGATACCGAGACCATATGGCTTCAAGTTAGGGCTTGTTTACTTCAACTTAAAATCCGTTTAGTTTAGTTCAGTTCAGTTCAGCTCTTCCCTTATTTTGCTATTCATTAATCCTTCAGCTCAATTCAATTCAGTTCAATTCAGTTCAGTTCAGCTATTTTCAGTTGAAGTAAACAGACCCTTAGAGTAGTTTGAACTAAATTGGATTGAAAGAATTGAAAATAAAATTATAGGAACAATATACATAGGGGTGCAAAGTGAGTCGGGCCGAGCCAAGTATTTTGCTTAATTGTTCGAGCTAAGCATAATAAAGTTAGCATATGTTCGAGCATGACCAAACTTGAGCCAAGATTTTTTCGTCCTTCTTCGAGCTCGGATCATTAACAAGTGATCAAGCTCAAATTGAGTTCGAGCTTGCTCGTTTACGTGCTGAACTTAAGTTCGAGCTTGAACGAGCAAGCTATATATGAGCTAAATTTTAATAAACAAGTAATACAACAAATTAAAATAATCATGTTATATACATAGTATAAGTCATCGAAATGAATATGACTATATTGTCTTTCTTTTCTTTTTGTAATTTAAATTTCCTTTATTTATGAAGTTTTACAATAATACTCGTTGAAAATGCCAGCCTTTTATTTAGTACGATCATAATTAAAATACCAATACATTTGTTAGAATTGAAAAGATAAACAAGCTTTTATCAAGTTACAAAAGAGCTTATAAACAAGCAATGAACGAGTTATAAATGATTTATAAATTAAACGAGTTGCTCACAAGTCAACATGAGTCGAATGTAATGGCATTCAAACGTAATGGTGTTCAAATATAGCTCTTTAGTTGTATTTACAAGCCTGTTCATTAATTTTTTCGAATGAGCTTTGACCGGGTTTTGACTGAGCTTGTCCGTGAGTTGTTCACGAGCTTATCGACTCATTTGCACCCCTAAAAATACATTGATTGTTGGTGCGTATGTAAGTAAAGTCGATTTGAGTATTAAATTATTGTTCCAACAAAGTTTGATGAGGTTTATATGTGTGGGTGGGTTCGAATAAGATTTTCAACTATATCCTGTCCGAGCCTGACACATGAACTAATTGTCTCTAGCTCAAGTTCAACTTGTGCTTTGCTCATTTTTGTGAAGGGCTTGAAAACATGTTTAAGCAAATCACATTTGAGCCTAATTACTAATGACGTAATAAGTTTCTATATCTTGTTCAAGCTTCTTCATTTAAATTTCAAACCAGCTTTGATAGAATTTATTTTTTACCATAAACAAGTCAATTCATTTGCAACACTTGATGCATTAAACTAGTAATTAAACACTTTCGATAGAAATTATGTTTTAATTCATCGGTTTACATGCCAATTCGAAATAATCTTTGAAAGATTTGGTTTTCTTGATATCGTTAACTCATATTTTTTATATGATAGAGTTTTAAGATTGATAAGAATTATGTAATTATGCGGTCATAAACCCATAATATGTTTGAAAATCTTGCCAATATAAACATGAAGAGAGGCATGCATGGGTCACATACTCACATGTTGCCCAAAAGCCATGTTATGAGGCCGACTTTATTATTTCTATGAATTATATCATATTATCCTATTGTCATGTCATGTTGCAAAGAACTTAAAATTGGTTGAAAAGAAATTTATATACAACCTATATGTCTTACTATGCTTGTAAGTGTCCCTGGGTTATGAATTTTCCTATCTTTTTATTTAAAACATGTGGGGCAAAAATCGCAAAATAAAGGTTGTCCGATTTTGTAGTTTGATGATAACAACATCTGAATTCTTTGTTGTTTTTACTGATGAAAATTCTTCGGTGGCCGTTTGAGAAACGACCACCGAAATTTATATATGTTAAATATCTAATTATATTAATAATGGAGCTCACATAGTAATATTAATTCCCTTTTCAATTATTATAGATAATAAAAAACGCTTTTATGTTTTTTTTATATTTTTATAAAATTAGTTTTATTTACTATCTATTTTTACAACCATATGATGGAATTATTGTGAAAAAATATTAAAAAAATTATTTGCTATAATTTATATTTTGAAAAGAAATATTATGTTATTAAATACCCCTATAATTACTTTGACTTAAATAAATAAAATATAATTATATATTTGGGTGATAGAACTTTGGAACGGCCACTCAAGTATTCCCTGCTGACACACCCTTGATAACTTGCTTGCATTGAGGAGCATGATTAAGACAAACACTTAAGAAGCAAGGATAATACATAGAGGGAGCAATTCAAAAAGTTCGCTAATAATTGAGTGCCGTTAGATCATTTACAAGCGAAAGCTAAACTCAACATAATAAATTCATACTATAGTCGATTTGGCTAGCAAACGTCTAATCACAATAATTTATTAAGCCTTGTTATATATGAATGAGTTTAATGAATGACACAATAAATGTTTTAAAGTATTGGTTATATTTTCATTATTCATTTATTTGCAACGATTATATATTTTTTTCTCTCTATCTTACGTTAAATCATTGCAAATAATGTGAAACAGATACATTTTACACTAAGGTGAGTCAAAGTTACAATATAAATAGTGTTTAAAACCCTAATGTAACAAGTACAAATCTACATAGGGAGTATAAGTTATGATAAGGTCTAAATCATGAATATAAATATATCAATATTTTCATAAAAATATAATTAGAGTATAATGATGCTTAATGACTCACCATCGATTTTAAAATGATTGCAATTAACTAATGATAATGAAGCTTAATTAAGGAAGCAAAGATGAGTAGATGACCACCCTAGCAACTGGCAGCATGAAGCAGTCTCAAATGCCAAGTGTTATACCATTAAATATGTTGGCTTAAGTTACATAGTCAACATGCAAATGTTTTAATTTTCAGTGCAATAACATTGGAGTGCGTTTTAAAAAAATCCCATACCGTATTTTAGAAAAATTTATCAAGTCACAGTGGTCGCAATACATGTTTTTTAAGTTATTTTTTTATATCAAATCATTGCACATAGATGTTAAATTACATTTTTTTTTAGAAAAATATTAAATTACGGGTATATGCTTTCAAGTCACAATAAACTATTTCAAATCACCAAAAAATACCATGATGAGATTAATTTAGTTAAGAATTTTTTTTTTTTTTATAATTTCCCATAATATGTGACAATTTAAGTATTTGTTTTCATCTAATAATTTAATGAGAAAGCACCACAGTTTAATTCACTTTTAAATTTTATCGACCTCTGTTGGCGCGCTGCTGCTTATTTCAAGACCTTTTCTTCTTCTACTCCCTCCGTTCCTTGAAAATCATGCAGTTGTGTTATTTTAACTATTTACAAGTGAAGAGATTCTTGTAAATAACTATTGATGTATAAGAAAAAATATAGTCATGTGGGGTCTTATTTGATTCGTGTTAATAAGTACATTATTAATATTCAATTGTTACAATTATTATACATGTGTAACTAAATATGTAAACGTTATAAAACATGTATTGGGAAGCGTATGAATAGTAACTGGTAGGATCTTCAAGAAACGGAGGGAGTATTTGCTAAACTATTTTAATAAAGTTTATCAACAATTGTATCCCTGGATATGTGAGGTTTAGCGAAATAGCTAAATTAGGGAAAATTACTTACTTTTCAAATTGAGATACAAAAGTGTATTTTAAAATGATAGTTCGATATAAATATAGAGAGAATGTGGGGTAAAATAGGGCGTTATAGGATCTATTTTTTCATTTTAATTATTTAAATGTCATTTGACATACAATATTTGTACTAGTATCTTAAATTGAAAGACTAAATATCTTAAATTGCGTCTCACAATTTAAAGATAAACTGACACTCACATAAATTTTAAAGTTTACAAAAGGTATTTTAACTAGTTTGTTAAATCCGAGAGGATAGGAAAGTTTTATTTTGATTGTCATTATTCACTACCTTGAATCAGTGATTCTTACGTAGCTCAATTGTTCCTATTACTAATAAAGTTTATCCTAGTGGTTATAATTTGGACTTAATTACCTTTATTGCAAGGGGGTGGCCCGTGTGTAGAAGATTGCAACATGATTGCTCACGTAACTTAGTGATTCTTACCAATGAATCGGTGATTTTTGACATTGGTGGACATAAATTAACTCTTTAATTATTTGAATCACTCTTTCCCGTTTTCTTATTGTCAATTTGTAGCATACTACATACATTTAAGGCAACTTTATGCGCTCATATAGCCTTTTAGTTATGCGAATAATTAATATTGCCTTTTTGGTGTTTAAAGAGCAACATAGGCGATGATAAATATCAGTATCAAACTATCAATATTTTTTTAATATTAGGAGAAAAAGTCTAATCAATTGAGTAATCCCACACTTTCTAATATAAATATGAATAATGGCTTACGTTTGTTAAGAGGAGAGAGAGAAAGAGGAGAAATCAAATATAACTCCATTTGATCTCTATTCAACTAAAGTGGATTTGGATTAAGGGTATGACAAAGGCCATGGGTGGGTGAGTGTCACTGTGTCAATCCATACAAGTAAAAAAAAAAAAATACCATCCCCGTTTCTTATTAATTGCAACACTTGGATATTATTTGTGAGATATAAAAAATTCAAGTGTTGCAATTAATAAAAAATAGAGGTAGTAAAAATATACAATGAACTCACCCCAAATTTCACTTATCTATGTAATCTGGGGTAAATAAACTGTCTGACTTTGTAAAAAACACGCCTAATGAGATAACATAATCCGATTTTACTACAAGAATGAAAGTTGCACGTAACTAGTCTTCCAGATAAAAACTCCAGAGTTTCAATCAGAAGCTGGTTCCAAATGCCACACAAAAACAATATTCAGAGATATCAACATTTCTTAAGGACAAAAAGTTGTGTGGAAATTTGATGTTTCTACGGCACATATAGCTAGCAGCAAAATTCTCTATGATATAAACAATTTCCATATGATATTGGCTGGATTCCTGAGCCATAAAACTTCATGTGGACAATAGATATCGCCAACTAGAGTTTCTACTGGAACCATTAAAGATTGCTGTACATCTGTATTGTTGTTCACCTGAATCATAAACAAAAGATAAGTAAGCAAAGCAGCACTAAGGAGAGACGCAGTCATGCAGAGTTCACAACATAGCACTGAGTAATATTTCAACTTATTTATTCTGTGAAATATGCAATCAGATTTTTGCTCCCAAAATGGAAGTTCCTACAGGCTACTCTCTCTCTCTCTCTTCGAATCTTTTTGATGAGCACTTGTACAAGAATAGTAATTCTACTTGACATCAAACTAAGCAAACCTTCATCGAGCAGTGAATTAAGGATCAATGGTTTGCGGTCGATCTGCTCCTAGAACTTTTCATAACAAAACACTTGATTTAAAGAATTTGATAGGTCAATAATCTAATGAAGCCTGAACCACTGAAACTATCATGAATCCACAGTTAACAGATAGGGGTGAAATCTAGGGAATCCAGCCAGTGAAACGTAAAGTTATAAGCTTACCATCTCCTACTTTTAAACTTAAAACTATCAACTTGCCACCTAAAGGCTAAACCAATCAGGAAGGCACAACACCTCATCATCCCAAACTTCATTTTCGCCAATGTCTTAGGTGCATCAGCTGTCAGGACCAAAAGGTTCTCTGATACCTCCTATCTTATCTCAGTTGATCCAGGATTTCCCATCTAAAATTCTCTTCCAGCTGATCCCAAAAAGTATACTTCACGCTTTAACTGGACCTATGTCTACAATGGACCTAACTTACAACTGATGAATAATATAAATAAACTATCTTTCGTATTGAAACTCGACAAGAATATAGATTTATGGATAGAATTGTATATAGGATTATGTGCTTAAGCAATAAATAAAATCTTCCTTAAAGCATCACAGATTCCAGTGCTAGGTGTATAAGTCCTGCACGCTCAGGCAGATCTGGTCAAATGGTCAATGTATGATTGCTTTGGTGATTAACGGCCTATTAAAAGAACAAAATATCAGCCCTACTCCCCAAGTGAATTCAAGTATCCCAACTTATGAGGTAAAGTTGACTCCAAATGGAAACAAATTAACAATGCAACTGCAGAAAAACTGAAGCACTCAGTAGTTCTTCGACAGTGGAGACAACATACATCAACACACCTTAAACTAGCATTCTAATGCGATAAATGGACATAGATGAGGGAATCATATGCCTCGTATGTTCACACTTCACAGCGAAACAAGTGATGCTTATTAACTTTTCTTATAATGTAAATAAAGAAGCAACACATAGCATCATTGCATAGAAAAATAATATACACGAGACAGGAATATCATTATATCAGTCCCCACACAGATTAGGAAAAATGTCAAAATAAAGAAAAAGTTAATGTAAATAATACCTAATCGAAAACCTTGCGTATAAAAGATGATGGTCCAGCAAAAATGTGTCCTTGCTGGTGCATCTTGCTCAGTGATGGATCTTTGTGAATGAAAGGTTCAGAGGGTATCCCCAGAAAAGCCTGCTTTTCTTTGTGAGTTGCCCAGGTGACCAAGTATAGGCCAGCAATAATGAATGAGCCTCCTAGGACACTGCAAAGATGATCATTCTTTAGATAGTCCTTTTTTCTTAAGATGAACAGAATACACAAACATTTAAAGGTAGAAGATAAACTTAAGCTTAAAACAGGCACAATCAAATTTTAACAGTATCTTTCAAAAATTCAAAACCAATCTCTTCATAACTTGATCATTGTCATAAGCGGAAATTAGAACCGAACCTTCCCAAGTATACGGGGCTCCCCAAAAATATAAGTGACAAGAAGGTTGATGATGCTGGTTGAAGTGGATTGTAAAGAGCAACTAATGCAGGTCCTATGATTTTATTGGACCATGTGATCAGTCCATAGTTGATGGCAGATGCAACAGTTCCCTATTAAAAACTTTAATAATTAATAAATAATAATAATAATAATATCAAGCACTAATCCTCATGCCAGATAGAAAAGAAGAAAACAGCGAAATTTTCTGCTAGCTATAGAAGCATGTGCAAACACACACACTCACAATCTTCCTTGGTTCTAAAATTTGACTGTATCTTATCTTAATTACCAAGCCTCGTTAATATGAAGTAACAGAAGACTTTTCTATTCTTCCTTTTGATTGGTTAATTGCAGGCATGCTATGTACAATAATTGTAACATTTTATGAGTTTGGAGTTCTGAACAGATCACCACCAGGTTGCCTCAAGTCGTAAGCATTCACAAAAATATAAAACACACAAATGATGTTATCTGTTCACTAAATCATTTTATGAACAAACAAATAAAGCTAATGGATTTGTGCTTTGTTCTCTTGTCATTTTCTCAATTATTTTTAACAGAAAGCAGGAAAAAGAATTCTTTAGGTATATAGTTAAACAATTTCATGTCTGTTGTTCCCCCCCCCCCCGGGTTCTTTTTTCTCTTTTTGGCAGCTAAGTAAGAAAACTTACAGCATAAAAAACAGCAAAGAGCTCATTATTGTTCAAACTCCAGCTTGTTGAATCATTGGTCATAAAAACCGCAGCAGCAACAATCAGAAGAGCGCCAAAAAGATATGAATATGCAGTCACAGAGAGGCTTGCTGGATACCTCTTTAGAACTGGAGCCTACAAATTATTCTAAGGATATAAGTTTCCATCCATAAATAAGCATATAATAAAGGAAAAAAATTCTATACGCTTTTTTATAAATTTATATCATAGAAGACTTGCAATGAATTGCATTAGCACATAAATTAGACAGTTCAACAAGCCTTCCTTTTCAGATTAGCTAGGTAATAGGCTGGTAGTGACTTTGAGAGAAGAAAAGAGAAAAAAGAATCGATGAAAACTATTAGAAGCTACAAATACAAGAAAGAAATATCTACCTAAATTCATTTGTGATCTTGACACCACATAACCTATGCACAACACATGCTCATGGGTACCTTTTAAATTGATTTAAAACAAATCAATTGGAATGGTCCAACATCCCATCAATAGAAGTTCTTGCATTGTTATCCCATACTAGTATCCTGTTCTAATTTATCACTTTCTAAGCAGTACCATTAGTCACATCAGAAAAAGATAATTGCAATGATACCTGAATTGCAAGATACGTGGCCATGCACAGACAGTTTCCTATGAGACATAGTACACCAATGTGAAACATGTCAAACCCATATTCCATCGACCTAGCAACAAACCATCCAACTGGTTCTGGTTGTCCTTTGACACTGATTTCGCTGTGCAGCCCTACCTCTTCTTTTTGTCCAAGTATAATTGGTCCTTTGAATAGAACCATCAAAATAGCACCAGATACACAAGAAAGTGTGCCAGCAACTTTCATTTGCCCTTCAATTCTCCATAAATTCACTGTTTCTGTGCTGCATGGAAAAGATTGAAATGAGCAATTGAAAAGATAGCAGCAAAGGATAGATGAAATGACAAGAAACCAATCAAATATAAATCAAACTGACCCCGTTATTGCAGCCAGAAGAAAAGTGAAAACCGGAATTGAAGGTTGTATAGCAGCAGCATATGTCGGGTTTGTGTAGCTCAGCCCAAAAAGAAACAAAAGTTGGTTTCCAAATATCCTAGTCAAGTATTTAACAGTTAACATAACTTCAGTTGATTGCGTGAAACATATTCCACGACAAAAACAGCAAAAAATTCACTTACCCTGTAAGTCCAAGGAAGAAAAATGAAATGAGAAGATTTTTTGTAATTGGGGGTCGAACATGCCTGCAGAGATGAAAAGGTAAACCTGAGATCCCAAAAACACGTCAAACATAGCGGATATCTCAAGAGCAGTAGGAACTTTTGGCGTAATTGCATTTGTTTATATCACAAAATTACACAGCTACATTTAAAGTAGCCATACAATCTTGTTGCATTATTAGTTCTTTCTAATTGTTTATCACAACTTAGCTGAGGAAATAATACAACATAATATAGGTGACCATGATCAGATGTTGGAAACCAATACAATAACAAAGTATTCTATGGGATATAGGAGAACTCCAAAAGCAGATACAATTTCAAAGTAAAGATAAGATGGGCTAGTTTGGCTTTCCACTGTCACTGGTTGAAAATCCACTTTTTCAAATAGGGCAAATTTTTCAAGCTACCTACGTTTGCAAGTTCACAATTAAAAAAAGACAAGATTGTCCTGCCATAGATACCATGGGATAATGTAATACTACTTATATCATCAGCGGGATAACAGTTTAGTCTATATATTTTCATGTATAAGCAATTCAACTTAATATGCTTTCTTCGATGTCAACACTCAGCCTATCTAGCATACCACCATTGCATACACTTGCACATGCTAGTGGACGGACACTGATATGAGCTGGTTACTGACATAAAAATACAGCTATCAGTCCAACGTTTGTGCATAGCTCTACATTTGTGAAAGTGAGAAACGATAAAATCACTCCAATATGACAATATGTATGAAGTTATAGCAGAGGATGAACCATGAAATAATGGTTACCCCAAGTAGCATTAACCAAAGAAAGAGTGATATTCCAGCTTAACGCGATAGGATAAGCGACCAATATCACCAATTTGCATTTTAGCAAGCGAAAAAAGAGCTATTGCACACTACAAAACATTGTCTAACAAAATATGACGGTCATGACTTCATACTTCATTAGTTCCAACTTCCAAGTTATGGCTCACTCCAAATGGCCCTAGTAAATTGTTGCCTCTACAACACATGATGAAAATACCTATGCTACACAGAGACAATAAAGTGTCTACTCAGACACAAGTGGGCAAGTGTCTAACTCCACTGTTTTCTAGGAAAAGGTCAAGTCTTTAGTTTAAAACAATGTAACCAAGTACCGGAGTCATGTGATCATTGAGATATATAAAGGTGTCGAAGTAACATAGGATGGAACTCTACTTGAACTTGTAAATGTCTCAACTAATGACTCTTCTCCAAGAGTGAGCAATAGCTCAATAGGTTACAGTTTCCCTTCCAGTTTGAACGAGATCCTTGGATCAATTCTCAACACTCACCCTTGTCGCTCCCTAGCAACAAAACAAACTAATGACTCTTTTCCACCACCACGGGCACGACTCGGCTCACTCAAAACCCTAATGTATGTTCCCACATTCAAGCATTCAACACATTCACATCTCACTCAATCAACTAAAATCATTCCCTATCTTCCTATCTTCCATCTTAACCAACAAAAACATTTCTATTTTCCACAAATTCAAACTTCACAAAATCAAAAAACCCTAAAATCCCTTACTACCATATACAATGGCCAAAAAATTCATCCCCTTTTTCTCTATTAGATTCCCACACACAAATTATCATCAAATCAACATCATTTCAAACACAACTCAACCAAAATCAAACACCCAAAAAATGTAACATACTAACATTCAAAACTACAATATCAACAACAATCATTTCAATTAAAAATTAAAAATTAAAAAAAAAAAAAAACAAACAAACAAACTATGAGCAAAAAAGAAACTAACTTTTCACGAAAATAAGCAAGAGGAGCAAGGATAGAAAGAGCAAGAAGATCACGAAAAACGCAGAAAACAATCTGATTAACTCCTTCATTAAGAACAAGTTTAGTAATAACATGATATCCTCCATAAAATAATTGAACTAACACCATTGCTCCATGAGCTTTCCATGTTTCACCGCCATTGAAACTTGATGATGAAGAAGATGAAGATGAAGATGAAGCCATTTTTACTGCTTCAAATTCAACCCCCTTTTTGTTTTTTCTGTAAAAAAGCTCATATAAACAGTAAAGATTGTATTTTTATGGGGTTCTGTGAAATGGGTTTGGTGTGAAATTGAGTGAGGCAAAAGATTGAGTGTAAAGGGAAATTTGTGATCATGAGAGAGAGAGGTGATTTTTTCTTTTTTGTAAATGTTTTATCCCAATTGATATTGCAAAAATTAACATTTGATTATATTGATTAACGTGTGACTTGTAATTAGTGTGTGGATTGAAGTCGAAGATTTGAAACACGATAGATATGGAATATATACTACATCCGTTAACAATTACTTGCAACACTTTATTTTTTTCCTTATATAGTAAATTTTTAATGGTTAAATGACGAAACTACCCCACCTTAATTATTTACTCATACACTTTAGTTGGTGGACCCAATTCATTAATCAACTAATCTTATTTTTTACTATCAGTATACTTACCCATACCCTTATATTTTCCTAAACATCATTACAAAATTTTGCCTAGGAATTCGTGCGCTCCAAAGTGTTGCATCCTTTCGTTAACGTAGGTAGTATATAAAGTACTTTCTCTCTTGTTTTTTACTTACTATACAAGTAAAAAATGAGAGAATTTTATTGGTCCAATGTAGTGAGTAAAAAACAATGGGTGGAGTATCATGAGATGTTTTGAACAAGCTTTAACACGTATTGTTATAAGATCATACAAATTAGAGTATTGAGTATTGAGTTTTTTTTCCTAGCCGGTTCACCCTTTGGACTAATCCGAATTCAGGGCTCAATTCTAGGTGGTTAGATTTCACTTCCCTTCCAATTGTTATTGTGGGAATCGAACACGTGTCCTCCTTATCAAGTGTAGTCTCAATCACCATTACACCAGCAACCAATTGGTAGAGTATTAAGTTGTGGTAATTGTTATTTTGTTGAGATGGTCATTAACATATTGTTTGGATAACAAGTTTGAAGGGAAAGGGAGGGGAGAGAAATAGGAGGAAGGGGAGGGGAGAGAAAAGAAGGGAGGAAGGAAGTTCCATTTTCCTTCCAAATCTCTCCAATGTTGGAGGGATAATGCTTATTAAAGAAGGGAAAATGGATCTCTCCCTCTCCCTCCACCTCTTTCCTCTAATTAACTATCCAAATTAAATAAGGGAGTTTGGCTCCTTTCATTTCCCTTCCCCTTCCCCTCCATCTCTCTCCAGTTACTTGTATCCAAACAATGCGTAAAGTCTAAGTTATTAGAAAAGATGTTGCTAAAGCCTATTTTCAAAAGTTAGTCAGGGACTCACAGATGTAGAACAAAAGAATGTTTTAAATACCTAAGCATCAAAATTCAAAACGAATAAATTGATTTAGTGACTAAGAATGTTGATTGGGAGTTTGATTAATGAGTCAATAAAAAGTGATTGATGGTGCCTTAAGTCAAAATCTGTTGTCTCATAAATTATCTACCATATGTGTGCCACTTGATCTTATTCGTTGAAATTTATTTAAATTTTTAAATAAATTTAATTATAATTTTATTAATTTTAATCAATCAGAAATAGTGGTACACAATTAGTACATAATTTGAGATGCAACAAATTTCGATTCAAAAGTAAATGGGTATTGTCGTGACTTGTGAGGATAAGTCCAAGTATTTTTGAACTCTTAAAAATGTTAATGTTAAACCTTCTAAGGATATCCATTTTACCTAAAACAATTCTAAAGCATAATAGCTAATTCTTCTAAGAGCCAACTCTACGAAAGTTACTAAGGCAACAATTATGAAGTGAACGAGACTACGAGAGTACTTATTTTGAAACCTAAAAGCTATTTACTTCGTCATGATCTAATTAATAAGGCTCTAATTGTTTTGGAGGAAAAACACTTTTCCAAAAATGTTTTCTATCATTTTTCCATTTTCTTTGTTTTTCTAGTCAGGGATGAAAATCATTTTTCTGAAAGATGAAAAATTTTTCTTTAAATCAACCTACTTTTCTTTTATAAATAAGTTCACTTTATGCACTTTCTAAAAATGTGACACAAGATAGTCCACAAAATTATCTACTCGATCTTTATCATCAATTAGCCTAAAGTAAGATAGTCTAATACGCAACACGTGTCATGGGTGCCATGGAATCAAACTCAAAGCATGCTTTCACATTAAACCTTATTTACTCAAAGCATGCTTTTACTTTATATCTCAAGTCTCAACAATCTACATGAGGTATAAATTATTAGTCGTATGAGGTGATTAGCTAATTAATCTTCTAGCTAAACAATTATGAGTTTGATCTACATAATACGAATTCAAATGGCTGACAATGCTATATAATTAGAGTTAATGTGGAATTGTGGAGTCATATACATGACATCCATGATACAAACCACAAGCACTGATAATGGCTTTATTAGACTCAAAATGATAATTAAATAATTTAAATTAGCACAACTTTGGGTAAATGAAAATAAATAATAATTGAAATTATGAGGGCATTAATTTATTTGGGAAGGAAAAAATAAACTAGAGCGCGACAACAAAATATTCAACTTTAATATAAAGTAACGTAGTTGAGTTTGCACTTATGATATGTTTGTCACGCTGAGGGTTCTCTTCCATACTATGTGCGAAGAATAAAGTCGTGATTGTTAACAAAGAAATTATGTGCACATCAATCAAATTGGGTAAAGGAAAAAAAAAATAAAGTGTGAAATATTCCTCCTCGAAATAAAGTAAAATAGATGAGTTTGAACCTGTGATATTTTTGTCACGCTCGTTCTTTTCCATAATACATACAAGGAATAAAGTCATAATTATTAACAAAGAAATTATGTGGGCATTAATCAAATTGGGAAGAACAAAAAAACTAGAGCGCGGAATATTCCTCCTTAAAATAAAGTGAAGTAGATGAGTTTGAACCGGTGATATTTTTGTCACTCGGATTGTTTACTATAATATGTACTACGTACAATAATCAGCTTAAACAAAAAAGTTAAGTTAATGGTTACAACAAATGATCGATTTTATTACCATTTATATATCACACATCAGGTGTCATATTGTCATTTTTTGTTTCTTTTTTAAAATTTGCATTTTATGTACTAACCAAGAGATTCTCTTTTGCTTGAAATTCTTATATATAGGCTTTGGTGTTAGATGTAAAATTTGCCTTAGCTTTTGCATGTCCTTGAAGCTTTCCTTGATCAAAATAATTGTTATATTATGTTAGTTCTTACCTTTATCTATTTTAACAATTATCATATTTATTTCATGTTATTTTTTATTTTAGTATTATTATTATTATTATTATTATTTATTTATTTATTATTTTTTTAGGTGTTATAGAGTTACACGGGCAAGTAATAAGAATCGACTCAAGATTCAAGAGGAAAGCTTTAACCACTTGAATAAGGGATGAAAATTTTTTATTTAAGGTCACTTCATGGACTTTTCACAAATTCGTGACACAAGATAGTCCACAAATTCTCTTTAACATCAGTTAGTCTAAAGCAAGATGATCTAATACGCGACACGTGCCCTGGGTGCCATGAAATCAAACACAAAGCATGCTTTTACATTAAACTATATTTTACTCAAAGCATGCTTTTACTTTGTATCTCAAGTCTCAAGTTCTCAACAATCTAAATGACGTATAAATTATGAGTTTGATCTACATAATTCGAATTCAAATGGCTAACAATGCTACATAATTAGAGTTAATGTGGAATTGTGTTGTTATATACATGACATCCATGATATGAACCACAAACGTTGATAATGGCTTTATTAGACTCAAATTGATAATTAAATAACTTAAACTAGCAAAACTTTGGATAATTGAAAATAAATAATAACTGAAAGCAGTAACTGAAATTATGAAAGCATTATGAAAGCATCAATCGATTTGGGAAGGAAAAAATAAACTAGAGCGCGACAATAGTCCTCCTTAAAATAAAGTAATTTAGATGAGTTTGCACCTATGATATATTTGTCACGCTGGTTCTTTTGCATACTATATAAGAAGAATAAAGTCGTGATTATTAACAAAGAAATTATGTGCATATCAATCAAATTGGGAAAAGAAAAAATAGAGTGCGAAATATTCCTTCTTGAAATAAAGTAAAGTAGATAAGTTTGAACCCGTGATATCTTTGTCACACTAGTTCTTTTCCATACTACATACAAAAAATAATTAAAGTCATAATTATAAACAAAGAAATTATATGCACATTAATCAAATTGGAAAGAAAAAAAAAAATAGAGCCAACTCAACCAAAACCTTAAGTTAATGGTTGAGGCTCATATATACTTTATATACTCTATCATAATCAATACTAATTTGGATAGATAGAAAAAATAAATTAAATGTGTTCCACAAATTATTATATAGTACCAATTATGGATTATAATAAATCATAACTCTTCACTCATCAGGCAATTACCCAATTATATGATTTATATCACTTATCACGCTTTATCATATTTTATACAGAGGAATATATGATCTGACTAAATGATTTATGAAGTGAATATAATTAGTAGTAATATCTGATAGAGTATAAAACTTATTTTTGGACCTCAACCATTAGTTTAAACTTTTGATTGAGTTGTTCATTTAATATGGTATCAACGCCAGTATAATACAAAGGTGATGGGTTTAGGCTCTCGTGTGAGGGGGCGTGATAGAGTATAAAACATATATCTAGGCTTCTGTTAGGGGTCGAGAGTGCATAGCAGAAGTGAAGTTGTGTTGATTGAGAAGTATATAATAAAATATGATAATAGACAAGATTTGCAATAAGTAGAACACACAATTTTATGTGGGAACAACCCACTAATAACGAGCTTTTATTCCATTAGATTAAAATTAGGAGAGTACAATTACCCTTAAAGGGTGTTTATATTACAATGAGACTCCCTATTTTTACTCACCAAGGAGTATTACAAAAAAGGAATGATGGATTTGTAAAATAAAATATTAGCTGGAGGATTACAATAATAGTGAAAGGCTTATGTGTTTTGTGGCTTACTTGTGTTTGTGTTTTTTGGTTGTGTGTTTTGTGTTTATTCCCAAATGATGTCCAACCTCATATTTATAGATGTGCTATGGAGGTGGAAGGAAATGTGTGGAAACTTCTACACACATAATGGTCCACACTAATCTAGAATATAATTTTCATGAATACTATTCTATTCTAAATTTTTCCATAGACATCCACAAATTTCTCAATACCCTAAAATATTCTGGAAACCTCGAGACATAATATGTTGAGCTTAAGAAATTTGGGCCACTAAACCCAACAGCTTCAACCATCAGCTTAAGTTTGGAGAGTTGGTCCTTTATAGTCAGGTCTTCCCCCCCCCCCCCCCCCCCCCTACGACCTACGATAAAGGACCAACTCTCCAAACTTAAGCTGATGGTTGAAGCTGTTGGGTTTAGTGGCCCAATTTCTTAGCTCAACTATTATGTCTCGAGGTTTCCAGAATATTTTAGGGATGGAGAATTTGTGGATGTCTATGAAAAATTTAGAATAAATAGTATTCATGAAAATATATTCTAGATAGTGTGGACCATTATGTGTGTGAAGTTTCCACACTTTTTCCTTCCACCTCCATACACATCTATATATGAGGTTGGCATCATTTGGGAATAAACACAAAACCACACAACAAAAAACACAAACACAAGTAAGCCACAAAACACATAAGCCTTTCACTATTATTGTAATCCTCCACTAATATTTTATTTTACAAATCATCATTCCTTTTTTGTAATACTCCTTGGTGGAGTAAAATAGGAGTCTCATTGTAATATAAACAACCCTTTAAGGGTAATTGTACTCTCCTAATTTTAATCTAGTGGAATAAAAGCTCGTTATTAGTGGGTTGTTCCCACATAAAATTGTGTGTTCTACTTATTGCAAATCTTGCTATTATCATATTTTATTATATACTTCTCAATCAACACAACTTCACTTCCTATGCACTCTCGACCCCTAACAAACCTAGATATATGTTTTATACTCTATCACGCCCCCTCACACGAGAGCCTAAACCATCACCTTTGTATTATACTGGCGTTGATACCATATTAAATGTAACAACTCACAAGTTTAAACTAATGGTTTAGTCCAAAAATAAGTTTTATACTCTATCAGATATTACTACTAATTATATTCACTTCATAAATCATTTAGTAGTCGATCATATATTCCTCTTATAAATATGATAAGCGTGATAAGTGATATAAATCTATAATTGGGTATTGCCTGATGAGTGAAGATGTATGATTTATTATAATCCATAATTGGTACTATATAATAATTTGTGGAACACATTTAATTTATTTTTTCTATCTATCCAAACTAGTATTGTTATGTAGAGTATATAAAGTATATATGAGCCTCAACCATAACTTAAGCTTTTGGTTGATTGGCTCTATTTTTTTTTTTTCTTTCCTTTTGATTAATGTGCATATAATTTCTTTGTTATAATTATGACTTTAATTATTTTTGTATGTAGTATGGAAAAGAACTAGTGTGACCAAAGATATCACGGGTTCAAACTTATTCACTTTACTTTATTTCAAGAAGGAATATTTCGCACTCTATTTTTTCTTTTCCCAATTTTTGATATGCACATATTCTTTGTTAATAATCACGACTTTATTCTTCTTATATAGTGTCAAAGAACCAGCGTGACAAATATATCATAGGTGCAAACTCATCTAATTACTTTATTTTAAGGAGGACTATTGTCCGCTCTCAGTTTATTTTTTCCTTCCCAAATCGATTGATGCTCATATCATAATTTCAGTTACTGCTTTCAGTTATTATTTATTTTCAATTACCAAAGTTTTGCTAGTTTAATTTTATATCAATTTGAGTCTAATAAAGCCATTATCAACGTTTGTGGTTCATATCATGGATGTCATGTATATAACAACACAATTCCACATTAACTCTAATTATGTAGAGCATTGTTAGCCATTTAATTCGAATATGTAGATCAAACTCATAATTTAATTATACGTCATTTAGATTGTTGAGAACTTGAGACTTGAGATACAAAGTAAAAGCATGCTGTGATTAAAATATAGTTTAATGTAAAAGCATGCTTTGTGTTTGATTCATGGCCACCCAGGGCACGTGTCGCGTATTATGATCTTGCTTAGGCTAACTGATGTTAAAGAGAATTTGTGGACTATCTTGTGTCACGAATTTGTGAAAAGTCATGAAGTGACTTAAATAAAAAAATTTTCATCCCTTACTCAAGTGGTTTAAAGCTTTCCTCTTGAATCTTGATCGATTCTTATTACTTGCCCGTGTAACTCTATAACACCTAAAAAATAAAATAATAATAATAATAATAATAAATAATAACAAAATAAAAAATAACATGAAATAAATATGATAATTGTTAAATAGATAAGGTAAGAACTAACATATATAAACAATTTTTTGATCAAGGAAAGCTTCAAGGACTGCAAAGCTAAGGCAAATTTTACATCTAACACCAAAGCCTATATATAGAATTTCAAGCAAAGAGAATCTCTTGGTTAGTACATAAATGCAAATTTTAAAAAAGAAACAAAAAAGACAATATGACACCTGATTGTGTGATATATAATGGTAATAAACGATCTTTGTTGTAACCATAACTTAACTTTTTGTTTAAGCTGATTATTGTACGTAGTACATATTATAGTAAACAATCCGAGTGACAAAATATCACCGGTTCAAACTCATCTACTTCACTTTATTTTAAGGAGGAATATTCCGCGCTCTAGTTTTTTTGTTCTTCCCAATTTGATTAATGCCCACATAATTCTTTGTAATAATTATGACTTTATTCCTTGTTGTATTATGAAAAGAACGAGCGTGACAAAAATATCACGGTTCAAACTCATCTATTTTACTTTATTTCGAGGAGAATATTCACACTTTATTTTTTTTTTTCTTACCCAATTTGATTGATGTGCACATAATTTCTTTGTTAACATCACGACTTATTCTTCGCACATATAGGAAGAGA
>PYUH01000036.1:3037334-3095276 GCA_016808085.1 Suaeda aralocaspica
CAGCTTTGTTGCCTCTGATCTTTCGTTGATTTTTTTTGCCTATAAAAAGGGGTTGTTCTGATTTGGAAGAAACACACCAAAAATCAAGCTCTTTTTTCTTCTTTCTCTCTTCTATTCTGAGCAATTCTTGAGTCCGTCCCTTCTTATTTGAGTGCACAATTCGAAGGGTCGCTGTGTTAAATCTTGAGGAGCAAACGCCAATATCAAATTGCACCTTGTCGGGGCAAATTTTGCTTCAAAGATAGTTTTTTATCATGTCACAGCATTACTTTACAATTACATTAAAAATTTTCGGCCTACACTTGTTCTATTTTAATTTACAGATGATAATTTCCCTACATGGCTTCGTGTGGGTTTTTCTTCTCAGCCGGGATATTTTTATTGTCGATCAAAGGGGAGAGAGGGATAGCTAAAATGGTTAAAGCATCCCTTTTAATTTTAGGAGATTTTGGGATAGATTATCATCTCTATCCTTGTAGCTCCTAGCGCGCGCGGGCACATACACACCACAAACCCCCCCCCCCCCCCCCTTGTGTGTGTATGTGCCCGCGCGCTAGGGAGCTACAAGGATAGAGATGATAATCTATCCCAAAATCTCCTAAAATTAAAAGGGATGCTTTAACCATTTTAGCTATCCCTCTCTCCCCTTTGATCGATCAATAAAAATATCCCGGCTGAGAAGAAAAACCCCACAAAGCCATATAGGGAAATTATCACTGTAAATTAAAATAAGAACAAGTGTAGGCTGAAAATTTTAATGTAATTGTAAAAGTAATGCTGTGACATGATAAAAAACTGTCTTTGAAGCAAAATTTGCCCCGACAAGGTGCAATTTGATATTGGCGTTTGCTCCTCAAGATTTAACACAGCGACCCTTCGAATTGTGCACTCAAATAAGAAGGGACGGGACTCAAGAATTTTGCTCAGAATAGAAGAGAGGAAGAAGAAAAAAGAAGCTTGATTTTTGGTGTGTTCTTCTCAAATCAGAACAACCCCTTTTATAGGCAAAAAAAATCAACGAAAAGATCAGAGGCAACAAAGCTGTAATAATAAGAATCGACTGTTACAAAAGAGGAGTGGATGGGCAATCATAACTGATGATTCTCATAAATCTGGAAGATCAGTTACGCAACGGCCTAAAAAGTAATCCCTGCCATACTCCGTACATGTTACAAACCAAGCGACAACGGCAGCGCGCATGGGAAAACCCCTTTCTAGCCCATACCACAAGTTTAAATAAGATAAGTAAACCCACATATATAAACTAAGTAAAAGGTTGTAAATCTTTTTATATGGGACAAAAAAAACTTCTATTGTTTTTCATAAAATGACATTCAATCAAACCTTTAATTTACATATTTTCCAACAAGCCATAGACCCAAGCCCACACCCTCTCAAGTGCTTTTTGATTACTTTGCTCAGGTATGAACCCAAGGGCCAAGGCTTCCTCATAAGAGATGTAATTTTCATAAATGAGAATATTTCCTCAATTCACCATCGATCAGAACAAATCAACCCTAAGTCTTTATTAAAATCAAAATAAACACCAATCCATCGTGCTGAATTAATTATTCAGCTCAATTATTAATCTAACATAACTTTATTAGTCCAAAAGACTTAGCGGAATAAAGAAATTAATTGATTTCATGATGAGAATGTCAGCTAGTTTAATTGATTTAATTCATTAAAATACAACACCGGAGACCAAATCTTTTCCACATGTAGCTATCGCTATCAAAGTATCAAATCCTATCATGTAACATGCAGTTCCTTAAGTACTATTAATTGTGTGATATTGTATGACTATATAACATAATCAACTTTTAAATTCTTGTAAAATATAAATGAAAGTATAAATAATCCTGGCTAGTAGCCTAATACGCGTCATAGATGCCATGGAATCAACCCAAAACATGCTTTCACATTAAACTTGATATTATTATTTTTTTTTTATATAAATATTTTAACAATGTGAATGGAGTATAATTTATTACTTGTATGAGGTAATTAGCTAATCACTCTTCTAAACAATTTTCTCCTGTTTACATAATTTGATTCCAAATGGCTGACAATGCTACCTTTAATTAAAGTTGGCATCAAGTGAACACTTATTAAAAATTACTTAATGTGGAGTCATACATGACATCCATGAAATGAACCACTAACGCCGATAATGGCTTTATTAGACTCGAATCGGTAATTAAATAATTTGAATCAGCAAAATTTTGGGTAATTGAAAATGACTGATAACTGAAAGCAAAGTAAAGTCATGGTTATAAACAAAGGAATTATGTGGACATCAATCAAATTGGGGCAAAAAAACAGCAACTACAACACGAAATATTCCTCCCTGAAATAGAGTGAAATAGATGAGCTTGAACCCGTGATATCTTTGTTACGCTGGTTCTTTCCCATACTATATAAAGTCGCTTCAACAAAAAGTTAAGCTGATAAATAAAATCATGATTATTAATAAAGAAATTATGTGGGCATCAACCATATCGGAAAAAAAAAAAATAGAGCGCGAAATGTTATATTTCTACTTAAAATAAAGTGAAGTAGATGAGTTTGGACCGATAATATCTTTATCACGCTACAGCCAGCTTAAACAAAAAGTTAAGCTAATGGTTACAGCACATGATCAATTTAATATTTATTAAATGGATTTACGTTATGCAATTATGTGTACCATTTATCTTACATCACATGTCATATTGTCATTGTTTATTTCTTTTTTATAATTTGTATTTTATATGCTAACCAAGAGATTCTCTTTTGCTTAAAACTCTTATAAATAGGCTTTTGGTGTTAGCTGTGAATTTGCCTTGTGCATGTCCTTGAAGCTTTTATTGCGTGATCAAGGTAATTGTTTTCTTATCTTAGTTCTTGCCTTTATTAGTTTTACTAAATATTCATTTTAATTTCATGTTAAGTCCTTTCATATTCTTGTAATTTAAATAACATATGTTATTGTATTTGTTTGGTGTGTGTTATGTTAGACTTATTGCAAAGTGCCAAGTATTCAAAGAAAATGGATGCTACTATGTCCTTTAATGAAGCCAAGTATGATTGCTTGCTTTTTGGTAAGCTGCAAAACAATTTCAAGAACACCATTTTAAATGTAAAAGAAATTATTCTACTAATAATTTCATTTTTTGAGGTAAATTATTTTAGTAACATATGTTTGTTTTTTTTGTAATTTTTAGACTTGGATGATACTTTGTATCCATTGAGCTCTGGCATCAACTTAGCTTGCAGAAAAAATATCGAAGGTATGACTCCAAGTTGAATTAGCTCTGTTTTTTTTTTTTACTTGCTACGTTGAACCAAAAACTGTGAAAGCTTTTTTGGTTTAATGTAGCAAGTAAAAAAAGACTGAGGAAGTAAATGTTTTAATGTTTACGGTGGTTATGATGGTTGAAGTACATAGAATTAAATTCGGACCAACCAAGGCCGAATTGAGTTATTGTCCTGATCTTGGTATAATGTTTTGGTAATATGTTGAACTATGTTTAATTTTTGTGACAGATTACATGTTGAAATACTTGCATATCGAGGAAAGTGAGATATCAAGGATGTGTCTAGACCTATACAGAGAACATGGCACAACTATGGCAGGCCTCAAGGTGAGTAAAAATAATCGAATTTCCTACAAATAATTTGTCATAAGCAGCCTATAGACGGCTTAATGGCTACACGGCTACAACCTGTGATCATGTACTTGTGTTCTTGGGTACTGATTACTGTGTCGTTTGTTAAGACTGTCAAAAGAAGAAATAAAAAAAGCGAGAATGAGTTCAATAAGAGAAGCTTATTTATTGTATAATTTCAGGCACTTGGATATCAAATTGACAGTGATGAATTTCACCAATATGTTCATGGACGTTTGCCTTATGAAACACTGAAGCATGATCCGGTTTTGAGAAGCCTTTTGCTTTCAACTCCTCAACGAAAAATCGTATGTGCTTACTCTTGAGCATGAGCCTATGTTACAAGCATTGTATATTTGATCATACATAATTGGTTTGTTTATATAGTAACGTTCAACTTTCAGGTGTTCACTAACTCAGATAAGGCACATACAGCTCGAGTGCTTAGTAAACTGGGGTTAGAAGATTGTTTCGAGGGTATAATCTGTTTCGAAACCCTCAATAGGAAAGATGATCCAAGCTCCAAGTCGCGTGCTTTGTGTAAACCATCTGTTGAAGCTATTGAAGCTGCTATCAACATTGCAAACTTAGACCCTAAAAGAACAGTAATTACCTTACTTGATTCTTCTATTAGGATTAAATTAGACAATTCACAATAGTAGCCGGTCCATACTCTTTTGAGATTAATTTCGGACCCTTCAATTCAGTCGAAAAGAACAGGACTTTACTTAAAAGTAGCAAAATATATATTCATTCTTTTTCAAAGTTGATGAAGTGGAATTGTTTTGGATTTTCAGTTGTTCTTTGATGATAGTGCTCGAAATATTGCAAGTGGGAAAGCACTTGGACTTCACACAGTTGTTGTAAGTACACTCACTATTCACTAACTGTTAACAATCTTATAAAGAAACAAAAGGCATATTCTTTCTTTACTTGTAGATATTGTCAATGGAATATGGATTGTAATTTGTGAGATGAAAGACATGAGTGGGAAAATTAGGCTAAGGATTATCGAGAACCTTTTGTTGTTATTGAAGTATGGTTAATTGTTGGATGTCATTTGGTAGATTCGATTTTTTTAAGCAAGATATGGTGGACCGATATTAAATTCCTTATAAGGTCGAAACAATTTACAAGGATGTGGAATGAGGAATTGGTCCTATTACCTTATGTTGAATTTTAAGAGATGTTAATAATGTCACGAGGAAACTCAACCATTATACGTAGTAACATCATTTGTGCCATGAAGATAGTCGTATTACAAAACTCATTAGACATGAATTCAACTTGTTAGCACTAACCTATGAGTTGCAAAAATCTTGAAATGCAGGTGGGAAGGTCTGAACTGGTTCCCGGTGCAGATTATGCATTAAGGAGTATACACAACATGAAAGAAGCACTTCCTCAAATCTGGGAAGTTGAAACTAAGCAGCATCGTGGTCGTGTTCCTCAGTCGGTCGCAGTCGAAACCACTGTTCAAGCATAATAATGCACCTAATTACTCTATTAAGCCTTAAGAATTTTATATAAGAAAAGGCTTATGTGTAAATCCATCAACTGTAATTGCTTAGATCAACTTTGTAAGAATAAAGTATCTGCATTAAAATGAGACCGAATATATAAGGGTGTGTTAGCTTGGATTAAATTAAATTGGAATAAATTCGAGATTGTAATCCGAAAAGAACACACCCTAAGTTTCATATGACAAACTAGTTTAATAAAAATTGTGATCATATCACTAGTAATTACTTGTCTATGATGACTTTGTATCTTTAAAATCATATTCAAGAATTTCAATTATGCACCTCAAACATGTTAATCACACGTGCTAAAGGCGTGCACGTACGGTGATTGATATTTGATATCAATGTAGCATGTACTCGTGAATCACACGTGCTCACAATTGCGTGCACCACTCTAGAAATATGTGGAGTGACATGAACGCACATATATGTTCGATTTTGTAGTATATGGGTCACATGTGGCTAACGCATGAAGATCTTTCATATAAGATACAACTAAATCACAATGTAGCGCATAGATAGAAACTTCCGGACCTAGTGAGTTATGGAATCCAAACATGCCTTCACTAATAAAAATGTGGAGCCAAATGAATGGCACACTTCTACACACCTTTTGTTTTTGGGTATGTGGAAGTCGCATAGCCAATTATCGATAATCGATTTTAGGATCTTCTAAAACCGGAAGGGAAGCTTTAACGACTTCAACTATTCCTCGCACACTGCATACATGTAAGGTCGTTTTTGTAGCATGCGCACCACATGTGTTAATAGATGAAGAGCTTTTATGTAACTACATCAAGATGCGACCGCCAAGTATAGTAGTTTATAGAGTTGGTTAGTTTTCAAATTCATACTAGTCCCGCTAGGCGCTAGCCATCAAATATCATGTTTGTACCCTACCCTATATAGCCAATGGTACCTTATCCATCAAACTTGGCATACACTCATACCCACCAAAGATATGATTGTCCCTTAACAAAATTATTGTGGCTATAAGAAATTATAATTCAGATAAAATATGATGATTGTATATAACCACATAATCTTGTTAAATCAATCATTCAATTTGTATATAACAGCGCATTATTAACAATAATAGTGACATTTTTGTCATTTGTATGACTGTGTGAGTATCATAAACCAACCATTAAAAAGTGTAGGAATTGCAGCTGACACAACGAAGCAGCACGAGCCATTGATACTGATATATATATATATAGTCTGTGGTCCATTGCATTTGAAAATGTAATCACTAGTACTACTACATGTTATATTCGGCAAAAGTATAGCTAAATGAGGACATGTATTATAGTTCTTTCAATGTCTGATAAAACCTCACAACGGAAACGAAAACTCAGTATCGAATCAATCGTTTAGGACTCGAATAAGATTTCAATGATATGGGATTTAAATGCTTTTGCCAAAGTAGGACTAATTCTCGAGGTTTTTCTAGCAAAAACTTCTGCAATCTGAGCAAAGGAAACCAAGAGAACCAGAAGGATGTCAACGTAACTACGACACTACAGTACATGAAGTAGTAGGAATATGACATTTCCACCCTAAATCAAAGGATCCTGTCCTTGTAATGCGACGTGCTTCACTGCTTATAAACTTCTAACATTGCAAATTATTTTCTCAATACATTGCAAATCTTATAACGATTGTAGTTAAAATTGTAAAAGAGTTCAGCCAACAGTATATAACAACTTAACAAGTACTTATACACAAACTACCTTCACTGCGGTTCCACCTTATAGCGCTTCACACTACCACACATCAGATCTCAAAAGGAAATAAAGCACAGGGTTCAGGTAAAAAAAATTAGACAAGAAAGCTTAATAGCCTAATGATTTTTTGTTGGTTTGGATACTCTCTACTGATATTGTTCAGGAATTAGGTATTGTGGGGTTCACAGAACTGGTTCAAAGGTCAGTACGTCTGTATCGGCTAGCTTCCCAATTCCAACTATGCCCTAAACTCCATAGAACTGATCCTCTTGACCATTGGAACTACCCAGACCATCTTTATCAACTGCAACATAGACTACAGCCACACATTTCAATCATCCTGAATACCGACTCATCATTCGTATGACCCAAAAGAAGTCCTGCTGAATGAAACTGCATGATTCAGACTCAATAGGTTCACCAACTCGTACTCCAGTAGTCTAGTCCTTACAATTGTCTGGAGTGTATATAGATCAAAATTCCAAGGCTTTTCGGAACATAAAAATCACAACCATAAAAACCCTAAAAGCTATTTAAAGCTTAAAAAACAGAAAGAAGTAACATAAAATAAGAATCCGGATAAAAAAAACAGATGACCAGAAAAAGGAAAACCTTTCATTTATAGAACAAGGCATTAATGGTTTAACCATTGAGACTTGAGTATTTTCATATAAATGAGAATTCCTACTGACAAATTCCATCTGTGCTAGGTCTAAGGAATAACACTCAATTATTCAAGCAACCTCAAAACTAAGGAAGAACAGAAGCAAGGTGTTTTCTTCCCTATGTACATGACAGATACCGGTGTCTTAAGTAACATAATTGATAAACTCTGCAGCAGTGGCGACTGCACCTCCGGTAAGAGCATCTGTCACAACTTTGTCTTTGTTGCCGTTGGCCACAGCAGATGCCAGGGCTCCAGTCAAAGCACCCGCAATCATCGCATTTTTCTGGTTATGTTTTGAATGACAAAAACACGAATATAGTAAGATAATCTTCATAAATTTCCAGCCAAGGACAAAAAAATATATATATACATCAATTTAAAGGCATCAAGCACGCAAATAACGGAGAGAGCTGATAATATTAACTTCAGCATTTAAGCAACAAAGAATACAGTTTAAAAGAAATTGAAGCTTCAATGCTGGGAGGCATTGGCACAGCTAAGAGTTAACAATTCTGCCCTGACAATGTCAAAGAAAACCAGACGTATTTGGTGTGACATAAACGGACACTACGAGAAATCAGAGCTTCAACTGGGCTGGGAGGGATTGGCACAGCTAAGAGCTAATAATTCCGCTCTGACATTGTCAAAGAAAACCAGACATAGAATTTGGAGTGACATAAACTATTAAGGACACTATAAACTTACAAAGGTGACTTTGAGAAAGCTTGGTACAGTCTCCAAGTCCCTCTTCCCTAAACCCCCAAAAGATATAATTATATACACAATGAAAGGAGTCCATCTTTTTTGATACTTAATTTGAGGCAATTCTTTCATTAACACATTGTGACAACTCTTTACCTACAATATAACTGATGAAGCAAAACATAGGATTAGCGTAATTTTAACACTGATAAAAGCGAGGAATTTTGCACGGTGAATTCACTAAATTGTACTATCAAAACAAAATAACAATTATTCTAGTAAATCAAACAAAAACAAAAGGATGTGTAAACCACAAGTTTCATCTCCTTGTAGAGTACACATACCACACAAGTTATTCAGAATCCAACATATTGCTTCTTAACCTCAACTCTACAGGTCTAATGACAATGCAGAGCAACTCTAAACACTTTACATTATCTGTATACCCTATATTACCCCAAGGCCCAACGAGCATTAAAAAAGAAAAGGTGTCTGTCTACAATACATTCTTAGAAAGGAACGAGATGCATTAGAATGAGAGTTGAAGTCCTGAGTGTGCAAGAAGGCTACCTACCTTCACACGACAGGCATCCGGGTAGCAGAAAACAAATGACACAATTTTTAAGCAATATATGACACAATGTCACAATGTAATTCTAACTTTAAGCATTGAAAGGGGCATAATCTTCTAGTAAATTGCAATACAGCTAGTACTCATCACATCACATCTATTGGAGAAAGAAATTACCCAGTCATAGGTACCACGGACTCTTCCTACTCCATACTCCACCCCAGTATAAACACCAGCAACAGCCCCTGTTGAGTATGAAAGTAAACACAGTTAATCAAGTTCGCAAATGCACCGACAATTGCTGTATTATAAGCAATATAATGAAGAGTTTGTACTAACCCCAGTATGCTCCTTCTTTGCACATCTTCTTCAGCTGTAAGCACACAAGCTTGTTATTAAAAGATAGCTTCATTTTAAAACCTTCCAATCAAATGGACCTCAAGAGTACAAGACAAAGATTTCAAGTTTCATGTTACCCATTAGTAGGTTATTATCTATGATCTTGAGGTTCCAAAATAACCCTTGTTTATGCAAATGTAAAATAATAGTATTATAGTAATACCAACAAACCAATACCAACAAACCAAAAATACACCATTCTATCCACAATTGTTAAAGTATGAAGTTTTATACTCCCCGTTTTATTTTGTTGGTTACGTTTAGAATCTTTTTGAAAGAAAATAGTCATGTAACCAAAAATTTTATCGGAGGGAGTATGAAAATATGACAATTGACTTCATCCATATAAATATTTACTAAGTGGGTACTTCTCGGTTTTTGTTTACTTGTTACATTGCCACATTGGTTCTTGGATAATATATTTATGCAATACAATAAATATATGGGGACCACATTGGAGTCTTTTATAGCGAAGAGTTGAAGTTTGCGCGTGATTTAGGATACCAAGTAATACCTCTTAGGGGTTATTTGTTTGAGAAGAAGTCAAGTCCTTTCGAAAGCTTCATCTCAGACCTCCAGTTTATAGGATGATGGAAAGTAAAGATAAACTAGTAAAAGGAGAAGATGACAAAATAAGGGTAAAATAGGAATAAAGTTCATAAGAAGATGACAAAAGTGAGAATAAAGTTTAAAATAAGAAATGTCGTAAGTAATTAGAGATCTCTGGATTTGTGGCAAGTAAATAAAAGACGAGGGAGTATATAAAACGAGGGCTGACCAGTAAATCACTGTGATATACAATTTTGCATATCACAATGGCATTTTTGGGTAATATGTTAGAAATTCAGAGGTAAGGTCATCTTTTTATATGCACTTTAAGGGGTAGTGTGGTAATAAAGTATTCTACTTATTTACGAAAATGCCATATGATTTGCTATATAGTGATTGATCAGATATTATCCACATAAAACGTAAGTGTCAAAAATAAAGATAGTAAATGGAGAAAGCTTACGGATTTCTCAACATTCTTCGATGAAATAGAACCTACAAATACAAAACAAAAAATTAAAAAAGTTAAATCAAACAGTATTATAGACTTATAGTAAGAACTCTTATCACTTGAAATTACAAAGTTTGTTAAACAAATCCAAATCTTACATATTTGCATTATCAACTTATCATCATATAATATAACTCCATACTAAAACAAACCACTCACATTATTTATAATTCCAATGTCACATCAATAAATAAATTTCCTAAATAATATTTCGAAAAATTAAATTAAAAAAAAAACCCAAAATTTCAAAACAAAACAAAAAAGAAAATTACCACTTTTAGCAATGTGGTATGCATCTTCAGCAACTGCTCTAGTGGCTGCAACCTGAAAAAACGATAATCAAAAAACAAATTTAAAATAATAATAATAATAATTAAAAACTGAAATGAAGAACATATGAAATTAAAGTTTCAATTTTTATCAAAAACCCATCAACAGAAAATAAAAAATCAAAAAAGGGGTTTTTATAATTTGGAAATTAGAGAATAAATAATAAGAAATGATAAAAAGAAAAGGAAATTACAGTGCCAATTTTCAAGAAGCCATCAACAGAACGATCTAACAAAGGATTTCCAGTGTCAATTACAACATTCACTTTGGCAAAATTGCTTCGTGGCATTTTGGTAATTTTTTGTTGTTTTGTTTTTCTCTCTAAATAAAAATGAATTAGGGTATTTAAAGATGATGGGAAATCAGGAAAATGTATATCATACTCAAATGAGTTAATTAGAGGTTAATTAAGTTTATAATGAAGGTGGAATTATTGAAATGTGTGATAAGATTTTGGACGGCTGTTTAATGTAAGGTTAAAATAGGCAAATTGCCAAATACTCCATAAAATAATTAACGGTACGATTTATGCATACTTGTTGAGACCTTGAGGATACGAGAATACAAGACTGTTTATGTGGTTAAAGTTTTCATTCGGGTTCAACTCATTATTGTACTTAGATTATGCAATTATTGAGCAAAATCATTAAATCTCGAAAACATTTGGTCTAGAAACTATTCTAAGTTGATATTAGTTTGTCGTATTCCTACACAAATATTATTTAGTAATAGAAATTTTGTATATACAAAATAGCATAGTTATGTAATTTGAGTATACGTATCCGAAATACTAGGATAAACAATTACTTTATACATATCCGATCCTTGATCTTCGCTTGTGAAGTTGTGCCTATGTAAACACCAAAAGTTCAAACTATAAGTTCTTATTGCATAATATGAGAGTTATACTCGTATATAATTGTAGCGAAATCACAAATATCATAGTAGCTTTATAATTTTGTTTGCTAGTTTTAATATCACGTATATTTTTAGGAAAGTAACTTGTATGTTTTATCGAAGATATTTATATTATCATATGCTTTATCGAAGATGCTAATTTACTAATTAAAAAAAATGGTTATTTTGTGTCTTATAAGGTTAACTATAGCATAAAAAAATATATATTTGGAATACGGAATACTTATAGTAATTTCTTATTTGTTATGTAGCATATGTTAATCGTGTTAGTTTGTTGATTCGTGTTGCTTATCTTTCTGTTAGGATGTGTATAGCTCACTACAATTTTTATCTATGATTAAAGATGAGCCACTCACTTAAATTATATTAAGTCCTTAATAAAGTTTTTGAATAAACTACCTAATTTTTGCATTGACTTAAGACCAACTCCTAGCTAATAATATGGAACAACTAGCTAGAAAGCATCTTTCTCTTCTTCCCTTCAACTCCAAAATGTTAGCCTTTATGATAGGTAATATGACTTGTGAGGTTAACTACTTAACATTGACTTTTTATTTTTTTTTTTAATTTTATTTATTTATTTATTTTTTTTTTTTTATTTTTTGAGGTTATAAACTTATAACAATGTAACATTGACTATTTTGCGATGCTTAATCACATTTTCATTGCTTTTCCTAGAAATTTTATAATTATGCTTAGTTACCTGAATTACATAATTAAGTAACCTACAGTATTATTATTGTTGAAATTTTTGAAACACGGTTTTAAAAGTTGGACTCATTGAGATCCAAAACATAAAGATAAAAGAAACAAGTTAGACACAAAAGTCCAATTCTATGTTCTACTCAGCCTTTTACAACGGCCCAATAACATTTGTCAAGAAAACACTCCCAAGGCCCAATTTAGGAGAAACATAAATAAAGAGCCTAAACAGGAATCTACATTTGTCAAATGTTAACTGAATCGTACCTTTTACACCGTGATAAGAGTTTATTATATATTAACTCGAATCAGAAATATTCATGAAAATAATCTCAATTTTTGTTCATTATATTCAAACTAATCTTAAATTTTTATTAAATAACACTAGTACTCAAAAAAAAATTGTATTGCCCATCACACACAATAGGTGCTAAACCTAATGTTCGAGCCAGAATTGAACCATGTTTGAGCAATATTCGTACTTGAGCAAGTAATGGACCATCCTTAAGCATTTAAGCCACACATGAGCAAGGACTAGACCATGCTTGAGCATAGATTGAGCAAGACATGATGTGACTAGACCATGCTTGAGCAACTCATGAGCAAGAACTAGAGTGTCGGACTATGTTTGAGCCAAACTCTAAAAAAGGGCAAGAATATGCTTGAGATAAACTAGATTTTCGCCTCTAAAAACTTATAAACTACTCTTTTTCAGACTTTACTCGAAACAAGGGTACAATAGTTTTTTTACTCTCTCAGGACCTTCTTACGGCCTTTTGGACCCCAAAAAGATATCCAAAAGCCTTCTTTTGACCAAGCTAGGGGCACCGTGTAAAATTTTTACTATTTTTCTTTTCAAAACCTCAAAACCCTAAAAAATTATGAGTAGTGAAAGTGTATAAAAAAAAATGTTAAATATTTTTGATGCCCTATGATCAATAAGCCCGCGATAACTTTACGTGTCACACGCTATTTTAGAGGACATTATATTTGGGTTGACATAATAGCTTTATGCATCATTTGCTTAAGTTAGAAGGGATGCGGTAGCACAAGTTCACAACTAATAACTAACCTAGTAACCTTACACTGTCAAACATAATATATAAGGCTGTGCAATAGCTTTATGCGTCAAATATTATATTAGAAGCAACATGGTATGTCATTTAAAAAAAAAAATTACACCTTATTGCGTCAAACATGATAGATTAATGTGATGTAGTGGTTTCACATATTATATACATACAACGCGAAAAGAGTGTTGCTTTAGGTGTCTTTTTTGTATTAGTGTAGGTACAAGGCCAATTTTTACAACATGTTAACCTATCTAAACATGTCATGAATCCTTACTTTGGATTAATTGGGTAATCCTAATTAACTTGTATAAGATTCCCTTTTGTGCCATTTTCGAAATTCTAACCATGTAATGTAACCAATCGTACGTGAGCTTTTAATTTTAACCGACCACTATCTTAAGGCAATACTATTCTCAACCAAAAGTTTAAGCTAAGCTGATGGTTGGGGTCTACTAATAGTTTATATGCACTATCACACCCCTCACACAAGAGTTGAATAATTCCACTTAGAAAAGAGGGGTAAATGAGATTCGAACTCGTGACCTTTAAGTTATGCTAGCACTGATACCATATTAGATAATTATCTCAACCAAAAGCTTAACCTTATAATCGAGGTCCAGGAATAGTTTATATACTCTATCGAATATTAGTCGCTTTGAGATTGACAAGTTGTGGTAGTTGAGTTAAAAGACGAAAACCTAATGGTCTCATGTTGCTTCTTTCGGACAATAAAAGTGTAACATGCACTACTTACTTGCCTGCCCCATTATAAACTGCACTGAATGATTTAGTTCCAAGTTTCCAACTAGTAATGAGTTTTATGCTAATATACATGTCAAAAAATCTGTGTTTAACTAAGTATAAGTTAATATTTTATTTGATTATATGTCTAAGCAAGATTCATTATATTGTAATGGTTAAATGAGATAAAGTGAAAGACGCATTATACTAGTGATGACATTCTTATCAGAAGTAAATGATTGTGTGTATATATATGCTGCACTTTTTTTCACTTAATTTCTTCTTATGTATGATTATTTCCTTAATCAAAACCTAGCTTGACAATTTGACATTTACAGTGGCATACTGGCATGGTATTTCAAAACATGTTTGCTATGTGTTGTACATGATCCGTACATGTACGTGCCTCACTCTTTCGAGTACTTATCTGTTCCATATTAATCAACACAGTTAGTTAATTTGTTTCGTACTCTTATCAATATTAATACATACTTTGTAGTATATACGTTATGAAAAATTTTCCTTTATTATATTATATTGATGAATGACCATACGAAATAATTTTTTGATAAGAAATAGTCAAATACGAATATATGATATTAGGTTAACTCAACTTCAAACCCTACCCCCCAAGTCCCAACCAGCCATCCACACATAGCCTCTAAAACTTAGGTCAATTAAAGTGCGGTATATAATTATATTTAGGTATATCTGATTTAGGTGCAATCAACTATATATACAAAATCAACTTACGTGACTTGACTCCTTCACCACATTGAGACCTCTTTTTTAAAGCTCGATCAATTTCTTCAGTTGTTATATCGATCAAGACATGAAAAGGTCGAGTAGGTCTTTTTATTGAGAGGGTCAAGTCGGAACAAGTCATCTAAGACGACTCCCAGGACCCCCATGAGTCCACCCCAATTGAACAGGACTAGCTCAAAAGGGGCTACATTCATTCAAGTGTTATTCTACATTACTAACTACTAAGGGCCGGATAAGACAAATCAATAGAAGTGATGATAGATTAAAAGGTTAATTGGCGTTGTTAATTTTGCAAGTAGAAAGAAAAAGTTTGTTAAGAAAGTTCTTTAGAAGTGGTTGCATGCTATAAGCTAGTTGAAATTGAAATGAAAGAGATAATAAAAGTAGGGCCACAAAAGTTGGAGTGCTCTCTAATAATGGAGAAAATAATAATCACCCAAAATTAAAACAAAAAACAATAAAAACATTATATTAATAATTAATTATTGTAATAATAAGTGAAAGATAAGTTTAACTACTTATCCTAAAAAACACTATAAACTTTGTACTTTGCATCACTTACCTAAATCTTTAGTTATTGCAAGTGATGAAATGTTTGAGGGTGCGAAGTGTGTTCTTTCACACTTTGATTGGGTAGCAAAATTAAAAGGGGATAAAAACACATCGATCAAAATTGTGGAAGATCTTGTAAAAAGTTTTATTTATTTATTTTTTATTTTTTTTAAAAAAATGCTAAGATTGATTTAATACAAAGACCGCATGATTAGGACACCAATAATATTAATGATGTAGACCGTGACATAGGATATCACAAAATTATGTTCATAAGAAAGTGCAAGTCCTTTTAGTTGAAAATAAAATTAATATGTTTTTGGAGATGATGAAGTGATCAAAGAAATTGAGTGTTGAGCCACAATTATATATATATATATATATATTATAACATGTCAAAAATGTATGTTGGAATAAATGCGAGAAAAAGTTAAATAAATTTAACGTGGTTCATCAATAAATATTATATTTTATAAGATAAGGAATTTCAAAATATAAAATTATTAAGGTAGGTTACTTAATGTGATTATAATGAAGTTGAACTAGTTCGGTTTCAAAGCATATTCTTAAATAATATCTTGGTTTATCTCCTTATCTACTGTGTCACACTTTTTTAACTAGAAGTTCATTACCTAATACAATCCTTGATAGCTTGATATTGTAATTGCCATTAATTTAACATACGAAATATATGATTTGCCACATATCTAATTAGATAATCTTAGTTCTGTATTATATATATGTTTTTATCATAATGATCTTACTTGATATTCTTCTCTAATCTCAATACAAATCACCGTAGTTCTATCTCCTTATTTTCTTATTCAATCAAATTAACTACTTAATTCGATCACTTAGCCACATTGTATCCAAATTTAAAAAGTGAGACTAATTATTATCTAGTTGCTTTTTTTTTCCATTGCACTTACACTTTTAAGATCAATAAGTTGAGATAGCTTAGAGAAGGTAAAGATGAATATTTTAAAAAGGAATTAAAGTGGAATACCCAAGAGAAAAATTAGTTATGGTAATTTTCATTGGATAAAAAGCCATATGTTAAGCCAATGAAACACCAAAACAATCTAATCAACTTAATATTAGGTTGTTCAACCACACCAAAAAGTCCAAAAGCTAGTCAAAATTCAAAAATCATAGTTTATGCAAAACCTATGTTACAACTCCCTCGGTCTTATTTTAGTTGCTACATTAGGGTTTTTGACAATACTCATCACGTTGTAACTTTGACTCATTTTGGTGATTAATGAGTAACAAAGAATATATCTATATGAGATCTTGTTTGATTCGTCTTAATGTATATGAGAATAGAGTAATATTCTTGATTTTTTATTATACCAAACTCAAAACATTAATTTTATAAACTGCGTTTTGAGAGATATGAAAAAACAAATGTAGCAAATAAACAAAGACACGGAGAGTATCTTATATGTAAAAAAAAAAAAAAAAGTTGTAACTTATACCCATTAAAAACGAGGGTAAAAAAATGAAATACTTTAGTTAAGAAGTAAAAAATCCATGCAAAACCTCACACGTAGAAGGCATATTATAAGAAATTTGTTTATTCCCTGTTAATTTATAGGAATGCTAGCTATCTTAGTGTCTCTAGTCAACGACATTTTTGTGAGCTATCCTAGTCTCAATTCTAGTTGTAATGTTGTATTTTTTTTTTTTTTTTTTNAGTAGGGCCACAAAAGTTGGAGTGCTCTCTAATAATGGAGAAAATAATAATCACCCAAAATTAAAACAAAAAACAATAAAAACATTATATTAATAATTAATTATTGTAATAATAAGTGAAAGATAAGTTTAACTACTTATCCTAAAAAACACTATAAACTTTGTACTTTGCATCACTTACCTAAATCTTTAGTTATTGCAAGTGATGAAATGTTTGAGGGTGCGAAGTGTGTTCTTTCACACTTTGATTGGGTAGCAAAATTAAAAGGGGATAAAAACACATCGATCAAAATTGTGGAAGATCTTGTAAAAAGTTTTATTTATTTATTTTTTATTTTTTTTAAAAAAATGCTAAGATTGATTTAATACAAAGACCGCATGATTAGGACACCAATAATATTAATGATGTAGACCGTGACATAGGATATCACAAAATTATGTTCATAAGAAAGTGCAAGTCCTTTTAGTTGAAAATAAAATTAATATGTTTTTGGAGATGATGAAGTGATCAAAGAAATTGAGTGTTGAGCCACAATTATATATATATATATATATATTATAACATGTCAAAAATGTATGTTGGAATAAATGCGAGAAAAAGTTAAATAAATTTAACGTGGTTCATCAATAAATATTATATTTTATAAGATAAGGAATTTCAAAATATAAAATTATTAAGGTAGGTTACTTAATGTGATTATAATGAAGTTGAACTAGTTCGGTTTCAAAGCATATTCTTAAATAATATCTTGGTTTATCTCCTTATCTACTGTGTCACACTTTTTTAACTAGAAGTTCATTACCTAATACAATCCTTGATAGCTTGATATTGTAATTGCCATTAATTTAACATACGAAATATATGATTTGCCACATATCTAATTAGATAATCTTAGTTCTGTATTATATATATGTTTTTATCATAATGATCTTACTTGATATTCTTCTCTAATCTCAATACAAATCACCGTAGTTCTATCTCCTTATTTTCTTATTCAATCAAATTAACTACTTAATTCGATCACTTAGCCACATTGTATCCAAATTTAAAAAGTGAGACTAATTATTATCTAGTTGCTTTTTTTTTCCATTGCACTTACACTTTTAAGATCAATAAGTTGAGATAGCTTAGAGAAGGTAAAGATGAATATTTTAAAAAGGAATTAAAGTGGAATACCCAAGAGAAAAATTAGTTATGGTAATTTTCATTGGATAAAAAGCCATATGTTAAGCCAATGAAACACCAAAACAATCTAATCAACTTAATATTAGGTTGTTCAACCACACCAAAAAGTCCAAAAGCTAGTCAAAATTCAAAAATCATAGTTTATGCAAAACCTATGTTACAACTCCCTCGGTCTTATTTTAGTTGCTACATTAGGGTTTTTGACAATACTCATCACGTTGTAACTTTGACTCATTTTGGTGATTAATGAGTAACAAAGAATATATCTATATGAGATCTTGTTTGATTCGTCTTAATGTATATGAGAATAGAGTAATATTCTTGATTTTTTATTATACCAAACTCAAAACATTAATTTTATAAACTGCGTTTTGAGAGATATGAAAAAACAAATGTAGCAAATAAACAAAGACACGGAGAGTATCTTATATGTAAAAAAAAAAAAAAAAGTTGTAACTTATACCCATTAAAAACGAGGGTAAAAAAATGAAATACTTTAGTTAAGAAGTAAAAAATCCATGCAAAACCTCACACGTAGAAGGCATATTATAAGAAATTTGTTTATTCCCTGTTAATTTATAGGAATGCTAGCTATCTTAGTGTCTCTAGTCAACGACATTTTTGTGAGCTATCCTAGTCTCAATTCTAGTTGTAATGTTGTATTTTTTTTTTTTTTTTTTTGGATTCAATTTGTACTATGTGTGATATCCTACTCATGAATAAATTATATTCTTCAACCTACCTAGTCAATATTTTTTATGCGTAACGGATGAGCTAAGCTATGTGCCTTTTTTTTTTTTTTATATTGAAAATCATTTTCTTAAAATGGAATATAATTGAAATAGCCATATTAAAGTCGACTTACACTAGTGGTACTATAACCAATATCGAGAAGATCTAGCTAGGTTAGCCATAAGCAGTTGATAGAGTACAAATATATCTCAGATTCTTAATTAACTATTAGTGTGACCCTTTAGTTGAATTGATTCTCTTACATTGTATTAAAGCAAGCGTGACACTAAAATCAAAAATTCGAATCGCATTCACCTCTTCTTTTTAAGTAGACTTATTAAGCGATAAGTACGGTAGCTCCATACTATATTCATACATTAAGCTTAAATGACTCTCATGTGAAGGGTGTGATGGTGTAGCAAAACCTGAATCTAATTCTAAACCACTGGCTCAAACTTTTAATTAAAATGTTTGAAAAATTGTAGGTAGAAGAATTGATTTTATTACTCTAATTTTTTTTATTTTTTTTTAAGGTGAAGAAAACATGGAAACCATCTATAAAACGAGAAAGAGTGAAATTTAGAAAGGGTGAATGACCTTAATTGAAAGGAATGGTTGTATATGTACTTTGTAGCTTGTAAGATCTTGTGAGACAAACAAGAGCCCACAAATCTGTAGGTGAGGCCCAGTGCTTGATTTCCATAATTTTTAATTCTATTATTTAGTTGAGTTTCCACTTGATTAAAGAATAAAATAATAATAGTCGCCTAATCAAAAAAGAGATTGTGTTCAACACACTTTTTTCTATGATGAAACCTATGATGACTTTAATGAGTGCTTATTTAGTGAAGTGTAGTCACACCATGCCCATGTGTTGTTATGTAATTTTGCATATATGTATGATCTTTATGCTTGAACTAAAATTCATATTTTTAAATGTGAAGATACTTACGTAATTCCTTGAATATATAGAAATTTTGGCAATATATCATATATGTATACTAGTAATATGTTTACACACAATAACAACTAATGCAGTTACATAAAATATTATACTGAATTCAAGTTCATCTAGTGTAGTTATCTTCATGTTGAGTCCAAGATTAAGTTCAATTTAGTAAAAATTAGCCCGATTACCTAATTTGTCCAGTTTATTATAGGTTTGTTGAATTTATTTTAACTATGGGGACTTAGGGAGTGTTATTCATACACATACTAATATATAAGTAGCAAGGAAACACCTAGAGTTTTCGAAATGTAATGGAGAAGCAGCCACTTTTTAAAAAAAACAAGGAAACAATGAATGGTTTACAAAATTGAAAAATAATTATATAAAAAAAAAAGATTTAAACAAGAAATTTTATTAAATGATAGAGAATATTGTGAAATATTCTTAGGATATATTTTTGGTAAATATTTTATGTATCCACAATATTGTGATGTAATGTATCTATAAATATATGATGATCAATAGAAGAATCCCTCAAGGGAGTTTATGCTATCTTACTTGGTATCAGAGCTAGGTTAATCCACCAAATTTTTTTCTCCTCACTTTTTCTTCGTCTCCTTGTTCGCTCCTCTGCCTCTTGCTCGCTGCTCTTCTGCTCACGTCCATGGCGACCACTGAGCCTCCCTTATCATCTTCTTCCTCTGCCAAACCCGACCTTCATCCTCACCATGTGTGCTTATTAAAGAAGGCTTTATATGGTCTTAAATAGGCACCACGGGCGTGGTATCAGCGGTTTGCAACTTTTCTACTTCGAATGGGGTTTGTTATTGCTCAGAGTGACACCTCTTTGTTCATATACTGGCGAAACCATGATATGGCTTATCTGCTCCTTTATGTTGATGACATCATTCTTATCACTTCTTCTAATTCCTTACTAGCTTCGATAATTGATCAACTCAAGTTCGAATTCCCTACGTCCGATTTGGGCCCCTTGAGCTATTTTTTGAGTATTTATGTCACCCGTACTTCTTCTTACATGCTATTATCTCAGGAAAAATATGCTCGTGAAATTTTACAACGTGCGAGAATGGCAAACTGCAAACCCACTGTCACTCCAGCTGAGGCGGGCACGAAGCTCGGCCTCAACTCTGGCCCTGCTGTCTCAGACCCCACTCTTTATCGCAGTCTAGCAGGTGCTCTTCAGTATCTCACTTTCATACGCCCTGATATTGCCTATGATGTTCAACAGGTTTGTCTCTTTATGCATGACCCTAGGAAGCCTCATTTACAGGCATTGCATCACATATTGCGCTACATACAGCCATACAGGGCACTATTGATCACGGGTTACATCTCTATCCCTCTGCTACTACACGTTTAATCACCTACACGGATGCTGACCGGGCAGGCTGTCCTGATACTCGTCGTTCTACTTTTGGTTATTGTTGTTTTTTGGGTGATAATCTGATCTCATGGCCGGTCCTCTAAACGACAACATACCGTGTCTAAATCTAGTGCAGAGGCTGAATATCGCGGCGTCGCCAATGTTGTTTCTGAGGCCTGCTGGCTCTGCAATCTACTTTTAGAGCTCCATTGTCCTCTTCCACAAGCCACCATTGTCTATTGTGACAATATTAGTGTTGTATATTTGTCTACGAATCCAGTACAACACCAACGACGAACCAAGCATGTTGAGTTGGATATTCATTTTGTTCGTGACAAGGTGGCCTTAGGCCATGTTCGGGTCCTCCGCTTACCCTCTCGGCACCAGTTTGCAGATATTTTCACAAAAGGCTTGTCTCGTGAATTATTCTTGGGTTTTAGATCCAGTCTTAGTGTACGCCCACCTCCCGCTATGACTGCGGGAGTGTGATAGAGAATATTGTGAAATATTCTTAGGATATATTTTTTGGTAAATATTTTATGTATCCATAATATTGTGATGTAATCCTAATGTATCTATAAATATATGATGATCAATAGAAGAATCCCTCAAGGGAGTTTATACTATCTTACATTAAATTTGTCTTAAAAATCAACAAATACCTTTGGAAATTGGAATGTTATATAAAAATATACTCCATCCGTTCCTAATTGTTTGATACGTTTTAACTTGCACGTATGCCAATGCACTTGTTTGACCTTAAATATTTTTTGTTATATATATGTAAAAATTATAATAATTGGATATTAATAATGTATTCACTGAGATGAATCAAACAAGACCCCATATGACTATAATATGTTTTATACATTGAAAGTAATTTAAAAGATTCTCTCATCTTATAAATAATTTAAGATTTCAAACGTATCAAACATTTAGGAATAGAGGGAGTAGCTCAAATTACGTTAATAAATAAAAGGATAGACAAAAAAGAAAGTTGCACGAAAACATTAGAAATAAAAAATTAAAAATAAAGTTTTCTATGAATTTCCAAGTTTCTGAGTTTCTATAACATTGAAACCTCAGGATTTAAAGGTTTATTTGTTTCATTAATGAATATCATACCACGTACATTATTTTAGCATTTCTAAATTAGAAATATATGTGACGAAAGACAACTCCCATTATATATTTATATATATATATATATATATCTGTCAAACTGTCAACCTAACTAGAGGTATCTCAAATGGTGGGAAGTGAATGAGAAGTTGACAGCTAGTGACTATACAATTGTTATACGAAGTAGTAAATAATGTCAATAGTTGTTGATTAACTAGATATGAGAGGTAATGATAATCACTCGATCAATAATCAATTGCTGCCTTGAAGGCTTTATTTATTCAATATAAAAATATAAAATTTGTTCATTTGATTTGAATTAATTTTTAGCTTGTTTCAGATCAAATGAATAATTTCTTTGATTGTACCTAGCTAACAATGTGGAGAATGCTTGTATTATAAGAATTTCTCAATTCTCTTCAATTCCACAAACGGTCGGTTGATGTAGCACTAAGAGTTGCATATAAGCAATTGACTTGCTAACATACTGGTAATACAATTTGATAATCCATGTCAAAATCATAACCACATATACTTCGTATCTTCAGTGTATACAATTATGTTCAACGCGAATAAAAATTTCCATGGTTGGCACCTTCAATGCAGTTCTTACTTAGAAATGCATATATCTTTTTTCTTGTTTCCAAAATATTAAATTAATGTATGGACTTGAATCCAAATGTGAAATGTTCATCTATTTTTCTTGAGACAAATTATATATATTTTCTTTGAGATTTTTTCAATAATTCAAGTAAATTAAATTTAATCAACTAGCGAGTTCAATTAGGAAAATAACCAAAACGTGGGATTTGTTATAGAAAAGGAAAGTGTAAAAGACAAATTAATGACAAGAAATTAAAGGAAATGGTAGGGTTAAAGACAGCAAATATAAATCCAATTGATAAGTAATTTAAGTGGATGAAATATGATAGGATTAATGATTGTTTGAAAGAAATATATATACTCCATACATCTTATGATTATATTAATAGCTAGATCCCATGAAATTAATTAAAGAGCACGCGTGAAACCTTTTTATTTTTTTATTTTTTTTTATAATTTAGATTTCAATCTTAATTTCTCTGGTCTCTTGTAAGCATGACCAAAATCAGTGGCATACTACTTGGATGTTGTTGTTTAGCATTGTAACCTTTTTAAACATAAATGCATTCTTATCTATCCCTTATTATTTTATTTTGGATGACTCTTCTCAAAATTATACCCTAGCTAGTGTTTTTAAAAGTTCATTAGTGAAACAATACGTAACATGTAATCTACGAATGTATTTGTGATATTTGAAATAACTTAGTATGATTATTAATTAAGTTAGACAAAACTTCATCTAAGCGTTTCAATAATTAGTTTTTATGGAGTTCATTGGGTAACATATTGATCGACATAATATAATAATCTATATTAATTACACTACTGATCAAATTGTAATTGTGTAAGGAGATCCTGGGGATCATTAGCTATATTTATGTATACACAAAGGGTTTAATTCAATATTTACGAAATAAAAACCCAAGAATAATATGTCGATCCTATATATATGTCTAGTACTAGAATGATTAACAACTTCTTTCACATTTTAATGAGACATTGTTCTATACAATTATTGCTCTAAACAAATATTAATTTCTAAAAAATAATAAAGGCTTTTATTTTTATTTTTTTTCAAAATAAAAACAAAAGAAACAAGATCCACCAATGAATTGAATCCATATCTTTGTTATATCTTCAATTCTTCATTATCCCTTTATTATCTCCAAGGCCCCTTTCTTCAATTCCTAACTTTATTTCATGGGGCTATGATTTTGCAGAATACAAAATTATTAAGCGAAATTGGAAAAGACCAATATAATTGGTTGTGTACAATTGTAGCAGCAGTGAGCAGTCCATTTCTTTGATAAAAGTGATAGATGCATGATATGATACCCATAGTATACTGCACATAACCACATTAACTATTTCACGCATAACACTCTGGAGCTTTATTCCAACCAATCACTATCTAGTTTCCTTTTATCCGTTGAAGATTGCCGCGGTAGATGACCTATCTCTAATCCACAATTATATATATATATATATATATATATATATATATATATATACATATAGACCATAAAATCTAAATTTATTGCCGAATCCTACAATTAGGTTCTATAACAGATGTAAGAAAGATTAGAGTAAAGAATAGTAAGAGTGCACAAATTTTAGCATGATTTAACAATTATGTATTACCCGATTATATCCACCGACGAAGGAAATGATATTTTTTATTAGATGAGGAATTTTAGAAATAGGCTAGGTTACAAAATAAATAGTATATATAGAACTTTCATAAACCCTAATATGAAAAGGCTCAAACTTCAATTAGTTGGTTTTTGATTGGATTGTGAAGCTCTGAAGCGGGAGCTAAAATTGAATCAAGGCATATTTTTAGAGCACGCTTATGTCAATTTCAATTAGTTGGGTCCAATTTAAAATTAAACTTTGCTAGGTCAAAAGTTAGTTGATATTAGAATGAAAAATCTAGTAGATATGAAGTCAACTAGATTGCGTTAGGGTTGAGAAGGAGAGATAGATCAAGTAATTAAAGCTTTCCTCTCGGTTTTCCATAATCATGAAGTCGAATCTCATTACCATCCTTATGACTTCCTAACATCCAAAAAAAGATTGCGTTAGGATTACTAGATAACAAAAACTAAGTTGGAAGTACTCGTGACTAGTGAGTAGCACTAGAGCACGAGGTTGGATAAGGGCCAATGCATCCTTGTGGCTATTGGCAGTCCCAAAATCCCCGATTAAGAGAGTACGTGTAACTATGTAAGGATATGATAGAATATGTGAGTTACATGTTTCAAATAAGTTCTAAAGTAATTACTCTTACAATTAATAGATTGTAAGGAGTGTGCTAAAGAGACTCATAAGTCTTAACCGTCAACACCGGGTCTTTAGAAAATGAAATATCTCATATTTTGATTTGAGAAATGCCTAAAACTAATAGTGATTTGGTTATTAAAAATAAGGGTCTATTTACTTCAACTTATTTTCAATTCATTTCAGCTTCAATTAATTCAGTTTAATATTTTATTTTGTTAATTTATTTTTTTCTAATATTATTTCTTCATATTATATTATTTTGTTCATGATATTAGTTGTTCATATATATTATTTTGCTCATAATATTTTTATTCATAATATTATTAGTACAATGTGTTCATAATATATTTTTAAAACGTTATTATCATAATTTTTTATTTTTATTTCATATATATATATATATATATAGTTTATAATTTTCACAAAAAATATATTATAAAACTATAATTCAAGAAGCAAAACAAAAATATAAGTGAATAATCATTCACAAAAAATTAGGAAAATACTACATAAGTGGGATGCTATTCACAAAAAATATAAGGAAAATGATATTTATAATCCTTAGTCCTATGTATAAGAAGCTAAAAGTGGAAATACCAAGTTAAATCAGGCATTAATTATCTCAAATGATGTGAAATTTTGCCATGGATTCTTAAATTGTTTCCATTTTAAGAAATGAATTTAATGCTTATTAATAGTCCTTAGGGTTATGAATATCATTTTCCAAAATGTAAATTAAAACTAGCTATGGAGTACTACATATGAAAATGAACTATTGATTTTTGTTTCACAAAATATAAATTACCAATAACGAAATATTTTTTTCATAATTATTAGTGGATTGATATCAAAACTATTATTATGCCATTACTTCATAGTTAAAAATCATCGATCCATAATTAAACATAGCTAAAAATAATAATCATAGTTAATTCTTAGTTAATAATCAATAAAAATCATAGTAAAAAATTAATCATCAATAGTTAAAAATAACTACTCCATTAAAAATCCATACTTAAAAAATCATTAATTGATATTAATAACTTTTAGTTCGATCGGCTGCAATTAGTTTAGTTCAGTTCAATAAACTTAGCCCCTTGTTTGTTTTACTAACAAAAACACTGTAAGTTTTTAAGATATGGCTAAGGTTGTACAAAAACGAAGACTGGTACAAGTACGGATACAAAACTGGTACGAGAAAACATCATTGAAAAAATTGAGGATACGAGTACGTGAAAGAAAACAATAAGAAAATATATAAATTTCTACGTACATTATTTCAATAGAATATAGAGGTAAATATCAAATTTGGTGATGATAATATGATTGTTAAACATAATAACTACTAAAAACCTAACAAACATAAACAATTATAGCGGGAAAAATAACTCAACAACTATGGGATACTCGAATGAGTCTAATCAGTTATGTCAATGTGGGTACCCGTGTCCAACGTGTGTCGGTGTCGGACACGGGGTACGGCAGGTTGGAGGTATATCCGTGCAACCTAGGATGTAGCCCTAAATTTTATAAAATGTTAAATGATAAACACATTTTTTCCATAATTAGAATATCATAGTTAAATGTTAACTTATACTCCCTCTGATTTTTTAATTGCAACAATTTGTTGCACGTTTTTAAGGAAGCGATTTCGGGGTATAAACGACTGTATTAGGCAACATACTTTTAACACAAATTTTTCAGAGATTAATAAAAACTTATTGGTGTGAACATTGTTTTTATAAATTTGTTTATTTACCCATTCAAATTATCTCCTTAAAATACGTGCAAAAAATTTATTGCAACTAACAAAATGTACTACTCCCTTCGTTACAAATTACTTGTTATATTAGGATTTTTGGCACTATTCACAGTGTAATTTTGACTCAGTTTGATGTTTTATATGTAATGAAAAAAATAGTCATATGAGATATTGTTTAATTAGTATCATCTGTACTTTCCAAATATATAATTTTTTCTTATATATAGCTCAAAATATCTACTTTTGAAATTATTTATTAGAAAATGTGAAGAAAAAAAATATAACAAATAAAAAAAGATGAACGGAAAAATATAATATAAGATATGACAATATATTTTCCGCTTATACTCGAATATCTGTAACAACTACTGACAAGCAAATTGTGAAAGGGAAAAAGGAATGGACATGAGAGGACTAAGGAATGATAAAAACATGATCATAATTCTACAAATTTACAATTATTGATTATATGTGTGATGAAATGGACCCATAACTCCATAACCCATCATTAATCTTTACTTCTTCAAGTGTTGGGAAAATGGGATTTTCCCACAATTTCACTTGGACGGTTATTTGGTTTACTATACAACTATTTATTTTCCCCTTTGAAATTAACTTATTATTGAAATTGTAAGTAGTAATTGTACGTAATACGCAGTAAATTTTCGGCTAATTAACGACCCAAGGCAAACTAATCTTAGCTTCATTATGGCATCTTAATTATCTGATAATTCAACTCTTAAATCTTAATTAAGGTGGCCATTTCCAACACGTGGGCCTTCCCTTCACCCCACCTTTATTTACCTTTTTCTTTTTTTTAATCCTTATGCAATTTCAGGTATGGTCATTGTCATTTGTTTGGGTAGAATAAGAATAATTCTTTTTTTTTTTTTTTCCTCAAATTTTTACTTTGGGTGACGTTAATGTGATTGAGTTGAGTTAATTTATTTCACACCTTGTAGTAGTTGTAACAACGTACAGTTAGAATTAGGGCATAAATCAGAAATAGATGATCGTAATTGGTGTTGTATGTTAATGACAATGTTCACGTAGTAGAATATAAAAGTACGTGATCAACATATTTGAGTCGTATTAGTGAGTATTGACATCAATTATATAGTTTATCACCTACGCCGATCTCAATTTTAGTCCATAGCATGTATAATTTGATAGTTTTTAAAGCGGAAGAAAGGAAATAGAAAGGGATGAATAAATCACTCGACAAAACTTATATACTTAATAACATTTTCATCCATCTAACAAAGATACAAGGCAAAACATATTTAAATTAATCAACATAACCATCAACTCCTACTATTATGGAGCATAACTCCACTAAACAACTCACTAACTGCATGAACAACAAACTCCTAAACTCATGCCACTACACAATTAACGACTAACAATTTACCACCCCACTAACTATTTTGTGACTTTGAATCAGTAAACCAACATAATTTACACATTATTACATAACTTTCACGTATGACTACAGATACGAGTACTAAATATGTGAATGGATATATTCATTTTTGGCCAGGCCAACCCATCGGTAAACTCTTCTTTTAGTCATTAAATCAACTTAATTATAAGCCCTAGATTACCTTTTGAAACTCGTATGTAAACTACATCAATGCACGCGTAATATATACCAAAGTATGGGGTATTACTTCAAGATAAAAGTCATGAGCATTTAATCATTGTGTATTTGTGTTACACTACTATATAACATATATAAGTATCCTACACTAGTATACACCAAAGAGCCGCAATGATGTATAGTAAACAAACATATATAACTAGGCCCTTTGAAGCACCTTAGAACTTGCAAAAGTCATGCTATATGACGATGAGCAATATGCTCTGACACTATCATACACTCATCATATGGTGCGTCTCAACTTCGAGAAGTCCATTTGTGAGTTGTCCTATATCGGAGAAAGATGAGATGTTAAACTAGCTAGTTTATAAGTTTAGGAGTTACTCTTCGTTCCTATTGCCAATTGGTTTTAGAACGGAACCTCCTTAATTGCACTTATGGATTGGTTTGATACTCCTCTTCCTTGTTAGGTTACCCTGACCCATTCATCCTCATACAATTAACATTATATGGTACGTAAACATCATTGTTTTCCTTATCATTTAAGGTGCCTTAATATTATTTAAGCTAACTAATATGATTTTCCAAACATAGCCATAACGTACTTACATATTTCCGATCCTAGGGATTTTAGCTAGGTTTACATGCACATGAATTTTAGCTAGAGGTTCAATTAAACCTATATGGAGAGAATAAAGCTAAGCTTATAATTACGCAAATGCTATTGTGCACAACAATAATAATGCTGCAACCTCCATCATAGACGTACACACATTCAAATAAATTAAAGAATGGTCTAGAAGAGGAGTTACAAACACATGAGAAAAGGCTGAAATTTACGTACTAATTAATAGATATTAGGAATATATATATATATATAGGATAGTANTAATTTACACATTATTACATAACTTTCACGTATGACTACAGATACGAGTACTAAATATGTGAATGGATATATTCATTTTTGGCCAGGCCAACCCATCGGTAAACTCTTCTTTTAGTCATTAAATCAACTTAATTATAAGCCCTAGATTACCTTTTGAAACTCGTATGTAAACTACATCAATGCACGCGTAATATATACCAAAGTATGGGGTATTACTTCAAGATAAAAGTCATGAGCATTTAATCATTGTGTATTTGTGTTACACTACTATATAACATATATAAGTATCCTACACTAGTATACACCAAAGAGCCGCAATGATGTATAGTAAACAAACATATATAACTAGGCCCTTTGAAGCACCTTAGAACTTGCAAAAGTCATGCTATATGACGATGAGCAATATGCTCTGACACTATCATACACTCATCATATGGTGCGTCTCAACTTCGAGAAGTCCATTTGTGAGTTGTCCTATATCGGAGAAAGATGAGATGTTAAACTAGCTAGTTTATAAGTTTAGGAGTTACTCTTCGTTCCTATTGCCAATTGGTTTTAGAACGGAACCTCCTTAATTGCACTTATGGATTGGTTTGATACTCCTCTTCCTTGTTAGGTTACCCTGACCCATTCATCCTCATACAATTAACATTATATGGTACGTAAACATCATTGTTTTCCTTATCATTTAAGGTGCCTTAATATTATTTAAGCTAACTAATATGATTTTCCAAACATAGCCATAACGTACTTACATATTTCCGATCCTAGGGATTTTAGCTAGGTTTACATGCACATGAATTTTAGCTAGAGGTTCAATTAAACCTATATGGAGAGAATAAAGCTAAGCTTATAATTACGCAAATGCTATTGTGCACAACAATAATAATGCTGCAACCTCCATCATAGACGTACACACATTCAAATAAATTAAAGAATGGTCTAGAAGAGGAGTTACAAACACATGAGAAAAGGCTGAAATTTACGTACTAATTAATAGATATTAGGAATATATATATATATATAGGATAGTACTATTATTTGTTACACTTGATATGCACTAAAGATAATAAATAGTGCATGATTATGGCCCATGCACCATGCATGTCTTCCCTTTCTATAGCAACTAACAAGTTGTTTGTTTTTATTGCATGACCCTAGCTACTCATGCACAAAGGCATGCATTGTCCTGCAGATCGACTTGCATTATTGGGTTAAAAATGGCCACAATCAAGTATTGCCTTTAGGTTAAATCTAATGGACATATATAGAAAGCTTTCAAAGCATTACATTGACAATGCCACATCCACATAGAAAACCCTACATATAAGATCGATTGATTGATATGATTGGTATGTATTTTCGAAGTTAGCTTAGGTCCTTATGTGATAGACAAACGATACGGGCCAAAGATTCAATTTTGTTTACATCATAGATAGATAGACTTAACGACTCTCTACTTCAACAACGTGCAATTAATTAACAATAATAATATTGTCAACTATAACAACCAACCTAGGAGTTTCCGCTCAAAGGAAAAGGAACTTATTTCAACTTCTTAATGGGGTATTGAATGTTAAAGTTATGAGTATATATTCTACTTTGATTACCGAAATCTAAACAGTAAAAAGTCACTAAAGCTAATTCCATTTATTGATAGAATAAAGTTCAGAAACCAAGCTATTACCCAAAATTCAAACAACTCTCGTAACATAACGCAAAGGAACGTATAATTTAAACCGCTAAGTCAACAATTGAAGCAGGAATTATATATCAACTCCACTGTTGATTAGATTCACTTTACGTTATTGATTTATGACCTACATTCAGGCATAGAGTGTCAAAGGGTCAATCAATGCTCCAAGCTAGTAAGCGTGTACATGTCGTGTGATGAGATTCGAACCTATGTTTTTCACTCATGATTCAAAAGGTTTATTACCACTAAAGCATTCAGACTTGCTATGAAGTATCAAAGTATATAACATCATAGTTTTTTCCCTAGACTCAAATATTGTTACATACCTCCATTACGTATTATGTGCAAAACTTGAATTTTTTATAACTCACAAACAATACCCAAGCGTTACACATAATATGTAACGGAAATATTACATAGTTTTAGATTTTTAATTGAATACAAAATTCTAGATGAAGTCACATCCTTGGTCAAGGTTATATTTGACAAATGACTTTTGACCTTTTTTTTTTTTTCCTTAATGGTTTAGCTCCAAAAGTGTATATATATTAAATCTTTTACCGAAAAAATATTAGCTATTATAGTCTTATACTCTTGTGTGTTAAACGAATATTACAATGATGTCATCTAGTACAAGTAATTAATGAATTTAATTCATATCTCAAAGTGTAACACAAAAGAATCCACCAAAAAAAAAAAAGCAATAACAGCGCAGCTAGCAAATGTTATGTTGTTTGTGTTCATTTAATTTGATGTTAACATGACAAGTGTAGTTCAAAGTTACATAGTGTAGTAAAAAGGATTAACAATTAGGGAACAAGCTAAGCAACGAATATAATAATAATGAGAATTTCAAGCTAAAAATATACGAAATAGTGTAGAAAGAATTCACTCCTTTCTAATCTCGAACAGGCCCGGCCCGTTTCTGACTCATGGCAAATAAGGCAACCGTCCTAGGCCGACGGACAATATCAATAGGCTTTACATGGGAAACAAATTGCAAAAAATCAGTTACAGCTCACATTCCTAACATAAACAAATTAAGATAAATAACAGTCGATCTTCTGGTATGTATATTGGCCCAAGAGTTTGTTTACTTCAGCTTAAAATAACTCAACTGAACTGAAAGTTTTTTTATGACGGATTAATGAGTAGCAAAATAAAAGAAGAACTGAACTGAATTGAGATGAACTGAACTGATTTTAAGCTGAATTAAACAGATCCTAACTCATATGGTGATATAATATTCGTGTACAAGCTCATGGAATTACGAAAAACTGTACATTATCAGTTTATCACACAACAATTTAGTATGTAGATATGTTAATGTTAAGAAAGGAAAATTTCTAGTACCTCACAATGAAATGCATCTCACCCTAATACAAAGATGTGAAATTTAATAATAATTGTAGAAGTCAATATTTTTATATTAGAGTGAGATGTATCTCATTGTGAGGTATTGCGAATCACCCAGCTGATATTTCATATTCATAATGGTAACCATAATGATGCATTGTTTGAAGTTGCTCATTATAATGATACATTTGAAGGTGTTTCATACAAGTCACACTCATGATCTATACTACAAGGAACTCAATTTATTTTTGTTGATCTGAAGTTATTTTTAACTTAACTAAACTTATTTTAATAACTAAACTTATTTTTAATTTTTTTTTTAAATCGCTGACAAGTTATTATATTAAGGATTAAAACTGATATTTGCTTATTAATAGAACTTATTTTGCTAGATTGAACTTGTTTTTGCTGAAAATAAGTAAAAATAAGACGAGAAAAATAGGGTCTAAGTAGAATAATAATAAAGCGGTAGACCAATGAAAAACAGTTGAAATTATTAAAACTTCTTATGTAATTGATTACCATCCAAGGAAATTTTTTTTTATAGCTTTAATTTTTGCTAGTTTTTCCAAATTAATTAATGTAATCAAGTATTAATGGACACTTTAGAATCAAAGACATAGCTTCCATTTACAATCATTTCTGTTCTTTTAGGAGAATTAAAAAATTGAGTGGAGACACAAAGCACCAAAGGAGCCGCTAAACCTACAAAAGTTTGCTTTTGCTCCTAAAATCCTAATGAAGTGAATATTACAACTAAGATTAGTTTAATTAATGCAAAATTTTAAAACAAATGTATACTAGTAGTTAAAAGTAGTAATTACGAAACATGCTTCCCTTAAAAAAAAAAGATTTAATTTAAAAGTTAAGAAAGAAGGGAAAATGCAATGATCAACTTACATCAATGATATCGAATTTGGAAGATACGAATGCTGAAAGTTGAAGGCCAACTAGTAGTTGTAGAAAGAACCACTCACATATTTAGCTAAACCCTAGATGGTGGACTATATATAAGAAATATTCTATAATATGATGCAAAAGTTCCTTCACAAAATTTGATACCAATAGTTTCAACTATTTAGAATTAAACATGGCCGAATAACGAATTTATATTACGAAATAGATGATCAAAATTTGAAAACGAATTTAGCAAAACTTATTATATATATGTCTATAGAATCTAAGAGATATTATGGATTTTTATATGTGCCGTCTTGTATTTGATTTTTCGGTATTGCATAAATAAATTTTAATTTATTTAAATTTCCTTTGGGTTAAGATACTATATTTTAAATGAATATATAGGACGTTGATCAGATATTATATAAATATATATATTCCTTATCCTCAACCATTAACTTAAGATTTTCGTTAAATTAGACATTTATTATTATATCAACATCAACGTGACACAAGTGGAAATGTCACTACAGTTCTCATTTACTGATTCACCCTTTATATCCAAGTATAGAAGGACCCATGATACCTCAGGTCCATTAGATTCTAATGTGATACGACGTAATAGAGTAAACAATTTATTTTAATGTGATATGTCTCACCAACTTAGACTTTTATTGCGTTGATCCTATAATAGACAACTATATTGTGGTTCAAAGTTTTCAATTTGTTAATGAGACGAAAAAAACTTGTAGATAAAATGATAGAACATATAACACATTCTTGGCTACCAAGCACCATATTAAGGTTTTGGTTGAGTTGGTCTTCTAATATAGTATTAATTAGCGCTAGTATAACATAAAGCTTAAATTGTTGGTTGGAGCTTAATTTGGAATATAATTTATATTCTAGCATTTTTGAGTAACTATATATGGAAATGTGAGGAAAAAATTATTCTATCATCATATGAAGGAAATAATATCATGGAAAAGATGGAATATGAACATTTTTCCTCCAAAATTCAAAATAGACTATTTTATTTCATTAATTATGAAAATAGAAATATTATATTTACGGTTGGAAAGACATGAATAAGAAAGGGTTTATAGGCCTTCTTAGCCTCTGCCTCCTTGACGTGCTTTCGCTTTCCTTCAAATTCTCTTACATTTTGTTTCTAAAATTCAAATTAATTTACTAATAATTATATATTTTTAGATATTATTTAAAAATAAATGATGCTGATTCTGTTGTACGTGTGGATTTTAAGATTTATTATTTTATCATATATTAGATATTATATACCTTGTAGAACCTTGATATACCTTCCGCATTGACTAAATTACAAGAAAAAAAGTGAATCTAAAAAAGTGTTAAAAATTAAAAATTAGAGATAAGAAAAAAAAAAATTAAATATGTCTGAAAAATAATCTATGGATTCCAAATAGACAAAACTTGGTGGGGAGGTGTATATGAGTATATGTAAAAAGCTTAATTAATTAAAACGCCACTTGCAAGAAAGAATCATTTGCCAATTCAAATTATAATGAAATCTATACTTAATCTTAAAAGTATGTCTACTCTTTATTCTTCATGTAGCCACCTATTCTAAAACTAGATTAAGAAAAAAAAATCTGTTTAAGATTCGTGATACAACTAGTTGTACCTTGTAAGATGCAATAAAGATATTTTTTTTTTGTTCATTTGAAGCTAATTTTTAGATTGTTTCATGTCAAATGTATGTATATTTTTTTTTTTATTTTGATTTTTATACCTATCTACCTAGCAGTGTACAACTGGCTGATTGTATTATATAAATTGTTATATTAATCAAATATATACGTATAGCAATGTAAATATTGAGTATGGACCGTATATATAGTTAGACGACTTATAAATTATTAAAGTGACTAATTGTTTCGCAATGATATACGAAGTAGTTAAAGAGCAATTGTGAGGAGGTAATATTTTTAAATATTCTCTATAATATATAAATCGTTTATTGACACTTATTTATTTAAAGTACACATGAATTTATTAATTAGATAATAAAATGAAATTCTTTGATTGATGACAGGACAAAGGTTTATATATTTCTTCTTTTTTGATAGTTAAAACATAGAGATATTCCCTTAAACTAGAGTTTTCTTCCAACTCATGGGCGGTCGGTCCATTATATTAATTTCTTTGGCTATACAAGTAGTATGTGTGAAGTAGGGGTGGAAGTAAGATTCTTATCTATGTGAGAATTGGAGAACATTGAATTGTTTTAATAAATACCTTTTGAATTTCTAGAGGATTTGCAAGCATGCATGTAGTCATATATATAGGCAAATTAATGAAATAAAAATATATATCGTGTGATTATAAATCACAAAATGATGAGATATAGCTACCTTTTGCATTGAAAAAAAAAAAAAGAGATATTGCTACTTCAAATTATTTGAATTTCAAACAAAAAAAAAGGTAAAATAGTACCTCATAGTGACATACATCTCACTCGATGTAATATAAAAATATTGATTTCTACGCATATTATTAAATTACACATTTTTGTATTGGATGAGATATCTCACTATAAGATATTAGGAATTTTCCATAGTTTAATTATTGTATATAGTATTTTAAATTTGTATTAATGTCAAAGAGACGAGTCATACATTATTTTATGTGCATATATAATTCTAGTCGGAATCTATAAATGGTCTTTCATATTTAGTGATTTGTATAGTTATCTCCACATTCAGATTCATGTGTAACACTTAGTCACTTAATAAATACTATCTTTAGTCTAAGTTATCTGCAACAAAGGATATCTCACAAATAAAAAAAACTCCTTAGTTGCAAATAACTTGGACCAAATCGGAGGTAGTATTGACAATCAATCTTAGAATCTCATAGAATTGAGAGGTGGAGAAGTATTGTCCAATTAAGCCATCCATCACCCTTTAGAAAAGTCCTTGGTCTTAATAGCGACTAAGGAGTAATCCTCACAAACTACTTTTCCACAAAGCCGATTTCGAGTCTTCGATCATACACAAAACATGTATGCCTTCAATTCGAGCACCTTCAATTCAAAACCACATCGAATCCAAAACTTTGCCATTAATATAGATTCCAACTTCTTTTTTGACAAGAGCAGTATAGTCTAGTCTAACTCACTGCGTTATCTGCATTAATCAATATTATCTAGTACGTACAACAAAGGATATTCCATGCATGCTATTCATATTTATCACACATATTAGTATATTACATTATATATTATGTTGAATTTTGATAGTAACAGCTTTTCAAAAATAACATTGGCCAAATTAAATTCGATGGAATATTAATATTTTTAAAGATATTTTTGCAATAAAGAATTTTATAAGGCAAAAGGTGGTAGAGTGTGATTGAACAATCAAAGATATATAACACGATTTTTGCAATAAAGATAAACGTTATAACTCTTCATTCAAGTAGAATATGTTTAGATAGTTACATGTATTAGCCTACAATTGTAACATTTCGGCCTAAAGAAATTAAAAAAAAAAAGGACTTCTCGAAGCCGAAAATTCCATATAGAAGATAATTAGAATAATTCAAGTAGATAAATAAGAATAATAATGTTTTTGTATTTGGTTGCGAATTCAAAAGTTTAATTTATTTCTAGCTAGGGTATGGTCTTAATTAGTACAATTGTTTTGGAACAAATTAGTGTTCTTATTGTAGCAATTGCCTCTAAATTTATAATAAGTACAATATGATTACATGACCATGGCGGTTCGTGGGTGATTTACATTATTGTTAATTACCTTGGTAATTAATTTATTTATATTAATAAGGAGAACAAACAATATCATCAATAATAAGCTGTTAAACATCAACAATGATAAATCTAAAAGGTAAGCCATGCATAAATTTAGGGGGAATTACTAGCGTCTCACTATGAGATGCTAGTAACTCATCTCACAGGGGTAATTTCGACATTTCCCCATTCAATACATACACAACAAAGGCTGTTCACAATCAAAATACAACCCCACAATTTTCAGTTATTTGCAAGAATGCCACTGTGAGATGTGAGACTGTCATCTCACAGTGAGGTATGGGAAATGCCCCTAAATTTAGAGCTTCGTAATATAATTAATTTTGAGTGATGCGTTAGTTGCGGTGATTTTAACACAATCTCTTCTATAAGTATAAGTGTTCTTATGAGACGAACTAGGGAGAATATATACTTCATGGCAAACGTAAGATACTCCAAAATCTAATGGTTTGTTGTATTAACGTCAATGTTATTGATATAAGAAGATGTCGTCTCTTCAATTAGCCAAAATATGAAGTTATGTAATCCTCCTTTAGGAATTTACCTCTTAATTTTTCTTATCGCAAAAAAATACAAAATAAAAAAAAAAATATAAAAATCACCATTGTTGTGGTGATCAAGGCCTGTATAGATTACCAAGGCACCTAGCTTATATATTTGATGGAAAGTGGTCAATTGGTCACGTTGGACTCTATAGTGTGTAAATTAGGCCCCATAGGGCCATATGCTTTTAAGATCTAATTCATTGCCTTATCTTGCTTCCAATGCCCCCATGAGATGTATGTTTTACTTTGTTATGTTTGGTTACATGAACTGAAATTGATAAGGTAATTGAAATAAACCGAGCTGATAAGCTAGCTAGCTGAAAATTTTAGAATCTTAATTAAGTGAGTTGCTACTTTTAATAGCAACTCAATTATAGTCAAAATCGGACCTTAAATTATATTTCAAGTCATACTTCAAACACAACTTTTTATTTAAGGTGGCTTAAATATTTAGCAAAAATTTATATAAGGTGACTAAAATAGGTTGCCAAACAGTACCTTACAGTAATTTATCCATATGCTGATATATATCAAGACATTTGGAGGTTGTTAGTGGTACACACATAGTACATTACAATGTTGTGTACGTATCTTATGTTAATTTGAATTGTGTTGTGATTTTATCATGTTGAGTTGTGTTCATTGTGCTCAAAGAATTTTTTATCTTTTTTTTTTAATTAATTTTTATAATCAATCAGATTAGTAAAAATTGACAATTTAAAAAATAATTGTTTTAGCCTTACCCTTAGCATTTAAATAAATTAAAAAAAAAGTAACATGGGAATGAGATCAATGTCATTACATAATAAAAACTAACAAATGTGTTATCATAATGTTTGAATAATATTATTTACCATTTATCACCCCACCCATAAGCAAGAAGAGTAGTACAAACTTAACTTAGTTGACACTCTCAACTTATACAACAAACTATTTAACAAAGCAATCTTCTTTTGTGCCTTCTCTCATTATATATACTCACTTCCTTAGCTTCCTTATCCAACACCCAACTTCTTTTCTAACTCTCTCTCTCTCTCTCTACTTTCTCTCTCTACTAATCATTTCCTTAATTAAACTACATACATAATCACAATTCAACTACTTGAAGAACTAGTAGTCATACATATAACACCAAATCCTTGTAACATACAACGTCATAACTTCAACTACATACTCCTCAAGATAACCCCCACCATGTTGGAGCCCATTTTTCCCATCGCTTTAAAGGTTATTTTTAAGATTCAATTGTTACGTTACTGATTATTTTATTCATTAGTTCGTTACGTTACTCATTAATTCTGTCAAAACTAAACAACGTAACAAAAAAAAAAAAAGTGAATATTACGTTACATGTTTAATACTTTGATTATTTATGCTAAATTTTTTTTATTTTTATTTTTTTTTAATGTTTTGAATTGTTTCATTTGATTACATAGTTTGAGGAGGTGGTGTACAAGGTAAAGTTGGAAGGCCAAAAATGCAACGAAAAGACTATTCTGAATGGCGTAAGTGGCATGGTATGTCCAGGAGAAATCCTAGCCATGCTAGGACCCTCAGGAAGTGGTAAAACAACCCTACTTAGTGCTTTAGGAGGAAGGCTTGGTGGAAAGTTAGTCACCGGTAAAATTACCTTCAACGCCCAACCTTTTTCCGGTTCGATAAAGCGACGGACAGGATTTGTTGCTCAAGATGACATCCTTTACCCTCACCTCACGGTTTTCGAAACACTATTATTTACCGCCCTTCTTAGGCTACCAACCACAGTGGCCCACGAAGTCAAAGTGGGTCAAGTGGAACGCGTGGTAGCTGAGTTGGGCCTATGTAAGGTAAAAAATAGTATTATTGGAGGCCCATTGGTGAGGGGCATCTCAGGAGGGGAGAAAAAGAGGGTCAGCATAGGCCAGGAGATGTTGATTAACCCGAGTTTGATGTTATTAGATGAGCCTACCTCGGGCCTTGACTCAACCACAGCCTTAAGAATTATGACAACCCTCAAGGGTCTAGCCGAGGGTGGACGGACAGTGATTACCACTATCCACCAACCATCTAGTCGTCTTTACCACATGTTTCATAAAGTGGTTCTCTTGTCGGAGGGCAGACCCATATATTATGGGTCTGGCTCCTCCGCTCTAGAGTATTTCTCTTCAATCGGATTTTCCACTTCCTTAACAATGAATCCCGCGGATCTCCTCCTTGACCTTGCTAGTGGTAAGTCATTTATAAATTCTCAGCATTGGCATGGATATGCTTAGTAACATTGAAAACACTAGTAGAGATTAAACACAAAGAAGCAAATGTAAGGACAAAGTTGTAATTTCAAGCAAAAAAACACTATAACTTTTATATACATACATAGCAATTAATAAAGACGCAAAGAAACATAAAATTATCCATTTGCAAAATTCAAAAATAAAAAAAAAAAAATCTATTTATTTCCTTCTATAGCAAATTATATATTGTTGTTCGTTTAACTAAGATATCTATTATCTAACATCAACATCTAAAGGCTAATATATAAAAGGAAGAATCAATTATATTAATAGTACTTAAAATTATGATTGGAATAAGCTTTTGGCCTACTATACTATCCTCAAAGTGGTGGAGGTGATTATGATTCATCATTGTCACTTTACTTAGAAATTTGAAGTGGGAGAAGGAATTAAGACTAATCCACTAATTACCTTCTAAAGTTGTCCCACCATAAAATTTTTATTTTTGGGTGCTAGGTTTATGATGTGCTTGCATCATGATTATAAACTCTTATTAACCTTAATTAGTTTTGTTATAAAGTAATAATTAATAATTTAACCTTTTATGGACAACTAATATGATTAAGTCCTAGGAGATTACATTTTAAAATTTTTCTTTTGATTAGAATCCTTTTTAATTGTTTAACTTTATACTTCAAATAGGATTGTCCAACTAATGCTTAACATGTCATAATTATACTAGAAAAAAGTACTAATTAATTAATTAGCAACTTGATTTTGAGGTGGTGCTAAAAATTTCTAATTAATTAATCTATTTTACATTATCTAATAAGTGTTTATTTGCTATTATTGTTTAATATTAGGAATTGGACCAGAGTCAAAGCATGCAATGGAGCAAGGTGAGAACATGGAGCAAGAGAAGAAACAAGTGAGAGAAGCTCTTCTTTCTGCTTATGAAAAGAACATTTCTACAAAATTGAAGTCTGAACTTTGCAATCTTGAGACTTCTTACAATTGGAAAAAAGATGCTTCCAACAATCCAAGTATAAATACTTCCTTCTTTTGTTCATATTTTTCGCATACCAGCATGCTTAGCTTCCTTCGTTCTACAATATTCTTTCTATTATAATTGATCGAAACAACTATTTATTTACCACTCTAATTTAAAAATGTACTACGTATAATTAAATTAATTACGTGTGAAAGAACAATATATTGAAAAGTAGAGTAATAAAGTAGTAAAAGAGAATAATGTAGAATTTATTGGAGGGAAAAAAATTGATGTGATTGTACAAGAATTAGCATTTATTAAAGAAAAGGGCCATGCATAACATTAAACTTAATTAAGATCAAGGGGTTGATGGGGTATATACACTACTAATGAGGCAATATATATATATAATTAAAGAATAACATTTCTATAAGGAATGCATGTAGAAAATTTGAACCAAGGGAATAATTAACCCTAGCTAGATAATATATATATATATATATTTTTTTTTTTTTCCCATGTATATTATAAATATATTGACATAATTGTAACGATATTAGCCTTATACATTTATACCAAGCTAGAGCTTGAGAACCTATTGCGCAATTAGGTGGACGTGATAGGCTTCTCTATAAATAGTAATATATTGTCCGTCTTTTTTTAATTGCTGTGAAGTTATAAGTATGTAATACTCATAATGAAATTGTCCGTACGTATTGTCTTTAATTTGATAGAGTATAATAATATATTTAGATACATATTACATATTCTATCGGTCTTGTTAGTAAATGCATTAGTAATAAATTAATAGAGTATTGTTATCTAAATAACCCTATAATTTAAAAATGATAAATAGGAAAGGACACAAAAGGGGAACAATGGTGCACAAGTTGGTGGCACCAGTTTAAAGTACTGCTACAAAGAGGGATGAAAGAAAGGAGATTTGAAGCTTTTAATAGGCTTCGAATCTTTCAGGTTTTAAGTGTTGCCATCCTTGGTGGTCTTCTATGGTGGCACACCCCTGAATCCCACATCAATGATCGAGTAAGCTTCTCACTTTTTTCCTTGATCAATTCGTTTATTTATTTTTATTTTATTGTGTAGAATATTTTCTCTGTTCTATATTACTTACTTAATAATACATTTTTCTTTTCGTAAAAGTATAAAATAATTGCAACGTTATCCTATGTCTGAATATATCTAGTAAATAATAATGGATTTTCTCTATTGGTCACTTCACAAATATTGCATGAACCTCGTTTTTAATTTAAATACATTATCATCTTCATAGGGCCTATTTAAAAGGATTGTCATTTCTATATATATTTATGATATATCAACTAATGTGGTATGAACTATGAAGAAAGTAATTATAAACAATGATCATGTAAAAAATTACACATATTCTCATGATTAATTAAACCCCTAAAACGAATGTTTAGAGAACGAAGTTAGGTGAAATTCCCACATATAATACCTAAGAATGTGTGAACCATTTAAAAGTTTACACACACAAAATAGTAAATTACTTTTATGTATTACATTTTTTACCATCTTAATATTATACATTTAATAGATTATATACTTTGTGTCTGATTTGAATGTAACTTTACTCTAATCTAGTAGCTTTTGGGTGACACTAATTAATTCACTTTTAATCTAATAACAATATATATACATAACAAAACAACTTGCATTGATCAGGTTAAAAGTTATGATTTTATAATACGGAGTAAAAGATTATAACTTTTAAAAATAAATTCGATCATAAATATAAAATAAACTGTGTGACAAAAGAATATTAATCTTGTGGCTTGGTATTAAACATTTTGGAACCCCTTTTTATCTCCTCACATGATCAGCATATATGTTTATATTCGCAATCTTTCATTTGAAAAAAAAAAAAACAAATAAATAAATAATTGTCAGCTTTAGAGTTATTGATTTTGGGATCGGAAATTGCATGTGATGGGCATTTTTCATCGTTTAGTAACTAATAAGTCAGTGAATGCCAAGTAGTTTATGTACTTGTGGTGAGAATATAAAGCTTAAAATGCATGATAAAAAGTGGCTTTTATGCCTTTATGTAATTTTAGAAAGATAAAGTAGTTTTAATAATAACAAGATATAAAGTAGCACTACTATATGACTTATGCTTTACTTAGGATGATTCCAATTTCTAACATCTCAGGTTTTATCAAGGTGAAAATAAATATACTATAAATGATATGAGCACCAAATTAGTACAAGTATATGTAAAATTTCATATAAGCTAGAAATAGAAAAAATACTTATTGCATCGGTCGATCGATACATAGATTATTTTCTTTATATCTAAGCAATTTTTTTCTATCAAATTCTTGCAGGTTGCATTGATTTTCTTCTTTTCGGTATTTTGGGGATTTTACCCCTTGTACAATGCGGTATTTACCTTTCCACAAGAACGAAGAATGTTGATCAAGGAACGCACTTCCGGAATGTACAAGCTCTCCTCATACTTCTTAGCTCGAACAATAGGAGACCTACCTTTGGAGCTAGCCCTACCAACTGCCTTTGTGTTCATAATCTATTGGATGGGTGGTCTAAAGCCGGACCCTACAATCTTTGTCCTTTCACTCTTTGTTGTCCTTTACAATGTCTTGGTCGCTCAAAGTCTCGGTCTAGCCATTGGCGCAATCTTAATGGATATAAAACCGGCAACCACACTAGCCTCAGTCACAACCCTAGTTTTCCTAATCGCCGGAGGATACTATGTGCAACAAATCCCGCCTTTCATAGTATGGCTAAAGTACTTGAGCTATAGCTACTATTGCTACAAGTTACTCCTAGGAGTCCAATACCAAGAGAGTGATACTTACCCTTGCTTCAACATGGGGAAATGGGACAAATGCAAAGTTATTGATGTTCCTGCTGTAAAATCAATGGGCCTAAACCATTTGTGGGTTGATATTTGTGCCATGGGCCTAATGTTAGTGGGCTATAGATTTCTTGCTTACTTAGCACTTCAACGACTACACACAAGGTGAAGTTGATTATAGTGGAGAGTAAATATTAATTTTGCAAGAAGATACTCATGACATTCTATATGTTATTATTATGGTATTAGTGCTTAAATTAGTTTAATTAGGCCATTTCAAGAGTTTTCTCCATTTTCTTTTTTTAATTAAGAATAATAATTGTAATTTAGAGAGAAATATTATAATTTTTGGAGGAAAGTTATTAACTTATTATTAAAGCCTATATGAGTGCAATACTAAGATTAGTAACAAACCAATGGAGCATAACAAACCAATATGTGGCTTGCTTCATCATCAGAAATGTTACATCATCTCTTTCGTAACCATTGTAACAAAATTTGCATCATACTACCATAACTACAAATTAAGGGCTTCGGCCATTGGGTATCAAACGTTTTTTGTGCTCATACTTTGCCAATTGGCTAAAAAATTTGTTTTGCCACAAAATATTTTGGCAAAAGTTATGCGGAGTATAAAAATACAAGCGAATCAATTTTAGAGGATATTACTTTTTAATTTGCTTCTATTGGGTGTAAATGGTAGTTTGAATGGTTAAAACTTTTCTCCCGAATTAAAATAGTTGTTAGATCGAATCTCGTGACTCGCCCTTGTGACTCCCAAACAAAAAAAAAAGTTGCTTGTATTGTACCTCAGATCACAAATGTCACTTTCTAATTTGCATGTATTGTAGCTGACAAATCACGCTATAATTTTTAATTTGCTTTGTTTATACATTCTAAAATTACAGTATTAAAATTTTGCATATTATTACCTAGTAAAATAATTTTATCGTCCATCCGTTCTTTTAGTTGCAACTTTTGAGTATTTTTTATGAGTAATAAAATACTCAAAAGTTGCAAAAAGAAAAATACGGAGGGAGTATAAAGTATTCAAATCTGCAATACGATTAATTTTTTTTTTCTTTTCTTTGTTAATAAATAAATAGTTATATCGATCACCATTCATCCCCGATTTTGAGGTCTTGAAGATTATAAATTTTCATGTGATTTTGGTTTTATGTTTTATTACGTATTTTTTAATTTTTTTCCAATCCACGTTTACTTCTTTGAATTACATAAATGATCATTATTTTTATCAAAACTTAATTAATAATTTATCACCTCAGAACTAGCATTTAAACTCCATATTTTTCATCTCAAAAATTAACGTCAATCAATTTTGTTACTTGTATAATACTCCGCATTTTGTATCCTACTGTATCCACACTCCTAGCATAAATTATTATATAATTTAAAGTTATCATATTATAAAACTATAAAAAACATACAAATTTCATTTTTAACATTATCAAAATATAAAGTAATCATTTTATATTCAATATTAATAATTATTTTTAAAATTTGTGATCACACATGCATCATATTGGTGACTCTCACTTTTTTACAATTATACTATTCTATTCAGTATCCGTCTGAATAAATTTGTTAAAATTATATCAAAACATTTATCTCTAATGGTACGAAGTCAAACCCTAATTTTGTTCAATTTTTCCCAGCTTTAACCTGAATTATTATTATTATTATTATTATTATTTTACAATTTATGTGTTTTAGCTTTATTTTTTGAGCGATTTGTTATAATTAATTAATTTCTTAATCAACAAGGATATAAAAAGAATGATTGTATACCATTAAAAAGTAAAATTAGTCATTTTACAACAACAGATAAAGTCAATTTTAATTAACAACTACCTACGTTAAAAAATTCCATGATATAATAAGGTTTTACAGCATATAAAAAATTGCTTTATTGACTTAGGTTATATAAAGATGGAACATAAAATTTGTCTTGAGTGAAAAAGATTAAAATTGTAGTTAATTGATATATAAATAAATTCAAAGATACTGACGAATAGAAAATAAAGTATGATCTCAAAAAAAAAAAAAAAGTCGAGGGATTGTTTTATTTATATAGACTTACTAAAATAAAATTGCCACTGAGTATTACATTTTTTATATCAAACAAAAGGATGTTATTTCTTAATTTAATGGTGAATGGTCCATAATGTTGAAAAATATAAGGGGAGTCCCGAAAGGATTATTAAATCCACATACCTTTTAGGCTTTTACCAATACCAAAATAAATAAATAAATAAATAAAAATCCTACCCATTGCTCTTCAGCCCAATACAAAACAAAATTAACAAATCTAATCCATGGGCCACAAGCCCAATACAACACAATAACAAATCCAAGGGAAATAGCAGCAAAAAAAAAAATAATAAATTAGAAGATTTACTAGTGCAATTATCTATATACCATAAGTTATGTCCTTTTGGACTTATTTTCAATTTAGGTTTCGTTTGTTTTGAAGGAAAATACTTTTTCAGAATTTGATTATTTTAATTTTTGTGTATCCACTCTTGCTCTCTTAGGGCTAAATATCATTAATTTCTTATCAAATTGCCAAAAAAATTCATACAAAATTACAAAAGAAAACTGTTTATTAATATGAATATAGCAAAATCTGGATTAATAAATTTTTGTCGTAGTACAAAAAATTTTCAATATTCCAAATCACATAAAACAAAGAAAAAAAAAATAATAAATGAATGAAAAACTAAATTATAAAGAGGTTCCCTCAAATTGTCAATGAAGAATCATTTGCTTAATGGTGTATAGAGTTAATTAGAGTATAGAGTATAGACCCATGGTGGCTACTAGTCGAATCAAAGTGAAAATGCTATGTAGTTCCCAACATCCAATTGTCAAAAGAACTATCCAACATATTGCATATGTCATACTCAATTTGATTAAAATTAAAGCCAATGGTTGTTTCTAATTTGGATGGTTGTAATCAAGAAATGAGATTTTGATTCCAAGTTTTTTTTTTTTGGTGCTCATTAATTTTAATTATTGCACGAACTCGTGATTTATGACTTCCAACTAGAAGTTTAATAACTAAGTACACATGAGAAATAGATTTGATATTGTAAGAAGAAACTTTAATGGGCATATATCATGCCCTCATGGAGTCTTGGGGAGATGAATACTACTCCGGGGTAGATGGTACATTGTAAAAGTATGTAAAGATTAAATATATATATATATATAATATACTCCATGAGACACTATATTCTTTTGGGATAAATTAATCTCAGTGAATTCAACCACAGGTTCGAACTTAATTGGAATTATCAATTCATTAATAAGTATTAGAGGATTATGTGATTAATTCAAACAAAAGTTTAAACTGATGGTTGATATCCAATAATAGGTTTTATACATTATCACGTTTCCTCATATAAGAGTTCGTTACGTTGGGCTAGAAATGTGGATGCATCATGGGGGTGCACCAAACTCGTCACTTAATAATTCCATTTAGAAAGGAGGAGTTTGAATCTATGACCTTTGTATTACGCTGGCGTTAAAACCATATTAGAGAACCGACTCAATAAAAAAATTAATCTACTGGTTGATGCCCATAAATAGAGTTTTCTACCATATCAATTAGATGTTTATTGTAGGAGGTGATAATCATATCGAACATGAGAACAAAATCATATTGAGCTTCACATATATTATGCATACAAAGTATTGGACATCCCAACCAAATATCATATTGGAAAAGTACGTACACTTTGAAAATTCCTTGGACCCTTTCCATTTTATTCTTGCTTGTTAATCATACAACATGCAAAATGACTAAAATTTCCTTATTATTAAACATTTTAGTCCACCACTAATTGATAATTTATCATTGCTCAATTTAGTAGGACTCAAATTGAGTCGAGTTAAATGAGCTTAAATAGCAATATAAATTCAAAAGAATAATTTGAGCTTTAGTTTGTTTAATTTCTACCCATCAAATATATTATTTATTTTCATGTGAAACAATATAAATGCCTAGTAATATCACTCACATAATAAGTGGGAATAGTATCACTCAAATTATGGGTGGGAATAGAATTTAGAGAGTGATAATTCATGCATAATTTTATTTTCTATTAAAATAAACATTTAGTGGATCAAACATTGTAATAGTATCTATTCATTGTATATAGTGTTATACAACTAAAGAATTGTCGGTGCAACAAAAAATAGTATTTGAACAAATCATGACTATATAAACACATTAGTAGCACTTCATAATGAGCTAAGATTTTACTTAAGCAAACAAGTGAAATTTAACAATTTACATGTTCTTATCACAAAACAAAAACGAAAACACTCACAATAAAAATCACAAATTCTTAAATTAATGCAACTAACCTACTATATATTATTATATTTATTGACTACTTGTCTTTAATAAAAATCCAAGTTGTTACAATAACGTCATTGTCAAGTACACATTTTAATTTCTCATAGCCGGACTATAATTCTGATCTTATTAATCTTATTCTAATTTAATCTAATCCGATCCAAATTCATATATTGAGTTTCCCACCAATATCTTATCTTAAAAACACGGATGCGTAGTTGACTCGAACTCGAACTCAAACCTATTCTTCGAGATATATGTTGACCAAACAACCCCTCCAACAAACTTATGAATAAAACCATCATACCTTCAAACAAAATCACAATCATCATCTCCTACCAAAACCCACATTCCTCTGTTTTTTTGTTTTTTTTTTTTTTTACTATTATTTCATTCACATCTTTCCATTAATTTGATCAAAAACAACATAAATTCAAAAGAAGAAGAAAGATCATCATGCCATTATTAATCGATTGCTCAAACTGTAGAACTCCATTACAACTTCCACAAGGAGCAACTTCAATAAGGTGTGCACTCTGTCACGCGATCACCAGAGTTGCTGATCAACGCGCTCTTTCTTCAGCTCCAAGCCTATATCATCCTGTGCACCGACCACCACCACCTCTACCGTCTCCATTCCGTGCTCCTCCGCCTGGTGCTGGTGGCGGAGGAGGAGGAGGGCGGAAGAAGGCGGTGATAATAGGGATTTGTTACAAAGGTTCACGGGTTGAGCTTAAGGGTTGCATTAATGATGCTAGGTGTATGAAATACTTGCTTATCAATCGGTTTCGTTTTCCTGAAGATGAAATTCTTATGCTCACTGGTATGTTTTTTGGTGGTTTTATTTTGGTTTTAGTAAATGGTTAGTGTTTGATGATCATTTTGAGGTTTTCGTTTGAGTTTTTTTTTTTTTTTGTTATGATTTGTGGGGTGTTTCGTGTTGGATCATTTTGTTGTTAGTGTAATGAATGTGGTTTGATGACTTTGATCTAATCCTATTGTTATAGTTTGGACTAGTTAATAAGTAATGCATGTGGTTTGATCTAGTAATGGCTCCTTTTCGAAGCCAATTAGCGATTGGAGGAGAAAGGCACGCGTTTGTCCTTTTGACTTAATTGGACTTATTAGAGCCTACGGTTGGAGACTAGCAGGAGTTGAACTGAACTGAATTGAAGTGAAATAGAAGGAGATTCAACCTTTTGGGTTACAAGAGATTGGAAATTTGTGAGGCGAAGGAACCTTTTCTCTTGGGTGCTTAACAACCAAACTACCAAGGTTGTATTTTAATGGAATGATGACTTGATTTGTAGCAATGTAGGTAAAAGTAGGTTAGCTAAGTGGAGCGATGCACATTAGCCAAACTAACCCTTTGTTTGAATAGAAAGAAATGGAATGAAACGACGAAAGGAAGGAGAGGGGAAGGAAGGGGGTAATTTTCCTTGTTTGTGTAAAGGCTTTGGGGAAAAGGAAAGGGAGAGAAAGAGAGGGATCCAATTTGTAGAGAATTGACGGGAAATTGGAGCTTTGTCTCTCCCTCCTTCCCTCCTATTTCCCTTCTTTGCCTTTCCTTGCTAACTTGTTATCCGAAGAATGTGTGCAAGCATTAGGGCGACTTCCTAATTTATACACTTAGCTATGTTGTTAGTGTCTTATAGTTCCAATATATATATACATATATGTTGACAATTGTTATAGTTGTCAACATTGTTCTTCTCGTAATGAGGTGGAATATGAAAATTGGAGTTTTGTGTGGAAGATTTCTCAATGGTTGAGTAAAGGGGAGTTGGAGAGCTAGATGGTCATGTTGCTTTTATTGAAATGTTGATGCTGATCATGGAATCAAAGAGGAAATTTGATTACCAATTAAAGTCTTGACAGTTGGAAATAAAAGGAGTTCATAGTTCATAGTTCATTAATGAGGTTAAATCCGTTAAAGAAGGATTGATTATGCTATTGCACTACTTAAAATGTTTTTCGTGTGATTTGTGCTCATATGTGTTGTTTATTGTAAAATAAGTTTTTGTTATTGCAGTTTTATCATAATTTTAGTGTCGCAGATTTTTTTTCCTCCATGAATTAAAGAGTGTGACACTACAATCTATGATCTCAATGCTGGTGCTTCCAAAGAATATCAATCCAGGTCGAATTAGTTCTTTGGGGTGTACTCTTGTGGTAGTCGGTAGATACATCAGTTGGTCTTGATTTAAGGAGGTTTATTATTTGATTAATAGGGTCTGCATTGAGTGTCTTTAACTCTTCGCACTTTGTGTATGTTTAGAGGGTTGTCTATGGGCTATTTTTTTTTTTTAATTGTATTAACATCAGGCATATTGTATATTCATTGTATAGTGTATACGTAGAGAAGTAGTTAACTAGGTGCTTCGACCTCACCTCAGGGTATCAAGCATAGAATTCTTGGTTTACTGAATTTGTTTGCAACCTTGGTAACATTTAGCTTAGACAAGTTAAGATCTTTCTTACAAGATTAATCCTTTAATGATGATATTAATTAGTGCAGTAATTTGAAACAGGTTACTATGCTAGGTTAAAAGTAAAATCAAGTGGCTAGGAATTTGGTATAGCGAGTACTCTACCAACAAAAAACTAGATTATTTGATAATAGCCACTTTATGCTGACAATATAAAATCTAATTTTTCTTGTCTAATTTACAGAAGATGAGAGGGATCCCTATAGAATTCCTACCAGAGATAATATCAGAATGGCAATGGCTTGGCTTGTAGCAGGATGCCGTGCAGGTGACTCACTAGTATTTCACTACTCGGGGCATGGCTCTCAACAAAGGAACCTCAACGGAGATGAAGTGGACGGATATGATGAAACTCTTTGTCCCTTGGACTTCCAAACCAGAGGGATGATAGTAGATGATGAGATTAATGATTCGATTGTTAAGCCTATTCCTCCCGGTGCTAAACTTCATGCAATTATAGATGCTTGCCACAGTGGGACCATGTTGGACCTGCCATTTTTGTGTCGGATGAATCAGTTAGTCTCTTCTGCTTTTCGAAGCCACTATTCACTTTATTACCTGTTTTTGAGTACGTAGTATATTTTTTTCATTAGGGAAAACCACACATAATTCGAACTTTTGCGATGTATTACCAACAATTGCATCTAAAAGTAAAATAGTAGTAACTTGTGTCTTATGAAAGTAAAGGCCTTGTGACATGAAATGAAAACAAGCTCCCATAAAAAACGGTGCATCTAACAGGTAAATTATGACAGGACTGGGCAATATGTCTGGGAGGACCATCGGCCAAGGTCAGGAAGATGGAAAGGTACTAGTGGCGGAGAGGTTATTTCCTTCAGTGGCTGTGACGACAATCAAACATCTGCTGATACTTCGGTAGCTAGCACTGACTTCTCCGTCTTTTAACATTCTTGAATCTGTTTCTGAGTGTCCTGTCAATAAATTACAGCATAAAGGTGAAAAGTTTTAAGTTTGGTTGTCGTAATTACTGTGCAGGCTTTATCAAAGGTGACTTCAACTGGTGCAATGACTTTTTGCTTCATCCAGGCTATTGAGCGAGGGCAAGCAAGTACTTATGGGAGTGTGCTTAATGCAATGCGAGCAGCCATCCGCAATACAGGCGGCAGTGTTCCTAGTGGCGGTGGGGCCGTTACATCTCTGCTTACTATGCTTTTAACTGGAGGAAGCGGTGTTGGATTGAGACAGGTACTGATTTTATCTATGAGTCTTTCCTTTGCAACAAAGAAAATGAGGCCTGTTTTTAAGTAACCTCAAACAATTATCGACTTGTCTGCTTTACTCTGATAGTGTTTCGACCAAATCTCTTAGGGAGCAATATCTTTCCACTGCAGTTTATGTCACTTTTATCATCTAGAGACTAGAGAAGCATTGTATGTTTTCTTGATAAGTTACAAAACCTTGCATTATTTGCTTACATTTGTGAATTGTGACAGGATTAGAACAAATTAATAGGCTTAGGGTGTGATACTTTTTATACTTCTGACAGATAGGATACTTTGTTTAAAAGTCGTTTCTGAGTGATATCTTTTCATTAACCATGTTAGGATGGTAAGAAGTAAACAGTTGCAATCGTGAAAGAGTTGAGGATCTGAGCGGAATATATTTAATCTAGCAGGAAAAATCATCAGTCTGCTAGTTCCTGGCTTGCTGTTGAAAACAAACTGCCATCATGTTGTGGTGGATGTTACTCTAGATACGTATTTTGTAATACTCGTATAACCTTAATTTTATTCTGTTGCAGGAACCGCAGTTGAGTGCTAATGTCGGATTTGATGTATACACAAAACCATTTTCACTATAGCGAGAATGACCAGGCATAGATTTGTTGTAAGTTGTACCATTGTTTATATACTCAGTAACTCGGAACGTGGTGCTGTAGTAATATATATGTATTGTAGCCTATTGTTGCAATCCATTGGATTTTATGTTTATATACAATAAATTACAAACATAAATTTTTGTCCGAGAGATCCGTAGCTTGTATTTTTTTTGTACTCTAATGGATCCTCACAATTTTCACTCTTACCGTGCTATATGAATTCAGGGCAGTAGTAAGAAGTTTACAGAGGACAACTACAGCATGATACATAAAGCAGATTATACGGATTTTATATGACAATGTCTTCTAAAAACTATGGATTTAAAGTTGACAAATTCAACGGTTTGTTGGCACAAGAGTTGCAATAATCTGTCACATTCAGCTGCTGCTAATGCTAATAAAATTTCAGGATCAGTTAAACAGCCAGCAGCAGCAAATGTGTTCTTAGTTTCTCTAAAAAAGCACATTAACGAAATTTGAATATGGTGATCAAAATCACAATCCAACATCAAAATCTTAAAATACAAGATAGTTTTACAATCACATCATTAGCTTATAGCTAATTCTGGAACATGTGCTTCATTTGTGAACATTTCTATGATTGCTGTAAGATTTTGTATTCTGAAAATCCTGAATATTTTTGCTTCAGGCATAAAATAATAATCCATTTGAAAGTCAATATGGCCTGTATCGCATTGGAGGCCTGATTCGGGGAGCCCGTCTACAAAAGAAAATTTTTTTCAATAAATTTAACAAAGTTAACATTGGAAGCTTGTAAAATTACAATAGCACATAGTACAAGACTATAACACTATATGTCCAACTACAACAAAGTTCTGAACATATGTAAAATAACAACTCCAGGACAAATTTTGAAATTCCACAATCCTATACCCCTAGTAAACAGTCGAGGAATACATAGTATACCACTAGGGGAAACATTTCAAAAAGCTAAGCAAAGATTTGCAGCTGGGCAATATCAAGGTCAGATATATGCTCAAGCTAGATTTTCTAGAATTTATGAAATTAGAACTTTATTATTTTCATGGTCCAAAAACAATTCCAAAACCTTTTCAAGTTAAATTTCTCATATACTATGTAGTGTTTTTCGTTACCCTGTATCCGTTTAGCTTCTCTGCCTACTTGAACACAATTCATACAAAAAGTTCGTAAACAAGTATCCCAGACCAAGCAGACTGAAGCTCTATGTAGAAGTTTGAATGTGAATAATTACTCTCAAAGGTCTCCAAAAACATTGCTGATCTTGTCCAAAATATAGAAAAACCTATGTAGCAGCGTTTAAACACTTAAACATAGTATATAACTATGTAAGTATAGTGTTTTGTAAAGACAGAAACAAACAAGAGGTGGGTAACCATTACCCCTCATTTGTTACCTTTTGCAACCCTATAGTAACAAGATCCTTACCCTTCTTATTTGTTTGCATTCCATCTCTGTAGCATACCAAACAACTAATAAAGATAGCATTTTGACATTACCCTATCCCCTCCTAATTTGTTTCCATTCCATTTCCTTTCCTAATTCTATACCATACCACCCGCATGATGTTTCATTAGAAATAAGAATGCTGATGGCTAATTAGGATCAAAAGGCATCAACTATTAAGTTAATAAGTTTACAAAAACAAAGTAAATTTTTTTGATACAATAATTAAGAATAGAAAAGAAAGCCTACCCATATCCATATGCAGGATAAACAGGTGCTCCGGGCATAAATGGTCTCCTACCTCTGCTTCCATATGGGTTTGGTCGTCTACCTCGAAACTGTTTCATCCCAGGAACATTTGTCCTCTTAGCAGATACCTAAACATTAATATCAAAAGCATTACAAACCAAATTATTATATATATATATATATAATTAATAAATAAAAAAAAGAAAAAAAGAAAAAGAGAGAGAGAGAGAGAGAGAAAGAAAGAAATAAAAGAAAAAAGGAAAAAAAAAGAGAGAGCTAATCAGGCATAAGACTTCATACCTTCAACTGCCGACCATGCAGTTCAGACTCATTCAGCAGAACAGCATGCTGAACAGCTTCAGTTTCCACAAACTCCACATAAGCAAATCCTTTAGGTTGACCAAATTTGTCTGTCAATATGGTAACTCTGTTCACAGTTCCACATGATTGAAAATGCTGCTGAACCTCCTCGGGGGTACACGCATAGTCAACCTACAAGCAATAGAAAGAGCAGAAGTAAATATCCCATATGCACAATAAGTGAAAGCATTTATTCAAAATTAATCTACACACTTAACAATGTGAATAAATGATTCAATATGTTCTTGAATTGCTAGTATAATTTCTTTTTACCCTAGTAAGCAAATTGTCAACAAAACATATAGATCAGAACTATTTTCAATAACAAATGGGCATGTTTTGTATCCAAACTCCACAACTAAAATGCCTGCAAAGAACATTACTCCACTAAATATATTGTTCCAATTTCCTGAAAGTTTCACATAGCATCTATAAGTAGTTGTAACTCATAACAATGCCACAGTGAACTGGTTTTAATTGAAGTCAAATTTATCTCCAATTCATGATGGGGCAACATTTTAATAACTCATGGCTGCATCAATTGACTTTAAAGCTGAACGACCACAAAAGCAACTTTGCCTTTACCAAACAAAGGCAGGCATATTATTCCAGGAAGATAAGAAGGGGAATGGTGGAGTTGATAAACGACAGCCTCTAAGGTTATGCTACAGGCTTGAATAATTCTCACATACATTCTAACCGTCCATCTCGTCAAACTAGCACTAACTCAATTTCTTTTAGGCTCTTACCACCTCCTCAATCCACCTACACAGCTACACCTTTTATCAACTTGTTTCTTATTAGCCCTTTGATACATTACCTTCATTCCACACCCTCACATACAAGTTGCAAACACAATCTAATGTAGAATAATTTTGGCGCATGTATAGCTCCACATAGGATTTTATCCATTCAATACCAATCATGTTTCGGATAAGTCATTTCTTTTAGATTTTCATAATTCTAATGCCACATAAGTAAATTACCATGCCACCTAAGCAAATTTGACTAATGAAATCTTTCTACTACACCAACACATTTGACCAATGAGATAAAAGATTGAATAATAACCATTATAAACATAGTTGTTAAATTTATGAAAAATCAAAAAAGATTTAATTTGTATATAAAATGTATTACATAAAGAATGTTGAACATTCATAACTCTAATACTATCATCACTGGAATAAAATAATAATTTAGAATGAGATCCATAAGCAATGTATTTTAATTTAAAACTAGCCCGTGAATCATATGGAATTCAAGGCTAGTAAACACCCACAATGATGCACTGTCCCAACAACCATAGAAAAGCAGTTGATAGAACCTTATCATTAGCAAGATAGGACAGCATAGACAAAGAATAACTTCAGCATTATTTTAAGAGCCCATTCCAACAAGGAATCAGGATTCTTCCCAACTAAATATCTAAATAGCTTACGTTTCAGTCCACCTTATAATCCTTACCACAAAACAAATGACAACCCAACTCAAAACCAAAGGACATATAAATTTTGTCCATGCAGAAGGTTAAACAATTTTATAGGTCAAGGAAACCAAATTGATCAAAGGGACAAGTCCAAACAACCCCATGTCATCTGCTTAGCCGGGATAGCCAAGTGACACACTGATACCTATGTAATAACACAGTGTTGCAACAGCTTCACAATAACAAGTGAACAGTGATCTTCTAACGAAATTTATAACTACCTAGGAGAGGTCAAGCGCAATCAATCACAGAGTCTTCTAAGTAGGCGAAGAAAATAACAGATCTGGTTTAAATTCAAGCAAACAGATTTTCTAACAGACACGGATCATACGTAACAAGATTCACAAACATCAATTATGAAGCCAACCAAAGCACGGATTCGTACATGACTTCGTATACTAATTCAGAGCACAATTAATCACAGAATGCTATAATAGGCAAAGAGAAAACCAGATCTAGGTTTAAACTCAAACAAATTTAATCCCACTAGTCACAAACATCAATTATGAAGCCAACGAAAACGCAGATCCACACATGACATCATATTTTAGTTCAGAGTAAAATGAATAGCAAGAACAATAAGGAAACCGAAGAAATAGAAAAGGCCTCACATTGCCAACGTAAATGGAACGAGAATCGACTTCTTCCTTTTCAGCTTGAGTCGGATTGGCACTGGTAGATTCTACATACAAAAAAATAAAATGTTAGATCCAAGAATTATGAGATGTCAAACCGATTCAAAAAGAAATTAGGGTTTTAATTTACAGACTTAACATTTCGGAGAGTTCAAAGAGAAGAGAGGGTTTTAATTTGACAGATTGGTCATCCAATGTGCCTTATATTGACTTAGACAGGAAATTTTCCGCCCCGAAGTCCCACTATCCTTACCCACCCCAAATGCTATTCGTAATCCCGATCCTCATCCAAAAAAATCTAAAATGTCTCAACAATTGTTTTTCTTTCTTTTATATTACCTCTTTTGGAACCCACTATTTATTCATAAGATGCATGCCAATTTGCCAATCCTACCGTGAAAAGCTATTTGAGGGAAAAGGAAGTGATATTTAGTATCATCACCTCCATAAGATGGGTGCAGATACGCATACTAAAAAGATAAAATTAGGGATGAGGTCATTAAGAAGAAGCTAGGGGTTGCTTCTATTGAGGATAAGATGAGAAAAAATGTCTAAGATTGTTTAGACATATAAGACAGAGACCAAGTAATGCTATGATAAGGAGGCTATTCCACACAAGCAAACAACTAAGTCCACCCTCCATCAAGGCACTTCCACTTCCAAGTGCGAGACATCAAGAGCCTCCAGTGTCAAGCCAAGCTTGGTAGTATAGATATTAGTTTTGCCTCTCAAAACTCATTTGTCCCACTTCCCATAATTAGAGATTTTTTTTATTTAAAAAAAAAAAAAAAAAAAACAAAAATGAGGGTTGTTGGTTGACGAATGATATTGTTAGGACTTGAAAAGAAATTTGCACTAAGCATGGATGAATGGAGAGGGAGGCGAAATTATTGATTTTTGCAATTCTTCTTATTTTTTTCATGTCTAGTCGACCCCAAATTCTTTTGGGACGAAAGCTCTATGGTTGTTTTGTGAAGATAAATGTGGTAACTAAATACAGCTAGCATAACAGCATAACCTTGAGAGATTCAAGCAATAAGTAAAATGTGATCAAAAGAAATTAGGAAATAAAGATGAAATATCAGTTGCCTCAGTTAATTAGTTG
>PYUH01000036.1:3095301-3126927 GCA_016808085.1 Suaeda aralocaspica
AGGTGTCACTAAATACAAATTACCTTCCCATTTTGGCTGCTCTCTTACTAGGCCCTAGCCATGCCAAACAGCAGCCAGTTAAAGCAGTATACAAGGAAAGTAAACGTGGCGTGGAACAAAAAACGTTGAGGGACTCTAATTACAATTGGTTTTCGGACCATTAATGCGAGAAAAGATCCAAGGGATATAAGAAAGCTACAATTTTATCGTTTGTGAAAACAAACTTAAACTATCAAACCTCAAAAAGGGATATTTTGTTTGGCATTTAAGGTAAAGGCATATGAATCTAGAGATATGCATATTTCATTTTTCTATAGCAGTTAAAATTAATCTCATACTTTCCAAATGCTCGATTTTGAAGAATTAAGCCATCGAATAGCAAATGTGTGTTAAGGAAGATATTACTCACAAGGAAAATTTTCTCATTCCACAAATCCACTTGAGCGAGGAAGTTACATTTCCAAGCTAGAAAATAAAGTAGTTTTACCAAGGATAGAAAAGTTTTTCCTAACCTAGAGAACGAAAAAGGCGTTACATCTTCGGAAAACATTTGGATTCCAAAAAGAAACATTCAGTGACGTTAGAGTTGGCAACCCTCATCTTCCTATCTAGCCCTCTCACTCTCTTCCTCTACTTCCAATCCCTCTCATTTCTCTTTCTTCTATTCAATTCCATAGATTCTTCTTTGAATGAAACATAGACTTAAACAAAACTCCAAACACTAAACCTAAACATTATTCAATGAAATGAATAAACCCTTCTTTACAATCTAAAAAAGGCGGCGAATTCAAGTCATTAATTCAAACCACCACATTCACCAAATCCCTAAATCATCAAACTCTTACAACAAACCACCACATAAAATCAAACAAAAAACACACAAAAAAACACTAAACCTAATTAAATCAAATTAAATTAAATAAATTTCACACAAAAAAATCCAATACCTTGAGGAACTCCCATCTCTTGCTCAACTTTAGCCTGCTTTCACGAAGGCCCAGCTTCTCCTCAAGCTCTTCAAGTCTTCTCATATCTTCAAGATTCTAATATTTATTTTTTCCCCCAATTTAAACACAACAAAATCAATTAGGGCAAAATCAGAAAAACCCTAGAAAAACAAAATTAATAACAAGAAATAACAGATTATAAACCTTGGATTTGGGATCTTCGGCATCATCGTTTTCGGCGGCGTCAACGTCATCGGGAAAGTCGCCGTCGTAAACAGGGCTTCTTCTTCTTCTTCGATGTCTTCGACATAGTCATCTTCATGCTCAGGTGACTGAACTTCAGGGTGCCCATTTTTGATTGTTATTTTTCTCTCTCTAAATTTTGAGAGGTTTTAGTGAGAGGATAATAAATAGGGTATTGTATTGTTGTGTTTGAAGCTCAAAATAGCGGTTTTGATGTTTGATGACACTACTTGCTACTTGACTTGAGAGAGCTTAGATAGAGTGGTACTTAATTCGAAGATGGGTTGGTTACACACTTACATGAAAGGTCTTGAGTTGCGGTGGGGTTTGAAACTCGAAATCGGCATTGGATGTAGGTCATAAGTCATCGACGGCTAGTTGAGCTGGTTGTCGTTTGTGGCTCCTTGCATCATTGCACCAATAAGATTATGATTTTGCTTCGTATTAAGTATACATACATGATTGATAACGCAACATAAGGATTTACTAATGTTTTATGGAACACAATGGAAATTTATGAGATACGGTATCAAGTTGTTTAATGTTGTGATGTTTATTCAGGGTTCTTATGGAGATATGAAATAGGTATTTTTATGGTTTCTCGTTGGCAGTTAAGATATAATGCATATCAAGATTCTAGAAATTTTGTGGTGTTTTTCAGGCCAAATTTTGGTCAAAAAGGTGTCTGATTGTAATGTACAGAGTAAAATTAAATCGAGTTAAATTAAGGAAATGGTAAAATACAGATGCATCAAACTAGTCTATGTAATTGGAAGATTTAATTAAGCTAAGATATGTAATCAATCAATTATTCTCGACAATTATTTGCATGTCGACTATGTCCTATTTTCTTGTCGTTCTAGACTATTTAAGGGTGTGTTGTCATTAAAAGACTCATAAGTCGTGTAAAATTTGAATATCATTTATCCAATCATAATTTTATGTATATGTGTCACGTTGGAATTGATAGGAACTTATCTACAACTACTGGATACGTTGTGAGAACCACTAACTAAAGAAATTTTAATTTTGTGGAATAAACTACCAATTTAAAAAACAATGGTAAAAAGAATTCTCTTATTTCATTTGGTGTTTCAAAACATTGCTACCTTTTGGCTTTTGCCATAATTTTTTTAATAGACATAAATTCATCTTGTAATCATTGAATTCACATGCAAAGTGACGAATAATTGGTTTTGTTGGCAGCTTGAACTAATTTTTATGTTAACCGCTTGAGAAGTCATTTAAAGTCAATTTTCAGTCAAAAGGTTGATGATGTCATAAAAGATTGCTCGTGAGAAAAAAAAATATCGAGAAGAAGTACTTTGTATATCCATTTTTCGCTCTCGATAGCTGGCATTAGGGGGAGCCTCAAGCGATAGCTTCGGGCCCCTTTTAATGGTACCCACTTATTTGAAAAAAATAAAAACTTAATTTTTAATAACATAAATGGATAAAATTGATAAATAACCTTTGTCTAAAGATTTTTGTTATATTCTTTTAACTAGTATAGTTCCCGTGCGATGCACGGTCTACAAATTTGATTGGTTAGTTGTTAATATTGAAAACCAAATAATTATTTTATCAGATAAATGTTTTAAAAAAAGTTGTAGATTATTTGTATTTTTAAAACAAATACAAATTATATAATTGATTATATTATGAGTATAACTGTATAATTCATTTAAAACATTTTATAAATTATCACATATATTGTGTTATTTATTTCAATCGATTTACTATGAAAATATATAAACAATGTCATCTGACTATTTTATTTATAACACTATAAATTACTTATATTTTTTATTAATTTAAATAAATTTTATGAAAATAGAATTATAATAGATGATAATTTAAAAATATAATTTCAAATATGCTATAAAAAATCAACTAAATGATATGGCTACAATCATTACTAAAATCAAATAAAAATACATTCATTGTCACAATTTAAGGAAAAAAACGTATGATTTCTACTTAATAGTTTATATTATATATTATCATTGCGATTTTATGTAACTTTAGTGTTTTTTTTAAATGACTTAGTGGAATTGGGTTAGAAATGATATGAGCATTTAGATGATAGGAGAATGAGGTTCTCGATCGCTGAGATAAATGAAGAAAATTTATGTGGATGACCACATGGAATGATTAATTTGGTTCATATAGCCAACCACAATTTTGAGATTAAAGCTCTGATTGATTATTTTGATTGATTGATATATTGTATTTTTTAAACTATTGGTATTTCATGCAATAGTTTTATATTTAAGCTATTAAATTCATGTGCAAAATTGGTGATATTTTTTTATATTATTTAAATTCTTAATTGTAATTTATTACATCTCATTTTATCTTATAAAATTGTTGAATTTGGATAATAATTTTATGTTGAACTATTAAATCGCTTGCAATAATATTTAATGATTTTTTAAATTATTAAAATTCTTATATAATTACATCTCAATATTATCTTCTTAAACTATGCTATCATGTGCAATGGTTTTATATTTGAACTATTAAAAATAGGTCATTTGTTTGATTTTTTTAAAACAGGAATATGTAAAGTAATTATATTAGCTCCCTAACAATAGTAATAAATCAAATTTAAAGACAAAATGACATAAAAAACACTTTGTTAAAATATAATCAATAACATTAAGGGGACTAAAATTAGTTGCATTTAGTTTGTTTAATTTTAAATATATTGTACAATAATTATTGAATTTTTCGTTTTTTTTTCTTTAAATTGATTGCCCCTTATTTGATTGATTAATATCGTCTCTTAAAAGTCATCTCTAGGTAGAACTCACGCTTGTGCTCTAAAATTATGAACAATATTATATAGAGAAATAAAAATATCTACAATTATTTAATTATAGAAATCAATGAAAAGACAAATTATGAAATATTAAAAAAAAATCGTTTTCTTTAGGTTTTTTTTATGAAATTACAAAAAAAATATTTCTTTATTATTTATTTTTTTTTTTTAAAAAAGGAATATACCAAGTAATATATAGTTTCGTAGAGTAGTAGTGTATATTTAAACAAAATGACATTAAATCACATTACTAAATGAAAATACTCGTTGTACCAATAATATGAGAAGCGAAACAAAAATTCTTATATTAATTACATCTCAAATTAAATCATGTGCAATGATTTTATATTGAACAATTAACTATTAAAAATAGGTCATTTATTATTTTTATAAGAAAATATGCAAAATAATAATAGTATTACATAATTATTAGTAATAATTAAAAAAATGAATAATATTTAGATACTCAAATGCTATTTAAGACAGGATATTGGCTTCTAGGTGGTATCCTTCAAAAGGCGCCAAATGAGGAACGTGTCAGCCTCTTATCGAGCTCTTATCGAGTTGCTGTGTTTGTTAAGTAATGAATGATGTATGAAGTGTGTTTTCATTATTCAAGGGTCTTTACTCTTTAGCGTGCAATTTTAAATAGTTGATTTACATTAGATGTGGTGTTAAATATGTTTTAAACTACTATCAATTATTATTTGTTTTTAAACTACTATTTATCATTCAAATAGAAAAATGAATAATCGATCAACCTATATACTTCATAACTTAATACATACTCGATCCATTCGAATAAAGATACCTCACCAAATTTTCAATCAATTGATCAGGTTATTTATTTATTTTATTTTTTTGACAAAATCAATCAAGATTTTAAATATAACTAGTGTATTGGCATAAGCATTGCATTGCTTGGATGATGTTAAAAAAATCATTTTCGGTAAAATTAAAATAGCACACACATTATTATATTGACAATAATTAACGTATTTCTTATCATCAAATATTGCTTTAATCATGCATTTCACGAAAAAAATAATATTATTATATGCTTTAATCATCATTACGGTAAAGGTTATAAGGTTATGTTTACTTATATTATTATTTGAAGGGAGGGTCGTTGTTTATTTGTTTCACTGTATATGATTCTCTTATAATGCAATTTGCTTAGTATAAGTGATGGTTTATTTTATTAGGATTCTTGTTGATGAGCAAGAGATTGCCAATTAATTTTTCATAGAACACCTGTTATTAGCAACAACAATCATCAAGACAGATACTTGTATTTATTTAATCATATGCATACCAATTGATATTTGTTAGAGCGACGGTTAAAACCCCGGTATGGGGTTGGACCGTTGGAACAAGAAATGAAACCAGATGGTTAAATTTTGGAACTCAAATTTATTACTATAGGTTTGGTTATTGCTTGGGTATGGAAATTTTCCCTTTATTTGAACCAGCGTACGAGTCAAATCCACCTCCCTCTTGAGTTTCATTTGTTTGTTGGAGAAAGGAGGGGAGGGATAGGGATAAGTTAAGAGGAATAGAAGAAGTGTAGTGTTTGTTTTGTGAAATGGGGATTAGAGGGGGATGGCCGGATGGGGATAAAATTGGATATTTTCCCACCAATTTATAACTAAGGGGTTGGGGGGTTGGTTTAAGGGGTGGGATAAGAAAATGGTGTAAATTATGTGTTTACCCTTAATAAATGAAAAGGGTTAGATGAAATGAAAATGATTAGTAAGAGTAATTTAGTAATTTTACATTAATCTTATTCTATTCTCTATCTATATAGATATGTGGATAATATTTATACTACCTTCATTTCTCATTAATTGCTACATTGTGTTTATGTGTGAGATATAAACAATTCAATTGTGCAATTAATAAGAAACGAAGGTAGTATTTAATTCTTATCGCACCCACCAATTTCTATTCTTATATTTAATTCATATCTCTCTTATTCCTATCTCTCAAACCAAACTCTAAAGCGGTAAGGATGACAATATCCAATGGATAATCAGATCACCCCTGACCCCCACTCGAGAATCCTTAGTAGCGTGTTAAAGGAAAACCACGTGATTAATATATTAGCCATTAAGGACGGATCACAATGCGTATTTTAACCATCAAGAAGGAGATGGCAATATTAAAGCAACCCAATACCCTAAGTCATTGATATTAATATATTAACTTCTTTTCGATTAGTGTAAAGAAAAACCATGTGATTTATAAATGATGAATTAGCCATTAAGAAGGCCGGGGATTTGTAGCGTGTAATCGTGCAAATATTATGTATGACTTGAAATATTCACTGTTTGATTGTTTCCGTAATGTGTATTGAATTTTTGGGCCTTTTTGATGGTTCACTGGAAAAATGAACCACTAAAGTTAAATATAGTCAAATTATCTTAATCTTTGTTTGGTAGTCATATGTAAAAGGTAGTTATTATATCCAAAATCAAAAGTTATGATTAATTTAACTACCTTTGACCTTAGAGGTTCACTTTTAAGTGAACCACCAAAAAAAATTTCAATATAATAGAGGTTCATTATTTATTGAACGATTTCTCTCTAAACAAATGTCAACCTATCTATAATATAATTTAATCATATTGTTAAGACAATATGTGAGTATATATAGGAAGCAGAAACTAATTGTTATGTACTTGTACATAGCTTGTTAATCCAAAAACAATTCCCCCCCAGCAAAAGACAACTCATGGCGGATGAGAACACAAAAATTGCACCTCTTGGATACCTAAAAAAAAAAAAAAAAAACCAAGATGAGGGTTGTTGGTTGACGAATGATATTGTTAGGACTTGAAAAGAAATTTGCACTAAGCATGGATGAATGGAGAGGGAGGCGAAATTATTGATTTTTGCAATTCTTCTTATTTTTTTCATGTCTAGTCGACCCCAAATTCTTTTGGGACGAAAGCTCTATGGTTGTTTTGTGAAGATAAATGTGGTAACTAAATACAGCTAGCATAACAGCATAACCTTGAGAGATTCAAGCAATAAGTAAAATGTGATCAAAAGAAATTAGGAAATAAAGATGAAATATCAGTTGCCTCAGTTAATTAGTTGTCACTAAATACAAATTACCTTCCCATTTTGGCTGCTCCTTACTAGGCCCTAGCCATGCCAAACAGCAGCCAGTTAAAGCATGTATACAAGGAAAGTAAACGTGGCGTGGAACAAAAACGTTGAGGGACTCTAATTACAATTGGTTTTCGGACCATTAATGCGAGAAAAGATCCAAGGGATATAAGAAAGCTAACAATTTTATCGTTTTGTGAAAACAAACTTAAACTATCAAACCTCAAAAAGGGGACTATTTTGTTTGTGCATTTAAGGTAAATGGCATATGAATCTAGAGATATGCATATTTCATTATTTCTATAGCAGTTAAAATTAATCTCATACTTTCCAAATGCTCGATTTGTGAAGAATTAAGCCATCGAATAGCAAATGTGTCTGTTAAGGAAGATATTACTCTCACAAGGAAAATTTTCTCATTTCCACAAATCCACTTGAGCGAGGAAGTTACATTTCCAAGCTAGAAAATAAAGTAGTTTTACCAAGGATAGAAAAGTTTTTCCTAACCTAGAGAACGAAAAAGGCGTTACATCTTCGGAAAACATTTGGATTCCAAAAAGAAACATTCATGTGACGCTTAGAGTTGGCAACCCTCATCTTCCTATCTAGCCCTCTCACTCTCTTCCTCTACTTCCAATCCCTCTCATTTCTCTTTCTTCTAATTCAATTCAATAGATTCTTCTTTGAATGAAACATAGACTTAAACAAAACTCCAAACACTAAACCTAAACATTAATTCAATGAAATGAATAAACCCTTCTTTACAATCTAAAAAAGGCGGCGAATTCAAGTCATTAATTCAAACAACCAACATTCACCAAAATCCCTAAATCATCAAACTCTTACAACAAACCACCACATAAAAATCAAACAAAAACACACAAAAAAAACACTAAACCTAATTAAATCAAATTAAATTAAATTAAATTTCACACAAAAAAATCCAATACCTTGAGGAACTCCCATCTCTTGCTCAACTTTAGCCTGCATTTCACGAAGAGCACCAGCTTCATCCTCAAGCTCTTCAAGCCTCTTCTTCATATCTTCAAGATTCTAATATTTATTTTTTCCCCCAAATTTAAACACAACAAAATCAAATTAGGGCAAAATCAGAAAACCCTAGAAAAACAAAATTAATAACAAGAAATAACAGAATTAAATTAAACCTTGGATTTGGGATCTTCGGCATCATCGTTTTCGGCGGCGTCAACGTCATCGGGAAAGTCGCCGTCGTAAACAGGAGCTTCTTCTTCTTCTTCGATGTCTTCGACATAGTCATCTTCATGCTCAGGTGACTGAACTTCAGGGTGCTCCATTTTTTGATTGTTTATTTTTTCTCTCTCTAAATTTTAGAGAGGTTTTAGTGAGAGGATAATAAATAGGGTATTGTATTGTTGTGTTTGAAGCTCAAAATTAGCGGTTTTGATGTTTGATGACACTTACTTGACTACTTGACTTGAGAGAGCTTAGATAGAGTGGTACTTAATTCGAAGAATGGGTTGGTTACACACTTACATGAAAGGTCATTGAGTTGCGGTGGGGTTTGAACTCGAAATCGGCATTGGATGTAGGTCATAAGTCATCGACGGCTAGTTGAGCTGGTTGTCGTTTGTGGCTCCTTCTGCATCATTGCACCAATAAGATTATGATTTTGCTTCGTATTAAGTATACATACATGATATGATAACGCAATATAAGGATTTACTAATGTTTTATGGAACACAATGGAAATTTATGAGATACGGTATCAAGTTTGTTTAATGTTGTGATGTTTATTCAGGGTTCTTATGGAGATATGAAATAGGTATTTTTTATGGTTTCTCGTTGGCAGTTAAGATATAATGCATATCAAGATTCTAGAAATTTTGTGGTGTTTTTCAGGCCAAATTTTGGTCAAAAAGGTGTCTGATTGTAATGTACGGAGTAAAATTAAATCGAGTTAAATTAAGGCAAATGGTAAAATACAGATGCATCAAACTAGTCTATGTAATTGGAAGATTTAATTAAGCTAAGATATGTAATCAATCAATTATTCTCGGCAATTATTTGCATGTCGTAGCTATGTCCTATTTTTCTTGTCGTTCTAGACTATTTAAGGGTGTGTTCGCTTCATTAAAAGACTCATAAAGTCGTGTAAAATTTGAATATCATTTATCCAAATCATAATTTTATGTATATGTGTCACGTTGGAATTGATAGGAACTTATCTACAACTACTGGATACGTTGTGAGAACCACTAACTAAAGAAATTTTAATTTTGTGGAATAAACTACCAATTTAAAAAACAATGGTAAAAAAGAATTCTCTTATTTCATTTTGGTGTTTCAAAACATTGCTACCTTTTGGCTTTTGCCATAATTTTTTTTAATAGACATAAATTCATCTTGTAATCATTGAATTTCACATGCAAAGTGACGAATAATTGGTTTTGTTGGCAGCTTGAACTAATTTTTATTGTTAACCGCTTGAGAAGTCAATTTAAAGTCAATTTTCAGTCAAAAGGTTGATGATGTCATAAAAGATTGCTCGTGAGAAAAAAAAATATCGAGAATGAAGTACTTTGTATATCCATTTTTCGCTCTCGATAGCTGGCCATTAGGGGGAGCCTCAAGCGATAGCTTCGGGCCCCTTTTAATGGTACCCACTTATTTGAAAAATAAATAAAAACTTAATTTTTAATAACATAAATGGATAAAATTGATAAATAACCTTTGTCTAAAGATTTTTGTTATCTATTCTTTTTAACTAGTATAGTTCCCGTGCGATGCACGGTCTACAAATTTGATTGGTTAGTTGTTAATATTGAAAACCAAATAATTATTTTATCATGATAAATGTTTTAAAAAAAGTTGTAGATTATTTGTATTTTTAAAACAAATACAAATTATATAATTGATTATATTATGAGTATAACTGTATAATTCATTTAAAACAATTATTTATAAATTATCACATATATTGTTGTTATTTATTTCAATCGATTTACTCATGAAAATATATAAACAATGTCATCTGACTATTTTATTTATAACTCTATAAATTACTTAATATTTTTTATTAATTTAAATAAATTTTATGAAATATAGAATTATAATAGATGATAATTTAAAAATCATAATTTCAAATATGCTATAAAAAATCAACTAAATGATATGGCTACAATCATTACTAAAATCAAAATAAAAATACATTCATTGTCACCAATTTAAGGAAAAAAACGTATGTACTTTCTACTTAAATAGTTTATATTATATATTATCATTGCGATTTTTATGTAACTTTAGTGTTTTTTTTTAAATGACTTAGTGGAATTGGGTTAGAAATGATATGAAGCATTTAGATGGATAGGAGAATGAGGTTCTCGATCGCATGAGATAGATGAAGAAAATTTATGTGGATGACCACATGGAATGATTAATTTGGTTCATATAGCCAACCACAATTTTGAGATTAAAGCTCTGATTGATTTATTTGATTGATTGATATATTGTATTTTTTAAACTATTGGTATTTCATGCAATAGTTTTTATATTTAAGCTATTAAATTCATGTGCAAAATTGGTGATATTTTTTTAATATTATTTAAATTCTTAATTGTAATTTATTACATCTCATTATTATCTTTATAAAATTGTTGGAATTTTGGATAATAATTTTATTGTTGAACTATTAAAATCGCTTGCAATAATATTTAATGATTTTTTAATATTATTAAAATTCTTATTATTAATTACATCTCAATATTATCTTCTTAAACTATTGCTATCATGTGCAATGGTTTTATATTTGAACTATTAAAAATAGGTCATTTGTTTGATTTTTTTTAAAACAGGAATATGTAAAGTAATTATATTAGCTCCCGTACAATAGTAATAAATCAAATTTAAAGACAAAATGACATAAAACCACTTTGTTAAAATATAATCAATAACATTAAGGGGACTAAAATTAGTTGCATTTAGTTTGTTAATTTTAAATATATTGTACAATAATTATTGAATTTTTCGTTTTTTTTTCTTTAAAATTGATCTGCCCTTTATTTGATTGATTAATATCGTCTCTTAAAAGTCATCTCTAGGTAGCAACTCACAGGACTTGTGCTCTAAAAATTATGAACAATATTATATAGAGAAATAAAAATTATCTACATTATTATTTAATTATAGAAATCAATGAAAAGACAAAATTATGAAATTAAAAAAAAAATCGTTTTCTTTAGGTTTTTTTTTATGAAATTACAAAAAAAATATTTCTTTATTATTTATTTTTTTTTTATAAAAAGGAATATACAAAGTAATTATATTAGTTTACGTAGAGTAGTAGTATATTTAAACAAAATGACATTAAATCACATTACTAAATGAAAATACTCCGTTGTACCAATAACATGAGAAGCAGAAACAAAAATTCTTATTATTAATTACATCTCAATATTATAATCATGTGCAATGATTTTATATTTGAACAATTAACTATTAAAAAATAGGTCATTTATTATTTTTATAAGAAAATATGCAAAATAATAATAGTATTACATTAATTCTTATGTAATAATTTAAAAAAATGATAATATTTTAGATACTCAAATGCTATTTAAGACAGGATATTTGGCTTCTAGGTGGTATCCTTCAAAAGGCGCAAAATGAGAGAACGTGTCAGCCTCTTATCGAGCCTCTTATCGAGTTGCTTGTGTTTTAGTATAAGTAATGAATGATGTATGAAGTGTGTTTTCATTATTCAAGGGTCTTTACTCTTTAGCGTGGCAATTTTAAATAGTTGATTTACTATTAGATGTGTGTTAAATATGTTTTTAAACTACTATCAATTATTATTTGTTTTTAAACTACTATTTATCATTCAAATAGAATAAATGAATAATCGATCAACATATATACTTCATACTTAATACATACTCGATCCATATCGAATAATAGATACCTCACCAAATTTTCAAAATCAATTGATCAGGTTATTTATTTATTTTTATTTTTTTGACAAAATCAATCAAGATTTTAAATATAACTAGTGTATTGGCATAAGCATTGCATTGCTTGGATGATGTTAAAAAAATCATTTTCGGTAATAAATCAAAAATAGCACACACATTATTATATTGACAATAATTAACGTATTTTCTTATCATCAAATATTGCTTTAATCATGCATTTCACGAAAAAATAATATTATTATATGCTTTAATCATCAATTACGGTAAAGGTTATAAGGTTATTGTTTACTTATATTTATTATTTGAAGGAGCTGAGGGTCGTTGTTTATTTGTTTCACATGTATATGATTCTCTTATAATGCAATTATGCTTAGTTATAAGTGATGGTTTATTTTATTAGGATTCTTGTTGATGAGCAAGAGATTGCCAATATAATTTTTCAATTAGAACACCTGTGTATTAGCAACAACAATCATCAAGACAGATACTTGTATTTATTTAATCATACCAATTGATATTTGTTAGGAGCGACCGGTTAAAACCCCGGTATGGGGTTGGACCGTTGGAACAAGAAATGAAACCAAGATGGTATAAATTTTGGAACTCAAATTTATTACTATAGGTTTGGTTATTGCTTGGGTATGGAAATTTTCCCTTTATTTGACCAGCGTACGAGTCAAATCCACCTCCCTCTTGAGTTTCATTTTGTTTGTTGGAGAAAGGAGGGGAGGGATAGGGATAAGTTAAGAGGAATAGAAGAAGTGTGTGTTTGTTTTGTGAAATGGGGATTAGAGGGGGATGGCCGGATGGGGATAAAATTGGATATTTTCCCACCAATTCTATAACTAAGGGGTTGGGCGGGTTGGTTTAAGGGGTGGGATAAGAAAATGGTGTAAAATTATTGTTTTACCCTTAATAAATGAAAAGGGTTAGATGAAATGAAAATGATTAGTAAGAGTAATTTAGTAAATTTTACATTAATCTTATTTCTATTCTCTATCTATATGAGATATGGGATAATATTTATTACTACCTTCATTTCTCATTAATTGCTACATTGTGTATTATGTGTGAGATATAAACAATTCAATTGCTGCAATTAATAAGAAACGAAGGTAGTATTTAATTCTTATCGCACCCACCAATTTCTTATTCTTATATTTAATTCATATCTCTCTTATTCCTATCTCTCAAACCAAACTCTAAAGCGGTAAGGATGACAATATCCAATGGATAATCAGATCACCCCCTGACCCCCACTCGAGAATCAATTAGTAGCGTGTTAAAGGAAAACCACGTGATTAATATATTAGCCATTAAGGACGGGATCACAATGCGTATATTAACCATCAAGAAGGAGATGGCAATATTAAAGCAACCCAATTACCCTAAGTCATTTGATATTAATATATTAACTTCTTTTCGATTAGTGTTAAAGAAAAACCATGTGATTTATAAATGATGAATTAGCCATTAAGAAGGCCGGGGAATTTAGTAGCGTGTAATCGTGCAAATATTTATGTATGACTTGAAAATATTCACATGTTTGATTGTTTCCGTAATGTGTATTGAATTTTTTGGGCCTTTTTGATGGTTCACTGGAAAAATGAACCACTAAAGTTAAATATAGTCAAATTAATCTTAATCTTTGATTTTGGTAGTCATATGTAAAAGGTAGTTATTATATCCAAAATCAAAAGTTATGATTAATTTAACTACCTTTGACCTTAGAGGTTCACTTCTTAAGTGAACCACCAAAAAATTTTCAATATAATAGAGGTTCATTATTTATTGAACGCATTTCTCTCTAAACAAATGTCAACCTATCTATAATATAATTTAATCATATTTGTTAAGACAATATGTGAGTATATATAGGAAGCAGAAACTAATTGTTATGTACTTGTACATAGCTTGTTAATCCAAAAAACAATTCCCCCCCAGCAAAAGACAACTCATGGCTGATGTAATGAACACAAAAATTGCACCTCGTTGGATACCTTGGACACCTAGCCCAAGCCCAACAAGGCCTTTGGTTAACGGTAAACCTTTACAATATGTTGTGCCCATGAGCAACAACGACGATCGAGTGTCGTTGACATGGCAAGATTTGTGGGTGACCGTCAATAGTAGTGGTAAAGGCGGTGCTGGTGGTGGTGGTGATTCGCAAAGGACCATATTGGAGTGCGTGAATGGTTATGCTGAGCCAGGACAAGTATTGGCTATAATGGGCCCTTCTGGCTGTGGCAAGTCCACTCTCTTGGATGCTTTAGCCGGTAAGCATCTCTATATGGAAGCAATGTAGTATTATTGTATAAGTAATTGAATGACTTTGGTTCCATTTAGAGAATATGGAAATTAAAATGACATACAAAGTACTGATAAAGTCAAAAATAGGATGCTAATAAAAGTAGAAAGATAAACCTAAAGCATAAATAATCGAGCAAATTTTGACTGTTAAGTTACAAGTTTTGAATGGAAAGTTAAGCGATCTGACTGTCAAATCATCTCACTTAAGATTTCGTATTAATTATTCTAATAGCACCAATGCACACTTAACATAAGAATAAGGGGAATTCCTAGTTTCTAATTACGTGTTTTATTAGAATTAGATTATATTCATAAGTCATAACTTTAATTTTATCCATATTAATTATGAATTCGAAACATAATATAGTTAATATCCGTGAATGTGCAGGAAGGTTGGGTTCAAATACCAAGCAAACTGGCAAAATTTTGATCAATGGTCGTAAACAAACTCTTGCTTTTGGGACTTCAGTAAGATATTTTTCTAGCTATTTATTTGGACACACATTTAATCAACTTTCATATATATATATATATATATAGCTTGTGATAACATGAAATACTTCATATATAATTATATATAGGCATATGTGACTCAAGATGACACATTAATGACAACATTATCAGTAAAAGAAGCAGTGTACTACTCAGCTGAACTTCAACTACCAGACTCCATGACAAGAGTTCAGAAAATAGCGCGAGCTAATGACACGATCAAAGACATGGGCTTACAAGGGTGTGCTAACACAAGAATAGGAGGTTGGAACATAAAAGGTTTAAGTGGAGGACAAAAGAGAAGAGTTAGTATTTGCATAGAAACCTTAACAAAGCCGAAACTTTTGTTCTTAGATGAGCCTACTAGTGGCCTTGATAGCGCATCTTCTTACCATGTAATGAGGAGAATCATTAAGCTAGCGAAACAAGATCATAGAACAATTGTTGCTTCGATTCATCAACCTAGTAGTGAAGTATTTGAGCAATTTCATAATCTTTGTTTGCTTTCGTGTGGAAAACTTGTCTACTTTGGATCAACTTCTTGTACAAATGAGGTAAGTTTAGTTTGTTGAAAATAATTATTGAACATTTTTTTTTAATTAATCATCGATCATGCTAATCATATTTGTTTGTGTTTGTAGTTATTTGCTTCGAATGGCTTCCCATGTCCTAGTATGCGAAACCCCTCCGATCACTATCTAAGAACCATCAACAGAGACTTTGAAGTTGATGTAAGTTATCAATATATAGTTACTAATTATTTCATTGAACTAATGAAATTTAAACACTATATATAAAGTTCATATACATCAATCAAAGATTTCCAGCTATGACATTGTGAACGTTTTCATTGTTTCTTAGGATATTGATCATGAACAAGGATCACATGAGAAGAAGAGCACTGAAGAATCGATAAATGCTCTAATAAATTCATACAAATCATCACAAACCTACCATGAAGTCCAACAGCACATATCAGTGATATGCCAACATGTAATGAATAAGTTTAACATTTACTTGCTTAATATGATCGATCAGTTTGAAAATTGATTGAGAACTCTAATAATAAAATTAAAATATTGTAGGGGGGAAGCTCGATTGAATCAAAAAGGATGAATGCTAATTTCACAACTCAGTCATATGTCCTTACGAAAAGGTCTTTCGTGAACATGTATCGTGATCTAGGATACTATTGGCTTCGACTTGTAGTCTACATTGCACTTTCCTTATGCATAGGAACTATTTTCTTTGATATGGACATTTCTTATGGTTCCATTCAGGTATATTGAACTGAAAATATCATATAAGGAAGTCACATTTCGATCAATGACATAAGCTAATTAAATGATTCCAAAATTTGCTTGCAGGCTAGAGGTTCAGCAATCGGTTTTGTTGCATCTTTCTTGACTTTCATGGCAATCGGTGGATTTCCTTCATTTGTTGAGGACATGAAGGTTAGAATAATGTTGAATGTTAATTCTTTTATTTTTAAAAGTCTTATACCATTATGCTATCGCGACAACACTAATTAAAATGTAACTTCAACCATGTATGTTTTGTTGGTAGATCTTTGAACGAGAAAGGCTCAATGGACACTATACTGTTGGTGCCTACACAATTGGGAACACAATCTCTTCGGTTCCTTACCTCCTCATCGTCTCTCTTATTCCAGGGGCAATAACTTATTATCTTGCACACCTTCAAAGAGGGTTTAGTCACTTTGTCTACTTTGCATTAGTGTTATTCGTGTGCATGCTGTTGGTTGAAAGCCTAATGATGATTGTTGCAAGTTTAGTTCCGGACTTTCTTATGGGCATTATAACCGGGGCTGGGATTCAAGGCGTGATGATGTTGAATGGTGGATTTTTTCGTTTGCCCAACGACCTTCCCAAGCCCTTTTGGAAGTACCCAATGTACTACATCGCTTTCCACAGATTTGCGTTAGAAGGGTTGTACAAGAACGAATTTAAAGGATTGGAATTTAACAATATTGATAATAATAATCAAATAGGAGCTACAACAAGTGTTATTTCAGGGGAAGATGTGTTGAGGGACTTTTGGCAACTTGACATGGGGTACTCAAAATGGGTAGACCTTGCTATCTTGATTGGTATGGTGGTAGTTTACAGGCTCATGTTTTTTGGAATTATCATGGCTACTGAAAAGATTAAGCCCGTGATTAGAGCTCTTAGGTCAAGTACTCATTAAGATTTCAAATCGAATTCTAGCAAATTTCTTACCCTGTTTGACTATACTAATTATATCATGAAACTTTCTTACACAATATCTACCGATTTAATTTGATGTATAGTATTATGAAGTACACTTGTTTAAGTTTGTCTTATGTATAAGAAATATTGGAAAGAGTAGTAACATCTTTACAAATGAGTGCTCAATTACTCATTCTTTTTATCTATATTGATTGAAAATAACAAACTGAAGTGATGCCTTTAAATCAAAATCTTAACTTTGACGGTAGAACGGTTTCATGACCGATGCGATAACAAAAAACAATGTGATTCAAAGTTATTAAAAGAGAACAAAATCTAAATCATAATCCTCTTAAACACAATTGTTTCCATACAAATGTTTTAGTTTTGAAATAAAGCACATTTAGTGAACACTAAATGAAAATTTCCAAAAATAATATAAAATCAAATACTATACTCAAACACAGCCCAACCAAACGATCATCCAATTCAAACATGAAACATAAAAGTACAAAACACGAACACAACCTTACCATCCAAATGAATCACGAGACATCAAACGCGAACACAACCCGAAAAACAATTAACCAACTTTGGCTTATAGCTACACAAATCGATACAATGTCGCAAAACTTTCTCTCATAACTGAAAACCGTTGTTGATTTTGCTCCCATTTCCAGCTAATTAAACACTTCCCTCCTCTAATTTCATACATCATCCTCCACTCTTCTTCTTCCTCACTCCATCATCCATCATCATCATCACATCATCATCATCATCATCATCATCATCAATTTCACCTACATAAGTACATATTCAAACAAATGAGATAGAAATGCCACCATCACCACCACGAATATCTACATCATCATCGTCATCATCATCATCATCACCATCAATGCCTCCATCACCACCACCATCACCGCCCCAACCACCACCACCACCACCAGAGGAAGCAGCATCACCGTCACAACCTATTACCGCCGAATCTCCGGCAGAGCGCCGCCTACGGGAGGCGGAGGAAAGATTGAAGGAAGTAATGGCGGAATTACAGCGTCGTCAACTAAATCACGCGGTATCATCGTCGCGTGGCTCACATCACCCTCCTTGCGATCATCCTGATGAGTCGTGTGTTGCACACGCCATTGGTAACCTTTGTCAAAGCTTTTTGTTGTCTTATGGTGTTCGTGTTGGTATTGGCATTCTTTTGCGCGCGTTTAAGCTTGCTCGTGGTCAGTCTTACTCTTCTCTCCTCGATCTCAAGGTTTTTTTGCTTTTCTCTCTCTCTTCTTTCTTTGCTTTTGATTTTTTTTGTGGATAGTTGACTTTTGATCATGTTTTTGATGTGAAGGTTGAAATTAGGGTTATGAATTGTGTATATGATGTGATGATATTGTGTGATTTGCTATTTTGTGTTTGATTGTAGAATGACTATTGCATGTGGTGTTTCGATGTTAAGTTTTGCGGCGAATTGAGTGTTGCAAGGAAGAAAACGTGAAATAATGTTGATTTGATAGGTGAATTATTGCTTAGTTCTAGTTATTAGCAGGAGAAAGGAATGGTAATGTAATTAATCGGTGCACGTACCGGAAAGTTTGGGGAATTTCTTTCACTTTACCAAATTGGAGTATTGGAGACATGATATTAGAGCTGTTCTAGATATATGTCTAACAATAATGTTAGGTAGATTAGTTAGGCGAATTGTAGCTTAGTTCTAGTGATTAGTTGAAGAATGGGAAGGTAATGAATTTAAGTGGATATGTAATTTTAGAACTCTGCTAGATGTACTCCTAACAATAATGCAGTGTTGGCTCATTGATGTATGGGCCTCGTAGACTTGAATTGATCGTCGATAAATTGAAATGGGAGGTGTGACTGGAAACTTGTTTCCTTTTCTTTTTGAAGTGGCTTTGAATTGTCAGATGATAAAGTGTGCACGAAGTAGTCATTGTTCCAAGGTGTTTGTTATATGTGGAGCCTAGCCTGTCACATGTTAGTTTTTCCGTTCCGTGTTCTGTTTCCTCGTAAGTTTTTGGAGATCACTTTTGGGTTGTTTGATCCATCAATAGTCTATGAAGTAATTTAAGTTTGTCCACAAATTTATTGGGATTGGTAATATCTCAAGGACATTTTTTATTGGAAATCGTTTGAAATGGCTTGAATTAGTGATTGTGTGAGAACTGAGGAGGGATGGATGGGAAGCGATGAATAGATAGTTATCCTCATTTTGGGTGGCTGTTTTGGGGGGTAAGGGGTGGTGGTGTTTGTAATAATCCTAATTCATTTCTGTCCGCTCAATCAACAGCTCATTATGTCCATCATCTTTATTCTAACTTATCTCCAATTACTTACCTAATTTTTTGACTCTTTGCCTCCATATGCAATCATGGCTAAAAAGTCTAGCATCTCAGTCATCAGAGGAAAAAAGATGGGCAAAGCTTAGCACTCAAATACACCATGTGCTCTAAACTAATATGAACTTTACAGTAAAGTATGTTCAACTTAAGTACAACCATTGTATAGCGGTGCAAGGCCTTGGATGGACAACCCACCACCCCAATACCTTATGGAGGGAGGTAGGGGTGCCAACTAGCACTCTCCCACTATAGTAGCACCGTAGCATAAAGTAATCGAATCCTCAATGGACTACTACACATCACTGCTATGTAACAGCATGGTATGTTCCCTCGTAGGGGTGCTTATCGAGTGAATCGATCACGAGCTAATGGTTGATCGACTTGTGTTTGTTAAGTTTCGAGCCAAGTCAAGTTGTTCACGAACGACTCGTTAAAAATACCGATCTATCTCGATCTCTAAGTTTATAATGATTATATTTTCTTTTCTTTAAAATTTTATCCCTTTTTATATTTGAACATTTTTTTTTAAATTTTAAAGTATTTATCAATTTTTAAGACAATTTAATTGAAAGTAATTGTCAATCATACTCTCTTTGCTAGGATAACACTAGATATCAATCAATTAATCACAGCCTTAATCCCAAAAAATTGGGGTCGACTACATGAACCAAAATTAATCATTCTATGTGGTCATCCACATAAATTTTCCTCTTCCATTCCCTGCGATCAAGAACCTCATTCTCTTGTAAATCTAAAAACTTCATATCCTTTTTAACCCCTTCCCACCACGTCATTTTCGGTCTTCCCCTACCTCGTTTGAGATTTCCATGATCCCACCCTTCCACTCGTCGCACCGGGGCTCCCTCGGGTCTCCGTCTCACATGTTCGAACCAATGCAAACGATTCTCCCTTAACTTGCTTGTTATGTCTGCGACCCCAACTTTTCGACGTATTACTTAATTTCTGATTTTATCCCTTAGAGTGTTCCCGCACATCCATCTCAACATCCGCATCTCCGTAACTCCTATTTTCTTAATGTGCTCCTTCTTATAAGCCTAACATTCTGTACCGTAGAGCAACACTACCGTAGAGCAACATTAGTCTTGTGGCAGTGTGGTAGAATTTCCCCTACAACTTTAACGGGTTGTTTTTGTCACATAACACTCCCGTATCTGCTCTCCATTTGAGCCACCCGGATTTAATCCTATGTGTCACATCTTGGTCAATAACACTAGATATATTGCAAAATAATACTAACTTATCGAGTTTCGAGCTCATTCAAGCGAGCTCAAGCTAACTCGAGTCGAGCTTTGACCGAGTCAAACTCGAGCTGCTCGCGAGCTACTCAACTCGTTAAGCACCGGGAAGTCCTCAAAATTTTTTTAGTCGATAGCATACGGGTCTTTCTTATTCTTCCGCCATTGTCTTGTGACAATTGTCATGCCACCTAAAAAGCTTGGGCCATTTTTTTTTCCAGGGACTGTAGCACCCCTAAAAAGTGTGGATTATTGCCTTTGTTTTCAGCTTTTGGAGGGCTGTTTTAGGCCCCGTCTTATTATCACCCCATATTTCTCTTACGTGCGGTTGGTAACTCCGAGAGGCCCCACGCTCGGTTTTGGCCACTAATAGCACGTTTTTCCCCATATGTGTTTTGTTTTTAGCTTCTAGAGGGTCGTTTAGGGCTCCGTTTTGTATTCGCTCTATCCTTTTCTTACGCGTTGTTGGTATCTCGGGGAGGCCCGCACTCGGTTTCGGCCACTAGTAGCACATTTCTCCCCTTATACTAGGTGACGCGAGATGCAGGTTTTTTTTTGCAGTTGTAACATTTTCTTATGTCATTTAAAGTACCATCTATTAGAGGTTCTCTTGTTACTCAAGGGTTAAAATGTATAATCTTATGCCTTGGAACCACCAAAGCGTGGAGTATCCTTGAGAGGCCCCCAACTGGTGGTCAGCCACTAACAATATGTTTTGTAATATCTATGGAGAATTTTCGCATCGATGGAATACGAGTCTTTCTTGCTCTTCCGATGTTGTCTTATGACAATTATGTTGCCAANGGGTCTCCGTCTCACATGTTCGAACCAATGCAAACGATTCTCCCTTAACTTGCTTGTTATGTCTGCGACCCCAACTTTTCGACGTATTACTTAATTTCTGATTTTATCCCTTAGAGTGTTCCCGCACATCCATCTCAACATCCGCATCTCCGTAACTCCTATTTTCTTAATGTGCTCCTTCTTATAAGCCTAACATTCTGTACCGTAGAGCAACACTACCGTAGAGCAACATTAGTCTTGTGGCAGTGTGGTAGAATTTCCCCTACAACTTTAACGGGTTGTTTTTGTCACATAACACTCCCGTATCTGCTCTCCATTTGAGCCACCCGGATTTAATCCTATGTGTCACATCTTGGTCAATAACACTAGATATATTGCAAAATAATACTAACTTATCGAGTTTCGAGCTCATTCAAGCGAGCTCAAGCTAACTCGAGTCGAGCTTTGACCGAGTCAAACTCGAGCTGCTCGCGAGCTACTCAACTCGTTAAGCACCGGGAAGTCCTCAAAATTTTTTTAGTCGATAGCATACGGGTCTTTCTTATTCTTCCGCCATTGTCTTGTGACAATTGTCATGCCACCTAAAAAGCTTGGGCCATTTTTTTTTCCAGGGACTGTAGCACCCCTAAAAAGTGTGGATTATTGCCTTTGTTTTCAGCTTTTGGAGGGCTGTTTTAGGCCCCGTCTTATTATCACCCCATATTTCTCTTACGTGCGGTTGGTAACTCCGAGAGGCCCCACGCTCGGTTTTGGCCACTAATAGCACGTTTTTCCCCATATGTGTTTTGTTTTTAGCTTCTAGAGGGTCGTTTAGGGCTCCGTTTTGTATTCGCTCTATCCTTTTCTTACGCGTTGTTGGTATCTCGGGGAGGCCCGCACTCGGTTTCGGCCACTAGTAGCACATTTCTCCCCTTATACTAGGTGACGCGAGATGCAGGTTTTTTTTTGCAGTTGTAACATTTTCTTATGTCATTTAAAGTACCATCTATTAGAGGTTCTCTTGTTACTCAAGGGTTAAAATGTATAATCTTATGCCTTGGAACCACCAAAGCGTGGAGTATCCTTGAGAGGCCCCCAACTGGTGGTCAGCCACTAACAATATGTTTTGTAATATCTATGGAGAATTTTCGCATCGATGGAATACGAGTCTTTCTTGCTCTTCCGATGTTGTCTTATGACAATTATGTTGCCAACCAAGGCCTTGTTCAATTGGGCTGAAATGAAATGAAATGTACCAAGGTGAACTAAAAATAACCTCAAAGGGGGGCCTAAAGGAGTTTATTGTGACCTATGGACCTTTATACAAAGTTTCCATTTCATTTCCGAGGCCTCAAAACCGTTGAAAAGTGTGGAATCTGTGGATCAAAGTCATCAAACCCTTGAGGCCTCAAAACCCTTGAAAGTGGTCGTTTCATGCTTTGCCTCATATTTACCCTATCTTTCTCCCATGTGTTGTTGGTAAGGTGTTTAAAACATAGTAATCCCGAAATTTCCCTATTTTCTAAATCAATGACTCATTATATCAACCATCATCTTTATGCATCTTTATTCATCTCTCTCTCTGTTTTTTTTTTGCATCCTATCACTCCCTAATTCTTTGCTCCCATATGCAAATGTGGCTGAATTCTAGCATTTCAAATTTCAATCATCACAGGAAAAGGGAAATCGGAGACAAGTATAACCATATGCTCTAAACTAATATGATCTTTTACAATAAAGTATACTAACAAGACTAGCAAATTAATTAGCTATGTACTAGAAAGTGGACAAGTGAAATGTAATCCTTTTTTTGACTGAATTTACTCGTGGCATGTGGTAGGTGCCTAACCTATGTCTGTGGTGGGTACTGAAAGTCAGATTACTATGGTCTAGTAACTAGGGCTGGGTTCGTGGTCAGATTTGGGTAGCCATTGAATTTTAGTTCCTGTGGCGAGGAAGTAATAAAAAAGAAAATAAGAATATGAAGAGAAGAAGAGAAAAATTCTATGAAATAATGGGAAAAAAGTGCTTGAAAGCTATGAGCCTGCTTTTTTTGATAGGAAGTTAACACTGATTATGATCTTGCTTCACCATACTTTTGATAATGCAACCTGCAAGTTCTTTTGCTGACTCAGAGTTAGTAGGTGCTGTTAGCCTTGGTTGCTGTGAAATGGTTTTTGATATAATCTATAGCGATTCAAAAAAAGTTCAGCAAAATCATATAGGGAGACCTTTTGTTTTAAATTTTAAAACCACGCAAATCTCATCTTACCTTAATAGATTGAGTTTATTTTGTGAATGAACTTTTAGTGTTGTCATACTCTGGGTGTATTTTTCTGCTTTTTGATGGTGATGGACTAAGCTTGAGGACAAATTTGATATTTTTAGCCTATTATTGCAAAGGAAGAGTGTTTACTCTCCTACAGTCATTATGAGCCTCAAGTTACTGTGGCTGTGTTAGCAGTTGCATATAGGTTTACATATTACAAATGCTTGCCTAACTTTGGATCTTGTTGGTTGCTTTATAAATCAGCAACTTGTCTCAGAGAAGGATCTGATTGTCAGAGAGGAAGCTTGTCGTGTTGGGTTGTTTTTTGGTGGTTTTACTGGATCCTATCATGCTCTAAGGTGTTTACTGAGGAAGATAAGGCGGAAGGAGACTCCTCTTAACGTGTAAGTATTGTGATGTAGAGAAATGTTTATACTTTGGTAGCTAATTCCAGGTGTTTGGTTATGTGTTCGTTGTCTTGTAAAAACTTGTATATGCACATTGATAACATTATTAAAGCTGATGATGGAGCAGAATTTTAGCAGGCTCTGTTGCAGGCTTGTCGATCTTAGCGTTAGATGATCCCAACCGAAGGCGTACTCTAGCTTTATATCTTTTGGCTAGGCTAGCTCAGGTACCTTAGCTAAATCTTGTTCTTGTTCATTAATGTTTGGTACCATTGTGGCTTGTGGAGCCTTTAATGCTACTTGACTAAGCTTTCTTTTCTTTGCTACTAGTGTGCTTATAACTCAGCTAAATCTAAGAACAAGTTTCATCTTTGGGGAAGTCACTGGAGACATGGAGATTCTCTACTTTTTGCTTTGTCATCTGCACAGGTAGTTAAGGTTTTACTTGCATGACATGTTAAATTTAAATGCATGCAAGTTTTATTTTTTTTGCTCCTCCTTGAAAAATGTATTTAGCGACTTTTGCTATCAATTTTCTGTTTCTTTGTAAAATCTTGCACTACTAAGAGTCTAAGACTCCCCCCCTCCCCCTCTCCTCTCTCTCTGTCTCTTATACTCTGCTGTATTTGTATGTTGGAAAGTAATTGTAATTCACATTATGCATTATGTTTTCAATGACACCTACCATTTGAGCTGTGACTTCTGTTACTAGCTATTAGCTATGAAATGGCAGGTTTCTGTTCTGTGGAGCTAATGCCTGACATTTCGCAGACTTGCTGCATTTTAAACATGAAGTTGTGCAGTTGTTGTATTATCTGCTCCATTTAATAAATTTCACCCTATATCTTCTTTATTTCTATTTTCATCTCATCTGTATCAAACATTCTAACTTGAGGATACTTTACCCAGGTCATGTACTCATTTATAATGCGTCCTGAGAGCTTGCCAAAATCATATCAAGAATTTATTCAGAAAACAGGACCTGTGGCAGCACCAGTATACAAGGCTGTCAAAGAGAGTTGTAGAGGTAGTGCAGTGGATGTGGCTTCATTGTCAGCTTACTTGTCCAGTAAAGGGGTCCAAAACTCATTGTCCCTGGAAGAGTTCCCCTCCATAATTCCCTGCTCCATTATTCATCCAAATAGCCAGTCATGTTTAGCTCACGATATGAAAGCTGCTTCATCTACTTTCAGAAAAACTTTTCCACTTTACTTCTCATTGACCTTTGTACCATACGTGGTTCTGCATCTACCTAAGGTATTGTCATTTCAACTCATTTTTCCGACACTAATGAATATTTAAATGAAAGAGGATTCAGAAAAAAGAATTTTAGCCTTGATTTGATAAACGCTTTAGTTGTTGCGCATGTCTATTTCCCGAGATAGATGTTGCAACAACTATCTAGTTAAACTTTGTTATGCTGTTAGTTTTATTCTTTATTGTGATTGAAAGTTCTGAATATTTTCATATTGCTTATGTGCAACTTGTGCTGATAAATTTCTTCTTCTTTCTATCTTCCTTTATTTATTTATTTAATTATTTTAAAATTTTTATGTAAATTTTCTGCTGAAGAATGTTCACAGTACTATCTCACACTTTGTATGGATACAAAGAAATGGAGGGAAAGGGAGGGAAGAGAAAGGAAAAAGGAAAAACCCCCTTATTTGTATACATAGTTGGGGGATGGAAGGTGAGGGAGAAGGAGGGATCCATTGAAAATGGGGACTCATTTCTTCCCTCCCTTTCCTTGCTTTTCTTTTCCTCCCATTTCCCTCCGTTTTCTTTCCCTTCTATGTTGCTATCCAAACATAGTGTAAGATAGTCATAGTTTGATGTTGCTTTTTATGGATTTCTGCTTGTTACTTTCAGTTACGCATAGATATTTATTCTAGGGCAGTGATTATAGGGTGTCAAATTGTCATCTCATAGGTTGGATATGTTTTTTTGAATTATAAAGTTGAGGAACTTTCTAAGCGTCTGACTCTAACCTCAGGAGGCATGCCTTTATGCCTCACTCCGTCATAGAGTGCTGGTCTGAGATATGTGGTTTTTTGTGTGCCATTTCAGTAATTTGTATTCTGAGGTGACTGAAGCTTTTTAATATTGAGCTCCTCTCCTTGTAGTTCATGGAATCACCAGCACAGATTTGTTGGCGAGCTGTGAAAGATGCTGTTCGCTCAACTACATTCTTGTCAGCATTTGTTGGCATCTTTCAGGTAACCTTTTTCTCTCGTTTCCCTGGGGTGTAGTTTGGATCCTCTTATTATTTTTTCTGACAACTTTGTTTGCACTTTAGGGTGTGATTTGTTTACACAGAAAAGTGGCGTCCCAAGATCACAAACTTGTATATTGGATCTCAGGTGGACTTGCTGCCCTTTCTGTGCTCTTGGAAAAGAAAAGTAGGCGACGTGAACTTGCTTTATATGTTCTTCCCCGCGCTGGAGATTCTTTGTGGAACATAATGGTAAATCGCCATTTTCTTCCACATATTAAAAACGCAGAGGTAAGCTGCAACCTCCGAGACTTTTATTAATGTTTTGATTTCTTTTCGATTCCTTGTATCAATTCATGGATAACTTCTGAATCTTTTTTTGTGCATGCATTTGATGGTATATGAACTATTTTAGTTTTAAAATTTTCTTGTGAGCAAACCCAAATAAACAGTACTTTACCCCAAATTAGAAATTTCACACTTTTGTTCCTTGATTTATGCTACTCTTTTTAATAAGACCAACCATCTTTTGCCTTTGATTTGAACAAGCAAAATGTTATGGAGTTTTTGAATAAAATTGTTTGCATGGAAGGTCTGGTATGGCTGAATTTTTGGGGCTGGGAAAGGGTGACACCATGTTTTCGGCTGGCTTGTGATGCTTGTGTAAAGGGTCTGGCAGAGTTGGGTGACAAAAGAGGAAGAATTTGGTCTGGGGAGGAGATTTGTAGAGAGAGAGAGAGCTTGGTAAGGCAGGAGAGAGAGAGAGTAGGTTCTGAAAGTAGTGTTAGCTATGGTAAAATGGATTAATGGTTGACAAAGGAGGTGGAATAAAGTTTAGCCACGGAATAGTGAAGATGGTTCAATGGGGTTATTGATGGAACCTGTGGTGTTGTATTGTTGGTGCTGCCTAAAGCCCCTGTATAATTTTTGGAACCCTCCTAGACTAAAAAGAGTAAAAACTGAACAGGTGTCACTGTATGTTGGCCATTGTGTTTAAATTATTGCACTGGCTTTTGAGAGCTTAACTTTTGATCTATTTTCTGAATAGTGACAAATGCTATTCCTTTTGTCTTAACTCTTAAACAGGTGGCTTTGTTTTGTGCTTGTATGGGTGGGATCATGTATTATTTAGACTATGAACCGGACACAATGGCTCCATTTTTACGGGGCTTGATACGTCGCTTTTTAGCAAGTCGAATCAGTAATCCTGCCCCTCCACCAAATCGCAATGCTTCACATACATACCTGCCAGCTGTTGGCGCTTTGGAAAAGCCTAAATTACCAGAGAATGAAAAGGCCGCAGAGGCTCCTCCTGCCTATAACCTTGAGTCAATTTCAGGGCTCTAATGGTCTTTAGTTGTTAATAGAATTAGCTGATTCATGATTCAACATTATTTTAACCGTCTCAGTTACAATGTCAGATGCTTGAACTAATCATTCTAGCACCACAGTTGAAGAGATGTAGATTTTACTTTTTAAGGCTTATTTGGTAGGCAATAAGAAAAGACGGTGGTTAATTATGGCAGTATAATTTCTTAAGAATATCCCAATGCCGATTTCTATGGTAATAATTGCCCACCTTCTACTTATGAGTTTTTTGATAATCATCCAATGGATGATATCGAAGATTTCCTAAGGGATACTTATATTGTCATATTGGGGGGTCATAATTGCGTACCTGAGCATTGGGATGAAACTTCTGTTACAAAATTTGAGACAGTATAAATTCATTATTGCCTATCAAATGGCGGTTCTTTTTCTTCTCTTCTTCTGTTGAATCAAGAGTAGCTTCAGGGGATTCAGAAGTTCAGAAGAACTGTACCCGAAGAATACATTGGTTTGCACTTTGCAGGAATGAAAATTCATAAAGAGAGGGAAAAAAAAAGAGTAAAAAGGTTTTTCTCCAATTTGAGTTACAATTTGTACTTTGACTTTTGTATCCACTGTAATTGTAGATTTGTAGTGTGTGGCAAATATAGGCTTGTAAGGTTGACCCTTTACTTTCCTCTCTAAATCAATGGACATTATATTCTGCGATTTCTCAACTTTTGTCATTATATTTTTAGTACTTTGTAAATAACTGTATAAGAGAAGCAAGTAAAATACAGGGTAATAGTGTTGAAGCATTAGCTTCGGTGTGTACAAATCAACAAATGTAGATGTAGTAATGCAGATAAGATTCGACCTTATATGTCATGTTCTTACACCTTTATTTAGTTAAATGTCCCCTCTTATGAAAAATTCAAATTAAGCATAATATCACACTTACAAATATTATTCATGTAGCCAATTCATTACTCACTCAATCCCTTGTAAAGATTAAACAAAGCTCAATTTTTCCCATAACGTCTACCTCTTTGCTGAAATGAGCGTAACGCCTTAGCAAATTCATCTTCACCAAAATCAGGCCAAAGTGTATCAGTGAAGTACATCTCAGTATAAGCTGATTGCCACAAATAGTAATTACTAATTCGGAGTTCACCACTTGTTCGAATGAGCAGATCAGGGTACGGTGCATGAGTAACCATAGTGTGAAGGTGTTGTTCAAACAAAGATTTGGTTATATCTTCGGGTTGAAGAAGACCATCCTTCACTTTCATAGCAATATTTTGACAAGCATGTAGTATGTCCTCTTGTCCACTATAACTCATTGCCATCATTAGATGGATTTCAGTGAAGTCTTTTGTTTCTTCTTCTATTTGCTTAATTGTTTTTTGTAAGGAAATTGGAAACGCAGATGTATCTCCAACTACTGAAACTCGTCCACCATACCTGATCATAATGATCATTCTATTCATTAGTACAATTATCATGTAGAATGGTTAGCGTCAAAAATAATAATAAGAAGACGAAAAAGAAGAATGATCGATGGATGTTCAAGGTATTCTGACCTATGACAATTACGAAGTAGATAATACTGAAAGCTTCCTTCGAAAAGCTCGAGTAAGAAATCAACTTCTTCCTACAGAAACAACAGGAAGACATAAGTACGAATATAATGATGCATGAACTTGCTTGTTGACTTGAATGATAATGTCAAATGGCAGGCAGATATGAACTTATATTAGCTCATATCATATCAATCAATTATATTGCTATTTTTTGTTATTACAAATAAGATTATCGTTCTAAATAACATAACAATGCACAAAAACTCACTTTAGGGCGATCCCAGTTCTCAGTAGAGAACATGAAAAGAGATACAATAGGGATGTGCCAACCGCGACACAATGAAAGAAACACAGATAAAGTTGTGAGGCCAGCCTCATAGCCTTCAACACTGATACGCCCTCTCTTCTTAGCCCACCTTCTATTACCATCTAATATCACAGCTACGTGCTTCGGCATTAGCTCACGTCGAAGCCCCTTCGGCAGGGGCTTGTCATCGTAAATGACCATGTCTTTCAGCTCGAATAGTGATCCTTCACTACTATCTAAAAACGTTTTTGCAAATGCTTTGTTTTGTACTGCTTGTTCTACTTTCTCTTTTAGAAATTTTTGGAAGAATGAGGTGGTTAGAATGAAGCTTGGTATTATTGACAATATCATGAGCATAAGCTTTCGCAACACACTCATTTTTCCAATAATATGGTATTGGCTTTCCTAAATTAATTCATGACCAACCATATATATAAGAAATTATTTGTGCAGAGGCGAGCTGCTCAGAGGACTATTATCTTTTTTTTCTAACTTGAAAACTCCTCATTATGACTTAAAAACATAGCACTCCTGACTTAAATTTAAAATCAATTTAGTGACTTAAAGGATATGCAATGTGACATGATAAAAATTGTGACTTAAAAAATGTCTATTTTGACTTGAAAAATACATGTCACTAACTTAAAAGAGTTTTTTTTTTTTTTTTTTTTTTTTTTTTTTTTTTTTNTTTTTTTTTTTTTTTTATAAAATTACAAATTTGTCCTCCTCTGAGCAGCTTGCCTCTATATATATATATATATACGTGATAACATTGATATATATATATATATATATATATATATATATATATACATACTTGATTGATAACGTTTTCTAAATAATGAAAATTATTATAGTAAAAGTACTTGTACCACTTTAATCTTAATAAGTACCCCTCAAAATATAAATTATTATATGCCACAAAAGAAAATTTATTCAATGATATTAAAGATAAGTTGATAAGATAAATATTATAAGATAAAAACTCATAGTAAAGATAAATTTATATGCAATGAGATTTTATCAGATAAAAAATTATGCAAATTAGATATTAGTAAGCTACACAATGAGACGAATTTAATAAGACCTATATGACGATATTTTTTCCTTAATTGAAATGGATAAGACTATTTAATGTTGTAAATTGGTTAACTTTATAGCTACACGATAAATTTTTCTCAATAAATTTGTTTGATGAAAACAATGATTTATAGTTTTTAATTAAAAGGTGTTAAAATTAGATGAAATTTTATGCGTCAAATAAATTTGAGTGTAATATATGAAATTTATTTCAATAGTAATATATTCGGATTCTAAAGAAAAAATATTATTTGTTTGATAAGACATGTCAAACTTTTAAAGCAAAATATTGTATTAGGTCGTGTATCGCACGGGTTCAACACTAATTTCTTTTACAATAAGTTTTTTTTTTTTTTTTTTTGGGGGGGGGGGGGGGGGGGGAAAAAAAAAAAACTTATTGTAAAAGAAATTAGTGTTGAACCCGTGCGATACACGACCTAATACAATTTTTGCTTTAAAAGTTTACAGGTCTTATCAAACAAATAATATTTTTTCTTTAGAATCCGAATATATTACTATTGAAATAAATTTCATATATTACACTCAAATTTATTTGACGCATAAATTTCATCTAATTTTAACACCTTTTAATTAAAAACTATAAATCATTGTTTTCATCAAACAATTTATTGAGAAAAATTATCGTGTACTATAAAGTTAACCAATTTACAACATTAAATAGCTTATCCATTTCAATTAGGAAAAATATCGTCATATAGGTCTTATTAAATTCGTCTCATTGTGTAGCTTACTAATATCTAATTTGCATAATTTTTTATCTGATAAAATCTCATTGCATATAATTTATCTTTACTATGATTTTTTATCTTATAATATTTATCTTATCAACTTATCTTTAATATCATTGAATAAATTTTCTTTTGTGGCATATATAATTTATATTTTGAGGGGTACTTATTAAGATTAAAGTGGTACAAGTACTTTTACTATAATAATTTTTCATTCTTTAAAAAC
>PYUH01000036.1:3126952-3162590 GCA_016808085.1 Suaeda aralocaspica
TTTTGGGGGGGGGGGGGGGGGGGCATGGGTTGAACGGTGAAAATTGATCTCAAGACAGTGGCAGATTAAGGAATTAGGCTCTATTCTCCTCATCTTATTTTTACTTATTTTTAGCTTCAGCTAAGTAAAAATATTTAAGTTCAGTTCAGTAAAAATAAGACTAGCTCACCAAAAATTAGTTTGAATAATTTAAGCAAAATTAAGTTCAGTTCTATAAATTTAAGTTTTGATCATTAAAAATAAATATAAATCAGCAAACTTAAGTTGTCAAGAATAGGGTCTAAGTCTAAAGTAGGTTCAAATTGAATTGATAAATTTTTAGTGGGTTCAAAGAGTTGAGTACTATTTTAACAAAAAAAATAAAAAAGTTCAATTTTATAACATAATTATTTCAAATTACTAAAATTTATAAGAATTTTTTTCACAATTTCACATATAATAATTGGGGTCAATTGACACTCGACCTCTTAAAGTAGCTCCGCCCCTATCTTAAGACCTTCTAAAATCGAGAGGAAAACTCTAACCAACTGTCTGTGACATGAACAATCTCAAGGCATGTGCTAGTGCTGTTGTGTGACATTATGGTCGACCTCGGAGACTTCGAGGTTGATTTATGAACACACAACTACACAAGACAGATGTAACTACAGATAGAGTAGTGTAGTAAGTTAGTAACTAGTGAGTAGTGACTTGGTATTTAGAACTCATGATATCTATGCATTGATCAACTGACATAATCTTTAATTTAGTCACTCACTAGTAAAGTAAGTAGTCTGTCATAATAATGACACATTTATGTAGCAAGAACCTATAGTTCCAAGTTCCGTAAACATGATTTATGGCTTTCATTTCGGATCTTTGTTATGTTGAAAGGTTCTAACGTTAAATTAGTTGTGTAATTAAGTTGGAGTAAAATAGCATTAAGGAAATCATGCATATATCATGTTAATTACTTTAGATTTGTTGTTAGAGATCTCGTATTTTCCCCAAAACATTTTTTTTTTCATATATAGTTATTGACCCATCACTGTAGTCATATAGGGTATGAATTGACAACCAGAAGTATTAGGTAAAACACATCATCAAGATCCTTATAATATTTGCCTTTTAATAGAAAATTTAATTACTTACATCTGCTTTTTTTTTTTTTTTTTTTGAAGGATATCTAGGTATGGTATACTTAGTTGTACATGTTAAAGTACAAGTGTACGATTAAAGAGGAAACAATTTGTAACTACTGCCTCGGTTTTTTAGTTGCTATATTAGGGTTTTTGACACTATTTACATTGTAATTTCGATTCACTTTGGTGTTTAATACGTAACGAAAAACATATTCACATGCGATCTTAGTTGATTCGTCTCGATGTATATTTTCAGAAAATATGATTTTTTTTTCATATTTTTCTATTATACCAGACACGAGAATATTAATTTTATAAGTTGTGTCTTGGGAGATGCAAAAAAGTAAATGTAGCAACTAAAAAAAACCGAGGGAGTATGATTTTAAATTTTTAATAGCTAGCTTTTAGTTGATTTCAACTTAAATGATTAATTTTTTATTCTTTTAATTTGTTGTACCTTGTTAAATACAACTAGTTGTATGAAGAAAATTGTCTTATTTAATGGCGAAAGTGAGGGGTAACTCAAGTGATTAAAACATCTCCTCCAAATTTAGGTGATCTTTAGATCAAATTTCATTGCGGCCTTCATGTGGCTCCCAAATACCAAAACGAGACTCAACTAAAGACAATTTTATCGGTGGTTTTTGGAGCTTGAAGGTTATATATGTTCAGCTTATCTGGTGTAATTTGAAATATTTTAAGAGGGACATCTAACAGTGAGATGTTTAAGAAAGAATATCATAACATAAATATATGCAAAATACATAACATAAACACTAACAATGCAGCCCTTATTTTTGCATATATTTACAGAAACACCATATGATATCCTCCTTTAAACATCTCACTGTTAGATGTCAGAAGTTCCTCATATTTTAATCTTATTTGGTTTGAAGTAAATATTTTATTTGGATCAATTTTTAATAAGTTTTTTTACGCATATTCTTACAACAATCCTAAGAAAATAATTATCAAAAGAGCTATTATTGTATTCCTACCGACGATTAGTTTTAAATATGAAACTTCCACAAATTAGCTACGATCCAGTTTGACACCAAGTTGATTTTTAGAGACAAATTAAATAAAAGCACATAAGAAGTTCATCAACTTTGTTGTGTACATACCAAGTAAAATCACTAAGTAAAGTTTGTTCTATCCCAAAGCCTGATCAAAACGTTAATTAAATACTGGAAATGTTCTTTTTTTTTTTTTTTTTTTTTTTTTTGNATAAATATATGCAAAATACATAACATAAACACTAACAATGCAGCCCTTATTTTTGCATATATTTACAGAAACACCATATGATATCCTCCTTTAAACATCTCACTGTTAGATGTCAGAAGTTCCTCATATTTTAATCTTATTTGGTTTGAAGTAAATATTTTATTTGGATCAATTTTTAATAAGTTTTTTTACGCATATTCTTACAACAATCCTAAGAAAATAATTATCAAAAGAGCTATTATTGTATTCCTACCGACGATTAGTTTTAAATATGAAACTTCCACAAATTAGCTACGATCCAGTTTGACACCAAGTTGATTTTTAGAGACAAATTAAATAAAAGCACATAAGAAGTTCATCAACTTTGTTGTGTACATACCAAGTAAAATCACTAAGTAAAGTTTGTTCTATCCCAAAGCCTGATCAAAACGTTAATTAAATACTGGAAATGTTCTTTTTTTTTTTTTTTTTTTTTTGTTGCTAGGGAGTAACAAGGGCGGGGATGAGAATCGATCCCAAGATCTCCTGGAACCGGGAGGGAAGCTTTTACCACTTGAGCTACCCCTCACTCTTTGCAATTGGAAATGTTGATAGGACAATATCTAGGATTTTGACAACGTTGTTTTAAGCTGAATTGAATTGAGACGAAAGATCGAATAGTACTTATAAGCCTAATTATTGATCGAGATATTATTTGATCAATTTTGATGTTGCATTATTGTGAGGTATCTTACATGTTTAACATAAATATTGACAACATTTGAAAACATATAGAGTTTTGTATTATTGTAATTGAAAATTTGTCTAGGATTAAATTATTTCACACATACAATTATACAAACATTATTCAGGAAGATAATAATATGATAGATACAATAAAATTGATTTTTAACCCTCAAATTTTGCCATAACGTCTCCCTCGTTGCTGAAACGAGCGTAACGCCTTAACAAATTCAACTTCACCAAAATCAGGCCAAAGTGTATCAGTGAAATACAACTCGGTATAAGCTGATTGCCATAGATAGTAGTTACTAATTCGAAATTCGCCACTCGTTCGAATGAGCAAATCAGGAGATTGGACGTCGCAAACCGTAGTATAGAGATGTTGTTCAAGCATAGCTTTGGTAATATCTTCAGGTTGAAGAACACCATCCTTCACTTTGTTAGCAATATTTTGGCAAGCATTCACTATGTCATTTTGTCCACTGTAACCCATTGCCAAAATTAGATGAATATCTGTGTAGTCTTTTGTTTCCTCTTCAATTGTTTTCATTGCTTTTTGTAAGGAAATTGGGAAGGCGGAAGTATCTCCAACTACTGAAATTCGTGCACCAAATCTGTATACGATGATTCAAATTTATTAGTATGTACACGTACTTCCTCTGATTCATAATAGTCGAAACGAAACGTACAATTTCTTTATAGAGTGTTTCAAAGTGATTGAAATGTTCCACTTCTAATCGGCAAAGTGGGACTTGGACCCACCTAATTGCTTATAGTAAATGACCCTTTTGTAATTTAACATATAATCTAACAATTGAAATCAAAAAACAAACAAAGGGATTGTTATGTTTATACGAAGTAACTATAACAAGTCCAATAGTTTTCATTGATATCTTTCTTATGTACAATCTAACAAGTTTTTTACCTATTGCAATAGCGTCGTAGATAATACTTCAAACTTCCTTCAAAAAGCTCGAGCAAGAAATCAACTTCCTCCTTCAAATACAAACAAACAACAAGCAATTTAAATACGCTGTTATATAAAATGTCATGTTATCTATTTTGTACTTTTAAAAAAAAGTAACACTAGCTTATAATTATACAAATATGTAAAAAGGTTATACTCACTTGAGGGCGACCCCAATTTTCAGAGGAAAACATAAAAAGAGATATCGCAGGAATTCTCCAACCACGGCACAAAGAAAGAAACACCCCAATAGCCGCTATGCCAGCCTTATAACCTTCAACGGGAACACGACCTCTCTTCCTCGCCCACCTTCTATTCCCATCCAATATTACCGCTAGGTGCTTCGGCATCAGGTCATGCCGAAGCCCCTTTGGCAATGGTTGCTCATCATCAATAGTTTCCTCATTCAACTCGAATAGTGATTCGCCTGATATCATGTCCTCGTATACTTTCCTATATACTTGATGTTGTTTTTGTTTTAGAAATTTGAATATTGGCATGTTTAATATCCACCTTGGGATTATTGCCATTATCATTAGCATAAGCTTTTGCACCATATTCATCATTTTTTTTTTTTTTTGGATGTTTTTCTTGATTTGTTTGAATGGTTAAAACATTCATGACATACTAGCTATATATAATATATGTACGTTACTACGTATTATTCCGTACATTGTAATTGTTAATTAAAATTTGATAGGACGTAATTACGTGATTAACGTTTTGACTTTTGCGATTAGTTGATTACTTAAGAGCGTGGAGGCATGTGCTAACACTAGTGACTTAGTGAGTGACTTCAAAATCACTACAATTTACAACACTCCCAGTACTACTAGTTGTGTGAATAGTGTATAAAGTCAAAACGTAAATAATTAATTAATTAAAACGGAGGGAGTAGTTACTATTTTGTGTATATATATATAATTTTTTATTTTTTATAAAGTACACTTGAGAATTCTACTACCGATGATTTTTATCGATATACATTCTAAGAATTTTTATGACCCGGGACATCGCCCGGGCCAACAACTAGTTTTTACTAATTAATACTTCATTCAATTTCATCAATCCTTTGGAGTTGCTTCTAGATGGGCGAAAACATCACTTATCTCGTGAAACCTAATGTTTTGGTTTTTAGTTAATAAAAAAAGCTTAATGATGGGGTGTTTTGCCTTAATTAAACATCGTGGTCATTAATAATTAAACAGATTCTTCTTCCAAACTAATCAGATAATCAATTGAAAAGAAAAAGAACTATAGCCAATAGTTCAGGCTAATCTAAAGTCAAGGAACTCCAACATTGTATCATACAATAGTGATCGACAAGAAGTACAACGTACACTAATTAGGTGTACCTAAACAGTAAACAAATTAGTTCCACTTAATTAATTCGATCTTCCTATTTTAGAGCCATGTACTTTATTACATTATATGCATGGCTTACGTAGTTAACACAGTATTGTGTCATTGTGTCTATGTTAGCATGTCACTAATGACATAGCGCCCGTCTCCCTTTTTTTTGTTCCGTTCTCAGGTCCCTCAATTTATGAAGTCTTGTTTATGTCGTCTACCAACAACTTTGATGCATAGTTACATATAACTATATAAGACTATAAGGGCTTGCTCAGCAATCAGCACTACGTAGGTTTTACTTGTAGTATATTTTAAAGGTTGTAGCAAGTCCAAACATTACTCAATTTAATTACTATCTTTGTTTCAAATTAGCTGCAACTATTGAGTGATAGAACATATTTATTGTCTGATCAATTTTTTTTATTTTTAATTATTTTTTAGAGTGAAGGATAGCTCAGCTTGATCGATAAGGGTTCTCTCCCAGTTTCAGGAAATGCTGAGGTCAATTCTCATCTCCGCCTTTATGACTCTATAGCATTAAAAAAAAAACAATTTTTTCTAACACATTAATATTATCTATATATGAAGAACTTGGCTCGATTAAAGATTTTAGATAATCAAAATTTGGACAATTGATTCTCCCCTCAAATAATAATTCTACAGGCCGGGGTGTTTTCAAAATGTCTATGACATTAAATATAAAAATTTTCACCTTAGAACTCAAGAGTCATAATTCATAATTACAAAATAATTGTTTGAAAAAAAATACAATGTAACAGAATCTCCTACTAATCTGCATGTAACAATTTTTGTGACATTTTATAAACTTGTATTTACAAATGTTTAACATATCGACCAAACACTATAAACACAGCTCAAATCTTCAATTAATACAATATAATGCACATTATCTAGGTAATAATTGGTTATATTGAATCAAAATAATAAATTATTACCTTTCAAAAAATATAATAATGTATTATATATTTTAAGCTAGTATTTTGATAATTGTTTAAAATTCAATTTGCAATTCATTTGTATTATTACAAAAGCGAACTACAAATCATACAATTAATTAATTAAAAATCATCATTTAAGCGTAATTTCTATTATTTATGAATTAATGTATTAAGATTTATAATATTATAATGAACATAAATTTTTAAAATCTATTTTTTTACTGATAAATTTTTTTTACAATAGTTTGAATAATCTTTATAAGATAGAAAATAATAATGATAATATGATAAATATAATAAAAAAATAAAAATAACGAGTAGATTATCAAATATAGTAATTTTATTTACTTTTAAATATAAATTTACTAAATGTGATCACACGTTTAGACTTTAGAATAATTCATAAGTAAATAATTATCAAAATAGTTATAATTGGACTCTTATTCATGGGTAATTTTAAATACACTATGTAATTTCTACAAATTGCTAGTTTGACGTGAACTTAATATTGATAAATAAAAACGATTTTGAAGGTCAAATTTAATGTGACATGGTCTATATATTTGTTTTTTTTTTTTTTTAATAAGTGAAGTTGAGTGCTTAAATGAGCTGAATTAAAAATAATCAGAAGTATTTGGTAGCCGAGATCAAGAAGTTACTTAACCATTAAAATTTTCTACTTGATCTGATATGTTAAATGGTGGGTTTATATATCAGTTAATATTTGGCCGCATTCATGGTAAAAACAAATTTAAAGTATTATGTTGATTAGCAAGGTAGCATTTAACCTAAATTCGATGTTTAAAATCACTAGAAGTAAAGTTTGTACTAGGTGCATGAAAGGCTGATCGAAACTTTATATACTTATATACTTGTAGTTAGAAACATTGATAGGACAAGATATTATAGGAATAAGTTTATAATAATTAAGGAAATTTTATGTGGAATTAAGAATAAATCAGTCGTGGCGTGAGAAAATCACTGCCCTAAAGTCATTTAAATTGGGGAATTACTAGCGTCTCACTGTGAGATGCTAGTAACTCATCTCATAGGGGTAATTTCGACATTTCCCCATTCAATACTACACAACAGGGGCTGTTCACAATCAAAATACAACCCCACAATTTTCAGTTATTTGCAAGAATGCAGCCATCTCACAGTGAGATATGGGGAATGCCCCATTTAAATTTGCCCCGCACTCATACCCGTGGCCTTTCGGCAATCGACCCCAAGTGTTACACGATCCTTCCCTCCAAAGGTGTACAACAAAGAAGAGGAATGAACATTCAAACAATCAATGCCAAGAGTGTTATTGTTTGTGAGGAATATGATGATTTGAGCTTTTTTTGCATATCTTCTGTAAAGAATTTAGGGTAATTTGTAAGCCAATTGGTCAAAGGCAAAAGGAGAAGGCAGGAGCTTAAATTGGTAAGACCAAATCATGCATGGTCATAATGAAAGCACGAAGATATTGTAAGTTTATAACTGACTTAAACCACCCAACAGTGTTTAACCAAAAAGATTAGGCCCATGTAAAAAATGCCTCGCCACACCCACACCTGTGCGTGGCCCAGTCGGTTGACATGCGTATGTGGTCTCCTTGTCCCTCGTTTCTTTATAGGACTTCAACAAAACATTAAGGAAACAAATGATGTATGAACCAACTAGTATAATACCCGTGCAATGCACGGTTCGAAAGTTTAATATTAAATCAATAATAAAGTTATAATAAATAATTTGTAAAAATGAAAAATTATAGCACAATATTTTTATTGTGCCAACAACAATTCAATATCTACTATTAGTCATCAAATATATCAACTTTTTTTTATTTAAATTAGTGAAATAACAAAATAATCAAAGTTGTTCTTACTTATAAAAATGAGATTCCGTGTACGAAGTATATGAAATAGCTTTTACAGTTCTCATTGTAATCCCGTGCAGTAATAATGTTTTGCTAATTAACTATTGACATCCCGTACAATAGCTTTATTTTTGAACTATCAAAATCATTGCAATAGTGGTCAACCTTAAAATATATTGAGATTTAGTGTAATAATAATATACGATTGAAATATTGAGATCCAGTATATTAATGGTAAACTTTTTATTTGAACTACTAAAAATCCCGTGCTACTAAAATTCCAGTATACGATTGAAATATTGAGATCCAGTATATTAATGGTAAACTTTTTATTCAGTGCGATAACAATACACTTAAAATATTGATAAAATGTCCGAAAATGTAAAGCTTTGATTTTATTTTCGGAATGGGAGATTTCAATACACCATTGCTTCAAAGAGGCGAACCGGGCGGCTGACTGGTTGGCTAATATGGGTGCTAATCTAAGCGAGAGAATGGTCATCCTACAGGATATCCCCAAAGCGCTTAAAGACATCCTGCTTGAGGACATCAGTGGAGTCTCTTTGCCTCGTCAGGTGCCTCAAGATAGAATGGTGACTTAGTGTTTGTTTAGTTTGTAGTTAGGGAGTGTGTGTCTTTTTTCTTTTCTGCTTCTCTTTTCCTTTTCTTCTGTGTTGGAGCTGGTCTCCTCTTTTTACACCAAAAAAAAATATATTGATAAAATCTCGTATAGCAATATTAATAAATTTAATTTGAACTCTTATTTCCCGTGCAATATTAACAAATTTAGACAAAATTGACATGAAACTACTACTCTACATAATCTAAAATATCAATAATAATAATAAAAAATATCCATTATTTATTGTCTTTTAATTTTGCACGGGATACCCAAAATAATTATAATTTCAAGACATTTATGAATATGTCATTGAATTAATGTATCTAGTTGGTGTAATATTTCATATGCAGTAGTACTATACTTCTAATCCAATAACTAAATGTATGTGAATGATTGGTATTCTAGGTTATAAATTATTTATTAGACTAATCATATTTTACATAAAAATATTATATATTTATTCCTATTAATTTAAATCTTTTATATAACTACATAGTATATTGATAATATTCTGAAAGAAGTGTACTATAGATAATAGGAAAAATTGATCCTAATAATCCCACCTTTTACACATTTGAATATAACAGTCACGCCTTTCGATTATCTCATAACAATCCCACCTTTATGGCTTGTTTTCTTTTATTGGTCCTTATCAGTTAATAACTTAATTAGTAGGTAATTTATATACATGGCATTACATGATTGGTGGAGTGCTTTTTTTATTAAACAAAAAAAAATCATTAAACAAAAAAAAAAATTGTATGAAATCAGTTTATTAATTAAAAAAACAAAAAGAAATGAAAAAATTGATTATGGTGACCTGAAATTCAGGTTACCGGTAAAAGGAACCAATATAAGAAAATGTAGTATAAAGGTGGGATTGTTGTGAGATAATCCAAAGGTAAGACTGTTAATTTCAAATGTGTAAAAGGTGAGATTATTAGAATCAAGTTTTCCTAGATAATATATATTAAGCTAACAACTTTGAATTTTCTATATAAATAAAAATAAGGAATGCCTATAAAAAAAAAAAGCATAATTCACCAAATATTTGTTATGAAATAATGATAGTTTGTTTTAGGTAAAATTATTTAAAAGCATAGTAATATCGAATCTTTAAATTAATATATTTAAGATGGAGCAGAAATTTTAAATGATCTAATATTATTTTTTAAATACTAAAACACAAGCTAATGAAGGGGTGACAAATATCAGCACTTCGTTAAAGTAATAGTATTTTTGTCAATATGAAACAAATTAAAGTGAGAGAGAAAGATATGTTGGTTTATCTTTTGAAGCACAACTATAAAGTAACAACAATATACTCCAACAGACATAATATGTAATTGTGGCAATAATCTTTTGAACTGAGATGAATTGAAATTCAATCTGGAAAAATAGTATCGTAGAAGCCTAATTATGGAGATGTTCGAACAATTTTGATGCTGTGTGGTGTTTTACATGTTTAACATGGCATTCACTAACCATTAACTTAAGGACACAAACTATTAGACAAGATTTGAAGAGATATACTTGGTACTTCTATATTGTAATAACAAATTTTCCTAGGATTAAATTATTTCTTGATTTTCTTCGATCGATTTCTACATTACTAACATTATTATTAATGAAAACTAAATATAGATATAATTCAGTTTTGATCCTCAAATCTTGCCATAACGTCTCCCTCGTTGCTGAAACGAGCGTAACGCCTTAACAAATTCAACATCATCAAAATCAGGCCAAAGTGTATCAGTGAAATACAACTCGGTATAAGCTGATTGCCATAGATAGTAGTTACTAATTCGAAATTCGCCACTCGTTCGTATGAGCAAATCAGGAGATTGCACGTCGCAAACCGTAGTATAGAGATGTTGTTCAAGCATAACTTTGGTAGTATCTTCAGGTTGAAGAACACCATCCTTTACTTTTGTAGCAATGTTTTGGCAAGCATTCACTATGTCATTTTGTCCACTGTAACCCATTGCCAAAATTAGATGAATATCTGTGTAGTCTTGTGTTTCCTCTTCAATTGTTTTCATTGCTTTTTGTAAGGAAATTGGGAAGGTAGAAGTATCTCCAATTACTGAAATTCGTGCACCAAATCTGTGTTTACAATGATTCATATATATTAGTTATAACTTATAAGTATACGTACTTCCCCTACTTCATATTAATTAGTCGCAACAATTCCTTTATTGAATTTTTAAAATGAGATGAAAGTTGAAGTCGTCCACTTTTATTATTAACCGGCAAAGCGGGGCTTAACCAAATTGTTATGTTATACAAAGTTGCTAAAATTGATAAATATTATTGGTTTGTTATTACAATTCCCGAATATATATTAATTTTTATTAGCTTTTGCGGATTGAAAATCTATTTCAAAAGTCAATATGCTACCGTACCATCTACAATAAAATTGTCATATATATATATTGAATGTATAAGATCCCATAAGAACCCTTCTTATATGAGAACTACGTTATTAGAAAGACTGTATTTAATATTTTATAAAATTGTAATCACTTATTATTGATATATTATAAGTAATTATATCATTATAATTAAACTAGGTAAAATTTATGAAAAACTAGACATATGAACACGTTTGAGCATAACAAAATGTTTTGAAAATCGATACCAAGCTAGTATTAGCGGTACGGTCTTCCTATGAATATTTTCTCACGAAAGCTAAACTTTTGCATTGCATTTGACAATAAATAAATAAATAAATAAGAATGGTTGTTCTTACTTATTGCAATAACGTCCTAGATAATACTTCAAACTTCCTTCAAAGAGCTCGAGCAAGAAGTCAACCTCCTCCTTTATATACAAGCAAACAAACAACAAGAAACTTATATACGCTCTTACACAAACAAATGAAATTTTATAGGTTTGCATCTTGCATTTTCTATTTTGTACACATAAATAAAGAGATTGTACTTACTTTAGGGCGACACCAGTTTTCAGATGAAAACATGAATAGAGAGACTATGGGAATCCTCCAACCGCGGCACAAAGAGAGAAACACTCCAATAGCCGCGACACCAGCTTTATAGCCTTCAATGGGAAGACGCCCTCTCTTCCTAGCCCACCTTCTACTTCCATCCAATACCATAGCCAGGTGCTTCGGCATCAGCTCATTTTCAAAAGTAACTACATTCAGCTAGAATAGTGAGTCGCCTGAAATCAAGTCCTCGTATACTTTCCTATACACTTGATGCTGTTTTTGTTTAAGAAATTTGAAGATTGACATGTTTAAAATCCAAGTTGGGATTATTGCTATAATCATTACCATAAGTTTTTGCAACATACTCATCATTTTTTTATGATTTTCTTAATTTTTTTTTTTTGTCAAATGGTTAAATAATCAATTCATGACAAACTAGCTATTCATATATATAATATGGAGGTGTTCCCCATATCTCACTGTGAGATTGAAATGAAGCATCTCACACTGACATTATTGCAAATACAACAATAATGTGGGTTTGTATTAATAATGTGTATAAATACAAATAGAAAAGGTAGATAACCGGTGACGTTATATTTTTATACTATCTTTTTAGTTGGGCTATTGTATTGTTAAAGTATAATGTATAGATATTTATTTGCTGAAAATTGGAAAACTTATTCATGTTTCATCTCATCATGCTTTCCCAATTTATTCTTCTTCTTCACTGATGAGTTCATACATATCCTTTTCCAACGATGCAATTTAAGTTAATTCATTGTTCTCTCACCACAATAACAATTACATATAAAACTTTAGTTAGAAACCAATAACACAAGGACATACTCCGTATTAACTAATTGAATCGTATAAATTCAGGTATTAAAAGTGACAAATTAATTGAATGTTTCCAATCACAATGACAAACTAAATTAATACTAAACATTTACAAAGAAAAATTAACAAAAATTTTCCATTCAAATCTATATCATCTCTGGAAATAAATCGAAACAAATTTATATCATCTATGGAGTATATCAATTCCAAACAAATATATTTAAAGATTAATAGTCACAAAGAATTTGATATTTTCCAATATAATAAAAAACCAAACTACAGTAATACTAAAATACGAACTGTAGTTTTCCAATCAAATCTATATCGAATCAGAAAATAAATTAACTAAATAATTACAGTTCGCAGTGAAAACAACTTGTTTACGTCTAATTAATTCAAAGAAAACTAGTTTTTACAAACATTCCTGAATCACTGGAGATCCAACGGAGCTTATTCGATTGTAATACTCAGACGTACATCCAAACAACCAAACAGATAATAGAATTAGCTGTGGGTATTTAAATTGGTTTAGATTGACAAGTTATTCAATGGTGTTGAATTGAAGAGTTGCTGTAAAATCGATTTTGATGGTGGTTTCTCATTTATTGGTATTTCCTGTATTCAATGTGTATTTGCCTTTTATTTTGCCACCTATGACACAATGTATAATAGAATGATGAAATACCCGTTTCATGTGCACGACAACCGTACATAATGCATTTAATTAGGAATATACCAAATTACCCATGTTTGAGATAAATTACTAATATCTCACAGTGAGTTGTTAGTAATCCTTATAATATGTAAGTTACTGCATGTTATTCTGTGATTGTAATTGTTAATTTCTCAGGTTGCTTAAGAGCGTGGAGGCCGACATGTGCCAAAGTGATCAGGGACAAAGTGATCAGGGAGTAAGTGTGAGTGTGAGTGTGAGTGTGAGTGTGAGTGTGAGTGTGAGTGTGAGTTTGAGTAAGTTTGTGAATTAGTGCCGTCAAACAATTCAGTATGTCAATTGTCAAATATATAATTAGCATTAGGGTTCAAATCCCCATGACTACAAGCTATCACTCTTATCACCACGTTTGAGAGTTACTTGTTAGTAACTCGCTGTTTGTATTATTTATAAAATTGTTGGTATAATACGGAGGAGTAATGAGTAATGAATTACAACATAAGTCATGGTATATTTTGAACATGAATTTTGATGATGGATACTCTTCTTCTGAAACATATAATTTTATAATTTTCATTCAATGTTATGATTCCCTAGGAATTGCCTCTAGAGGAGAGAAAAGGTCACATGCATATGGCCGTATTCACATGCATATTTCGATATTTAAATCTAATTTTTTGATTAGTTCCTACTTAAAAAAATGTTTTATGATGCAATGGCTCTTTCGCCTTAAATATTATACTCCCTTTCTCCGTTCCATTTTGTTTCATACATTTTGACTTGCATACATGTCAGTGTATTTGTTTGACTTTAAATATCTTTTATTGTGTATATATAAAAATTATAATAGGGAAGTGGAGGGAAAGAAAAATTGTTAATTATATTTTCCATGTTTGGTTCATATAATTAAATGGAATTTGAGGAAAGGAATGGAAATCTTATTAACAATACTTACTTTTTTCTCCTCGAAAAATTGGGGAGATTTGAGAGGAAAGTGAAAATATGGACATTTAAAAAAAACTGTAACTTTTTTCTTTCCTTACTTTACTAATGATGAAATCTCACAACTTGATTGATTGACTTGAGTTCTAAGATACAATGTGGAGGCATATATATAGATATTGCCTATTAATACTGGTCTAGCCTAGGATATCTTTCAATTAAGCAGGAGAGTGGATATCACGAATGCCCAACTTGGATAACAGGAAATGAAACTGGGATGCACCTAAGGCCTTAGTAAATTAAAGATCGAGGTCCACAATTTGTAGATGGGTATGTACATATATAGGCCGTGGAAATGACCTTGGCAAGCATTAATTACCGAACAAAATGGCAGTCAATTTGAATGTGTTTGGTACGTTCATGGAACATCGAGTTAGCCGCAATGTACATGCCAACTTGAGTATCACAGAACAAGCGAACAAGTTGGCACTGATGAATGCCTAAGGAGGCCAAAAAAAAAATACTGCAAACATCTTACTTCTACACAGGCGTGAGCCATAGACCTGTATTCTATTTCATCAGAAGAACAAGACACTGTGTTTTGCTTCTTAGTACGCTATGCAATTGGAGATTGACCGAGGCACACAAAATAACCAGTGATACAGTGACGAGTTATAGGACAACTTGCCCAATCAGAGTCGCGATAAGCATATAATTGGAGATAGCTATAGGCGCATAAAAATAAACCTTGACCCGGCAGGTAGCAGCATCAAAATGGTCCTGACGATGTTGTTGCATGAGTTGGAATAAGACATGAACATCATAGGTGACATCTAGTCGGGTGAGAGTAAGGTATTTTAAACGACCAATGATGCGACGGTACCTTTTTGGATCGATGTAGAACGAAGAAGTATACAAGGCGAGCTTGTGATTTTGTGGAATGGGGGTATCCACGAGCTTGCAACTCGACAACCCGATTTGGTTTAAGATGTCTAAGGTGTATTTGCATTGACATAACAATAAGCACTACAAGAAAAAAGCCATTTAGCGACGCACCTTTTGCGACGGACCCCAAAATCTATCAGAAATATCTAATTTTTGCACGAATTTTAAATTCGTCGGAAATTTGCGACGGATTTTAATCGTTTGCGAAGAAATATTGAGAAAAGTCAATTAAAAAAAATCCGTCGAAATTATAATTAATTAATATATCAATAGCACCATATAATATATATATATATATATATATATATATATAATATGGGTTTTATTTTCGCAGATTAGTGATTGAGGAGGATGATACAATCTTTGATCGTTAGCGGAATTGTCTTGATGTCAAGACGAGTTATCAGACGACCTACAAAACAATTGTCTAAGAGCTTCGAGTTAAATGAATTTCTGAAACTCCTTTGTTTGGTAATTACTAATTAGTACAATAATCAATATAGCAAGCTAAGTGGACATAAAAAAAAAACAACACCTACACTAAAAATATTTATAGTTGCAGAAACAAACAAAACCCACAATAAGCAAATTAATGAAAAGGTAATTAAGAGTTAAATTGAAGAATGAAGATTGAAGAGTTATCTGAATTTGGCCATGTAACCTTTTCACTCTAAAGATTTATTAGTTTGAATCAATCAATCCAAATTACTGCTACTATAACAATGCCTTATACATTTAGCCGCCGGGTTTGATGTCTATCTTATCATGAATTTCTAAGATTCGTATGAATCAAGGTAGTTTAATCTGAAATCTGTAATCTTAGTCGTAAGACGATCAGGGCAGATTCGTAAGAATCGTGTATATGTACTCATAATTTAAGAGTCGTATAATCTGAAAATATCATACTGATGCAACGATTATAAATATTTATAAATGGATCTTAAGATTATACCTTGATATGAATAAGCCAACGAAACTATAACAATGCCAACAAAAACAAGTTGTTACTAATAACTTTGTTATTTCCAAGGAAGTAGTTTTAACATTCACTTTCACACAGGCTCCAATTTAACAGCTCTCGTAGTCTTAAGAGGGACTCACATTTAACAGTAATTTTAAAATTCCGCTTGTTGTCACCACGCACGTACTCACATCTCCACCTAAAGGCAAATATTTCGAGACAAAGGACGTGGCATGGTTCTGCTTCGCACCCCAATTCCGCGATGTTGGATTAGCCAATTGACACTCGTCTCAACAAGAGTTTTCGACGGATATTGCAATATTGCATTAGTAGATGAATCATTGAACTTTCCCGCCTCACTCCAATGTACTATTCGATTTATCATTGAGCTCAATATATGGTTCTTTGGGTACTTTTAGATTTAACTTTTGTGTGTTCCATCCCGCTTCCTCGAGCAACTCCACAAAGTTATCAAATTTGAGGTCCAAATTCACCAAACTTTCCTCTAATGCTTTAATATCTTCCATGCTGTTATCCCAATGTTCATAGAGCCAGTAAGCCTGCCATAAGCTTCGCAAAACTGACAGACTGGTAGCACCTGCCTGTGAAATCAGTCTCATCTTTAGGTAAAGCAAATGCAATTGGAACGAATAGAAAAAGATTGTACCGAAACATACCTTGAAAGAGACCAAAACCTCAAAATCTCTTTTCTCCCATTGATCTACTACAAGGACATACTTTTCCTTGGAATAGAGCTCAAAGATCATCTGTTACAAAAGCATTCATAGAGAGTGAGATACATGCTCGATCATTTTGCACAAAACCACAAATTAAATGAGAGTTTTTGTTTAGCTCTATATTATGCATATAAGAAAACAAGCAAGAAATACAGGATTATAAACTTATTGGACTTGCTTTTTTTTGGTGTAAACGAAAAGGTGCATAAATAGTTAGTTGATCATGTAACAAATACATTTAATTTGCAAATCAACATCGAATTCTTTAAATCTCTTGAAAAATCCCAAATTTACAACGGAGATGTATACAAAATGCACCTCAAGTGACAAAATTGTATTAAAAGACTGAAGGCAAGAACAGACTTTCTATGCTCACTTACTCAGTGATGCATATCTATTGCTCAATATGAAGATTGGTTTCAAAGTTTGCTTCACTAATAACACCACAGAAACAAGGATTTATATAACCAGTTACCACCTTTTGTAACTCACTCAGTATTGACACCGTCACTATGACAAAAATCAGATAAAAACAATCACCAAGAGAACGTCATTTGATCCCAAACTTAACTACTCCTGTAATTTTTCCTTAATTCATAGCAAGGAGAATACTAAACCAATACCTTTGTGGATGACTTCTCAATAGCAATCACCTCACTGAAAGGAACACCAAAGATGATTCTAGGTTTTAGGAATTTCTCCAATGATAAAATGTTTTCTTCCCTATTGCAATCAAAGCATCCTAGGATCAAATAAGCAAATTATATTGGATTGTGTTAACCAAAAAAATAAATAAATGAAAAACATTAAAGCCCAGAGACTATACCAAGAGCAATGGAATGTATGACATGAGCTTTCACCAGCATACGAGCACGTTTGAGATTTATCTGTAGCTCACAAAGATACATTATGTGAGATAACGCCAAACAGAACTTATATTTCAGTAGTAGAAAACAGTAGGATTTAGCAGGAAGCCAGGAACACAATTCTATACTTTATGCTCATTTTGGCTTTGTGGCTTTGTGGGTGCTCTGAGAAAAAACGACTGAAGGAGCAGTGCCGAATAGAGACTCTTACCGTTTTGAATTGCAGAACTGAAAGAGATTGATAACGAAACCAAAGATGGAGAAGGCGCATGCCTGTCCACGTTGACAACAAAGCAGCATACGAAGAAGTCACCAGACCTGGTGTATCCTACATAGTCCATCAAAATTTGCAGAAAGTCACAACCAACAATTATTTTCCCATGAAGCTGCAAAGTTATAATTACCATCTACTAATATTAATATTGGACTCATAGATTAAGTCACTCACCAGAATGAGTATACCTAAAGCCAGACCNAATATTTATAAATGGATCTTAAGATTATACCTTGATATGAATAAGCCAACGAAACTATAACAATGCCAACAAAAACAAGTTGTTACTAATAACTTTGTTATTTCCAAGGAAGTAGTTTTAACATTCACTTTCACACAGGCTCCAATTTAACAGCTCTCGTAGTCTTAAGAGGGACTCACATTTAACAGTAATTTTAAAATTCCGCTTGTTGTCACCACGCACGTACTCACATCTCCACCTAAAGGCAAATATTTCGAGACAAAGGACGTGGCATGGTTCTGCTTCGCACCCCAATTCCGCGATGTTGGATTAGCCAATTGACACTCGTCTCAACAAGAGTTTTCGACGGATATTGCAATATTGCATTAGTAGATGAATCATTGAACTTTCCCGCCTCACTCCAATGTACTATTCGATTTATCATTGAGCTCAATATATGGTTCTTTGGGTACTTTTAGATTTAACTTTTGTGTGTTCCATCCCGCTTCCTCGAGCAACTCCACAAAGTTATCAAATTTGAGGTCCAAATTCACCAAACTTTCCTCTAATGCTTTAATATCTTCCATGCTGTTATCCCAATGTTCATAGAGCCAGTAAGCCTGCCATAAGCTTCGCAAAACTGACAGACTGGTAGCACCTGCCTGTGAAATCAGTCTCATCTTTAGGTAAAGCAAATGCAATTGGAACGAATAGAAAAAGATTGTACCGAAACATACCTTGAAAGAGACCAAAACCTCAAAATCTCTTTTCTCCCATTGATCTACTACAAGGACATACTTTTCCTTGGAATAGAGCTCAAAGATCATCTGTTACAAAAGCATTCATAGAGAGTGAGATACATGCTCGATCATTTTGCACAAAACCACAAATTAAATGAGAGTTTTTGTTTAGCTCTATATTATGCATATAAGAAAACAAGCAAGAAATACAGGATTATAAACTTATTGGACTTGCTTTTTTTTGGTGTAAACGAAAAGGTGCATAAATAGTTAGTTGATCATGTAACAAATACATTTAATTTGCAAATCAACATCGAATTCTTTAAATCTCTTGAAAAATCCCAAATTTACAACGGAGATGTATACAAAATGCACCTCAAGTGACAAAATTGTATTAAAAGACTGAAGGCAAGAACAGACTTTCTATGCTCACTTACTCAGTGATGCATATCTATTGCTCAATATGAAGATTGGTTTCAAAGTTTGCTTCACTAATAACACCACAGAAACAAGGATTTATATAACCAGTTACCACCTTTTGTAACTCACTCAGTATTGACACCGTCACTATGACAAAAATCAGATAAAAACAATCACCAAGAGAACGTCATTTGATCCCAAACTTAACTACTCCTGTAATTTTTCCTTAATTCATAGCAAGGAGAATACTAAACCAATACCTTTGTGGATGACTTCTCAATAGCAATCACCTCACTGAAAGGAACACCAAAGATGATTCTAGGTTTTAGGAATTTCTCCAATGATAAAATGTTTTCTTCCCTATTGCAATCAAAGCATCCTAGGATCAAATAAGCAAATTATATTGGATTGTGTTAACCAAAAAAATAAATAAATGAAAAACATTAAAGCCCAGAGACTATACCAAGAGCAATGGAATGTATGACATGAGCTTTCACCAGCATACGAGCACGTTTGAGATTTATCTGTAGCTCACAAAGATACATTATGTGAGATAACGCCAAACAGAACTTATATTTCAGTAGTAGAAAACAGTAGGATTTAGCAGGAAGCCAGGAACACAATTCTATACTTTATGCTCATTTTGGCTTTGTGGCTTTGTGGGTGCTCTGAGAAAAAACGACTGAAGGAGCAGTGCCGAATAGAGACTCTTACCGTTTTGAATTGCAGAACTGAAAGAGATTGATAACGAAACCAAAGATGGAGAAGGCGCATGCCTGTCCACGTTGACAACAAAGCAGCATACGAAGAAGTCACCAGACCTGGTGTATCCTACATAGTCCATCAAAATTTGCAGAAAGTCACAACCAACAATTATTTTCCCATGAAGCTGCAAAGTTATAATTACCATCTACTAATATTAATATTGGACTCATAGATTAAGTCACTCACCAGAATGAGTATACCTAAAGCCAGACCAAAAAATTGCGCAGTTACTTCCCATACTTCCTCCTGCAATACATTTTATAAAATTAAGAGCTATTCTATACTATTGCAAATCACTTGAAAGTTTATTTCCGACATGGCTAATTTTATTTTACAAGAAATAAAGTGAAAGAGTGAAAAATATTAAAGACATTACATGTGGTGAGTCCAATATTCCAACTTCAAAGAAAATCTTTAATATGAGCATCCCAGCATGTTCAACAACACATGAATAGCAACAGGTCTAAATCTATTGTATACCTTTGCTGATACATCTCCAAGATTTCCTGACATTGCAAAATGGTTCTGAATCACCCGGAACGAAGGATCTTTTAGGCCTCTAGCAACAGCCTGTTACAATTACCCCAGTCCAGAAATTAGATTGGTCAACCCCATCCCATCAAAAGTGTATAACATGAGTAGCCCTTGAAATTGTGAGAAACAGGGTAACAGAGAAGCATATAGTTAATTTAAAATAGAGAGAGGGACAGAAAATACAGAGAAGGGGGTACCTTTGTAAGATTCCCAAGAGAGGCAAGAGGAAGGAAATACGCAGGATACAGCTGAGTGGTAAGATCAAAAATGCTGCATAAACATCAATAAAGTCTATGATGCCGCGGAGGCTTGGAAATTGCAAGTAAACTGACCTTACAAAACATAAATTTTTGTCCGTTACCCACCTGCCAGCACTGCCAATGAAGTCAGCATACATTCGCCACTGTTTTGGGTCATCATCAAAAAGATTTCCAAATCGCCCACCTGATCAAAGAAAGAGTTATAAACGTAAATATGTATCTGATAGACAATCGAAACCCTAAGAATTCTTCATTTTGTCAGACCAATGATTAGTCGGCCAACAGCTCCAATGCCATCCTTTGACACCCATCTGTACAAGGAGAGAAACTGCTAGTGTCCAATCATTGGAATTATATAAAATTAGCTCCAACTAAGGCAAGTAACCAAAACTAAGTCAAACGAAATGAAAATGGGACAACTCTGGCTGTTAGGGCAAGAGAAAGAAGTCCATTTTAAGAACAAATCATAAGGTTCAAACTAAATCAATATTTTTTTCCTTTCCCTTGGAGGGGTGAACAAGTCATAAGGATCAAACTAAATTACATACAAATTCGCAAGTATAAGCAATCACCTTATTGCAGCAGCAGAAGCTGCAGCAGTGCTTCCTGAGAAAGAACCAACACCAACTGCCTGCATTGCAATCATGTTCTTATTAAAATATGGAAGCTTTCAAAACTTACAATACCTCACAACAAAGAGGAGCAAAAGAAATTCCGTCATAAATGCAAATGTTGCGTAAAAACAGATGAATATGCAATATTCTAAGAAGATAACACATTGAGTAGAATCAAAGTTCAGATTTCAGAATTTAACCAATTCAGCGTCGATCAGTTCCACAGACATTAGAACAGAATAGAAAATCCATGAGATTACTAAAAGCATGAACAATTATTGCAATTTATGTTGACACACGTATATGAATTTCATTTGTAACTATTAATTGTTTCTACTCCTTAAAACTGACTTGAAAAAACCAATACGAATCCATGTTCATCCAAGAAGATAATCACTAGAAAACGAAAGTAGCCAAGTTAGATAGGCATGCCTTAAGCAAGCTCGACGTAACCAAGGCATGACAAATCCATCCAGTGACATTGGTAGGGAACTGCCATAACATATACTCCAAGTAATCATCAGACACCGATTCTGCACAAAAACATCGACAAACTTCACAAGGCAGCCGATATCTAATACACATACATTGAAAGCCATTGACCGACAACAAAATCCCACGAAAGAGAGCACGAATATTTGGCAGAAAAGAAAGAAGAAATCATACAATGACTACCTGGAAAACCAGCAGGCAAAATGAAATCTTTAATGCCAACAGGAAGCCAGTTTAAGTTAACACCAGAAACTGAGTTGTCCAGCTTATCATTATCAATTACAGCACTGTGCTGCTCAAGCAGTGTTTGCTTACTTGAATTTCCATCCAAAATATACCTGCTTTCAATGTATTTGTGTAGCATATTATTTCTTCAAAGAATTCTAATGTAATATCATTATGTAAAAATTTATAAAATTAAAAAAAATTGAAGTTGGAAAATGTAGCTGATACAGCTATTAATATTGATACCATGAAATCAAAGAATTCATCAATAAAGTAATTGATTGCACCCACAAAAATTGCAGGGGTTTATCATGATTTAACATAATGATAATTGGGACTAATAATCTAATATAGATAAGAAGTTATGCTAACTTTTATTAGCAAAATAAACAAATAAATAAATAAAATAAACCCCCAAAAGAAAAATATAATTCCTTTCAAAAACAAAGTGGCAAAAAGGCACACCTTTTGGAAGCACCATTGCTGTATCTCTCCACCAAAATCAAAGGAGATGAAGTTTGATTTCTGAAAAAAAGTAAGATTAATTAATTTAATTAAACATAAAAATAAAATTGCTAAAATGGGTTATACAGTGAACAATAAAATAGAAGATAAATAAAAGAATACCCATCATTGGAAGAAGTTTCATCTTCTGAAGTTTGAAGATTGGAGGAAGAAGAAGAGCAGACAGAATAAAAGTTAGTTGATTTCTTCAACAAAAATTGGTTAAAGTTACTATATGTTGTAGTACCCAAAATTGAGATACAAGAATTCAATGTGCAAGACATTTTTTTTGGGTTGTCAATTTTTCTGCTGAATTTGTAGTTATGTGTATCCAATTCTCTCAGTCTCTTGTGTGATAGATTAAAGATGGCTGCAAAAGTCCCATGGTCCCACTTCATTTACTTCATCTTAACAAAAATTACAACAAACAAAAATAATAGTTTGTGAGGTATTAAACAATAGTTTGTTGTAACCAATTCGTGGCAGATGTAGTGTTAAGTTTCGGAAATGAAGGCTATTAAGTTCCTATTCAAGTAATTTCGAATTTCAAAGATACAAAATGAACACACTCGCTTCAATTATAATACTCCGTAAAAAAAAATGTGTTTAGTAGTCCCTCTCCGACTCATCTCAAAATGATTGCTCTATTTATTAATCCATAACTCTTCTTTACCCATTATTAAGCCCAATGTTTAACCATCAATGGTTTTTTGAAAGAAAAGGGCTTCTCTAAACAAACACCGTGAAGGTGTTTCGAGATTTGTTTCAAGTAGAATTTCGTAACAATATCTCCTTGCTAATAATACTATCATACTAATCATATTACAATCAAATATTCAGCCAAAAAACAAACTTGTTACAACAGCTAACAACAGCTACAACATCAAAGTGATATGGAGAACCATTACAAAACTACACAAACAACATTTTTTATTAAAGAGCATTAGCTAATGAACCTTATGAATCAATGATGTTACATGAAATTAACAAACGCGATTGCACGATCATTTTGTATGACAATCCTGTTGAATACTAGCAAAAAACCGGCTAACTAACCCACTTTAACAACGACGCAAGGCTCATCACATCTAGGCTCCTAGCATGTACCAACTGCGGAAGAATTGTCCGCAAAAAAAACAATTGGCTACCAAAATCGGCACAAACCCACACAAGCAGAACTCAAAACAGCTTAACTTGCTTTTGCTTCCTTACAGTTCTCCTCGACAATTCTCTGAAACTCTATCTCACTAGCAGCCACTAGACTCTTGACACTGTCAAATGTGGTGAGCCTTATACTGCAATCAAAAAACATTAAAACATTAAGTCATATAAATTAGTAAGGGCGACAAAAGATCTCAATCATTTTGCCATATACGAGTGTTTGTGCAAGCTCGGACTTTCTGATGATGAATTAACAAACTGACATTCTACATAGGAAACCGCATTTGACAAGTTTGGATATAAGCACATAACAATACAAAGGGAAATTGAGATATTAATCACGTAGCTTTGAAAAAACAAATTTAACAAGACATACAACACAACAAAAATAAAGACTAACAAACCGAAGCACAATGGACAAAGACTTCAGTACATACCTGCTGTTTGGTAAATTTTTTAAAGCATTGGGGACGAACCCTCTGTACAGTCCAACCCAGCCGTCACGCTCCAAAATGCCTTCAAAAAAATATATAAATAAATAATAGTACTTCTTAAAGTTCATGACAGATAAAAACATGAAACTTCAATCTAATCAACCACATCAGTAGATTTGCAGGTAACGGACGAGGACATAGTAGTATTGAGTACATTGTTGAATGTGAGAAAACACCAGAACCGGTTCGAAACAATATTATTAGAATTAGGTGGAACCATGGGAGTGACAGATATTAAGGACAAGATACTGGAAAACTGGCTCGTTGGTTTGGGCATATGAGATGTCATCCATTAGAACCTCTAGTTGTAAAAGTGGGGAGTTGGAATTGTGGAGATTGAAGAGAGTTGGATGGAAAGAACTTCAACATAATAATATGAAAATGGGTTTGGTAATTGTAGATTTATAGGACTCTGGTGGATAAATGAAGAGAAACTATATAGAAGATTCAATTCCATCTTTCGAAATTAAGGCTTTGATATCTTAATGGTTACCTATCACTTCTGTCCACATTTTACGGTCAAATTACTTGGTCACATTAAACTAAAACAGGTATAGTTGTTTTTCAACAGAGGTGGTAGTCAAATAAAATCCAGGGCTTTTCCTGTGCCCTACCAGAACAAGAAATAGAAAAAATACACCTCAATTTTTTTCGTAAATATATTAAAATTGATAATGTTTTACTAAGTAGCTCGCAACTCTACTTTAAAAATTACAACTATACCTGTAAAGGCATCAAGAACTGTATTGTATGGTGAGCCTCTCATTTGCATTTGCCTTCTTATTGTATCCAAAGGATAGCATGTGAGTGTAGCAATTGTAGCTGAGACCAGAGCTGTTACTAAGGATGCTTCAGGTCTCTTCTGGTACTTCTCTGGCAAAGACTTCTTCACCCTGATAATTCAAAGGAGTGTCAACGCATGCTAACAGCAAATACTGCAATTGTAACCTCCGTCATGAGAAACCACAGAGGATACCAGCAAAAGAGTAAAGCTCACAAGTCAAAGATGCAGAAGTTCACAGCAATGTAAGGTGCTATTCCAATAAGAGAAGGGCCTAGACCATTGTAAAATGCAGAAACCCCTTCCTCCTTCAGCATGCTTAAAGCTACCTGCAAGTACTCTGATGTATTTAGAATTTTATTAATTCGTAAACCTTTAATCTCCTCATTCCGAACACAACAAGCCCAACAAGCTTACCTGAGACATGGTTCTATACCCTGGCTCAACTGCTAATCTTAGCCTCAAAACATCTAGAGGATATGTCACCTAAAAAAATACAGAATCAGGTCTAAGAACCCATAGAAAAATCAGAAAAAGGGGCTTCACTGTTCTTAAAAAAGCTGCATATCTTATGATCCTACCTAGGCTTGTAGTCATATAAGAAGTAGAAAGTAGTTAACAATAGATTCAGTGATTATGATAATAGAAGCTGCATTCAAACTACGCTTAGCTCAAAGGGACAATCAAAATGGGCAATCTGAATATCGTCTAGTGAAGTAAACAAGGCAATCATAAACAGCTAACAAAGATATCAAGAAAGCCGTACACTAAAGCAACTTACAAGAGTTGATGTCATGCCGGCGCATGCACCAGCTGATAGTCTTCCCCAAACAGATAATTCACCATCCTTTCCTTGAAAAAGTTTCTGAAGATCCCAAAAATATACATCAATCAATTGAAAAAACCAGTAACTATAGTAACAACAACAAAGGGTTCAAACATCACTTTGTAAGTCTCATAAGCAAAGAGTTGTACTGCACTGTAGGGTATGACACGTATCACCTGTAAGAAAGCTATATATAATTATTGCATAGAAAAGGTAACTATAAACTGATTAAGAATCAAACAACAGCTGAAATCAAAAGAAAACAAAACCTGTGGAAGGTTGCCTTTCCAGTAACCTTTAATGCCTTCATCCTTTCCTATCAAGGTTATTGCCTGCAAATTTGAATTCAAACATTTCAATTGTAATAAGGTGAAACAAGGTCTCCAGCTTTCAAGGACAACAATCAAGATTCAGTCCATGCCCTTTAACTACATTTTTTCTAAACATGGCCAGCTTCTTTCCAGAACCACATCTCTAAATAAACTCGCACCATGATGCCTGTATTATCTCAAATTTTTCTGGCTATACAGCAAAAGAAACCATGGTGTTAATGATATAGCCTAAATTAACAAAACCTAGTAGGCTAGTAATTTGACATTTGCATGTCCCACAATCCATGGAACATCATAGAGAGACTGGACAAAGCATGTGTAATGTTGTCTTTCGAGAATGCCATAATGCCTAGGCTTATAAAGTGACTGATTCTATTATCTATCTCCAATGTGGAAAACTCACTAGTGCATATCAGCATTTGGAGTTCAACAAGTATCATGCCATGAGCCCATGCATATTGACAAATTAAGAAGAAACAAAAGCAAGCAAACCTCTAAAAATCCAATAGCCTTTTTTGCGCTTTCTTGGCCTACTCGCACTCCATGAGTCTGCAGGGCATAAATGCAAATAAGCAGCATCTGTAAGTAAATCAGCATTCCAATAATCAATGCTTAAATGTAAAATAATAAAGATACCGTTTTGTTATTTATGTGCCACAGAAAGGATAATTACTCACTTTTAAGGCGATCTTTCCATATTAAAGTTGATCAAAAACATATTGTCTTTATAACCAATCATCTATAATCTATTAAAAAGGCTTCTAAACAGTAAAATGCAAGTAGCCACATGGGCAGCACTGCAACACAGATTCAGCAGGAACTCAGGAGGAAATATAGACAAAAAAGTTTGAATAATGTTAGTAGGATGAAATATTATACTTATATGGTTAGTGAAAAAACCGCATACAACTATTCAAAAACAATAGGTTTATTTCTGACATGATACTATGATAAACAGCTGCAATCCTAGCTCAAGAATCAAATTATAGCATATTGAAGCAGTAAGAGGATGCAAACCACATAAAAATGATCAAAAAATGCAGAGAACATGGTGTTTCTGCAAGTAGGGTGTACAAAACAAAGCTTTATCCAAATGCCTGGTGCAAAAGGCAATTATCAAGAATTCCAGCACAAGACTCAATATTCTACAAAAAGAAATGCTACAGTCGGAAGGAATGATGAATGCCAGATACAATTCCTTATTAAACCACTCATGGAAACATACTCAAGCGTTACTTAGTGGAAACCTATGTTACTTGGACTCCTCAAAATGTTCAAATTCATACAGCATGATATATTTTTGGAGTACCCCTACACCATACACAAGTACCCATACTTGTTGCTTGTTGAACGCTTGCATTCAGCTATATCCAAAAGAACCTATGGCCCCTGCATAGCAAGGTAAATGGAATTCGATTCTAACCTAAAATGGATACAGCAACACTGCCAAGTGTCGACAAAGACAATATTACAGTTCACAAACAGCACAAAACTCAAAACTTCCAATGTTCTCATGGATGGAAAACCCCAATGTCAATATGCACATTTCGCAAATCTCATATCTCATACTTAAGGCTAACAAACAAAGTATTCTTGAGTATTGAGACCTTAACAGATTGTTAGAAACAAGGAACAAGCTGATTCAAATTATAATGAGAGTCTAAAAACTTACATGATAGTAACCAGAGTGGGGGTTAATTTAGCTACCTAACAACTAGTCACAATATCATAAAATCATAAGTCAATGAATTCAACAAATCTTTTAAGAGGTTTGGTGTATAGGTACACTGTCATCCTGTTCATCAGAAAAAATTTAAAGCCATCCAATAATTGATGTCAATTATTACTAACAAGCTTAGTCAATCCATTAAATTAACACCTGCTAATCTACCATTAGCCCCACAAAAATCAATCATGAATAATAAATCGATACCATGGGCCCCAAAGCTCCCAAATTCCCATGAAAAAACATGGTCATTTTGCATTCTGAAGGTGTGATTCATGACACCCAAACCAATTAGTATAATTGAATTCAACATTTCTCTAACGAATCATCAAGTTCTCATTTTGAGCTTACTACGGCTAAATTTTTCATTGGACAACAATAATCCAAGATAATTATTTTAATTAAAATCACCAAAACAAATATTATATTATGCATTAAAAAAAATGGGTACCGACAAAAACAACACCAAAATTCAACCTTGAATTTTCTCAAGACTTGCAGCATACATGAATCGTGATACATATACAAGATTATGCAATTAATGACTACCACATCAATTAAGTAATCACATTTTATTTAAACATAATTTTAGAAGATGAAATTGAATTCATATAATGCAATGCAAATAAAATCAAGAACCCAAAATTCTATACTTCAAATAAATTACTATTCCAATCAAACTATCCTAAATATCAAAAATTAAATGCATACAAACATGACAAATAAAATTGAATTAAACTAATACAATGCAAATAAAATCAAGAACCCAACTTTGAAAATCCTCCCAAAATCCTCTAATTCAAAAAAAAAATTTCCAATTCAATCAAACTATTCTAAATTCCAAAAGGTAAATGTATACAAACACCACAAGCAAAATTGAATTAAAATAATGCAATACAATGCTAATAAAATCAATAACCCAATTATAAAAATTCACCCATATTTCTCTACTTTAAATAAATTTATAATTCAATCAAACCATCCAAAATTCCAAAAGACTAATGTATACAAACATCACAAGAAAAATTGAATTTAACTAATACAATGCAAATAAAATCAAGACCCTAAAATTTCAAAATCCAAAAAAAAATTTCTACTCCAAATAAATTTCCAATTCAATCAAAATCATCCAAAATTCAAAAGTCCCACAAAATCCCGGAAAAAATTAGCCAAGAAAACCACCTGCATAAGAAGCTTAATACGATCAAGCGGCGCGGTGAAGGTCTTAGCAGCAGCACCAGCAATAGCACCAGCAACAAAGAGAGCAACATCTTTAGGAACAAGAGCAACAATGGCAATAGGGTGTTGAAGGAACTGAGAGGTCGTAGGTTCGAATCCTTTCACGGCATTTACATTTTTCGAAATGCAGGCGAACCCAAAATTGGAAATCTTAGGTATTGAAATGGGTTGAAGGTGGAAATTTGAGTTATTGAGAAAAGAAGAAGATGAGGTGGCATTGTTGAGAGGTTCAAGGGTGGGAATTTGGGTAAAGGAAAGAGTGATTTGGTGATTTGAGTTCATTTTAATGGAGTTTTTTTGGGGGGAAATATGGGAGGTTGGGAAGATAAGGTGAGGAGAGGAGAAGAAGGGAAGAGTTGAAGTTGGGAGGGAAAATTGGGGAAGTGTGAAGAATGAGAGGGAAATAAGTTGGGGTGGTTTGGGGGGTTTCTAATATTGGGAGTCGTGCCGTTGATATTGACAATTTGACACTCGCACTTGTGAGTAAATCATATTGTGTCGGAATTTTGTGATTGCATTGTAAATGTGTTGGGTCGAGAAGTGCTTATAATGATTTTTATATATATATATATATATATTTTTTTTTGTTAGGCAGCCACAAGGGCGGGGATGAGAATCGATTACAAGATCTCCTGGAATCGGGAGGAAAGATTTTACCACCTGGGCTACCTCTCACTCATAGTTTGTTTTGCATAAGGGTGAATTATGATTCAAGTAGAGTTTGAGTATATGGACACATAGTTGCTCAATTCTCAATTCGACTCATTAACATCTTGAGTTGAGCACAAGTTTATTCAACCTTGAGTGAGTTATGATTGAACTTTGACTGAGTTTTGATGATTCGAGCTTTAATCAATATATTTTGATAAGGTCTTGTCTTTTTTATATTTTGCTACTTCGTATTTAGTTTCAAGTTATTCCAATTAAATGAAGCATGCGTTATAATATATTTGACTATAACTTCTGATAATTTTAAAAATCATTCAATAAAACTCATATTTCAAAATTATGCTTTTGAAATTATATAAAGTAAGCCTCTCGCGAGAATTTTAAACCTAGTATTGTGTTGTTTGATTCAACTCGTTAATATCTCAGGATCGAGTCAAGCTTAGAATAAGCATTGACTAAGTTGATTTGAGTAGCCTTGCGAATTGTTTTCGTCTCATAAGCACCGCTAGTTTTGCATAATTGCTTGCTTAGTTGAAATAAATGTAATAAAACATAGTTATTATATGTAAAATAATATTAATTTTAACCAAACAAAATTTAACTCTTGTTTGCTACATCTGTGATTTAGTATGGCATCCTAAAGTAAAGTTAATGAGAGTCTGAATTTTTGTGGGGGCCAAAACTTTAAAGATAGGCTACTAGCAGAGTTTATGTCCGAAAAAAAATATATATATAATGCAAGTTAATTGCAACATTCATAGGAGTATAAAAGAAATATAACAAATCATTTAAGACAATGTGAGTAATTATCATGCCATTATCTAACCAAGTAATCATATAGGAACTTAATTAGGAAGTATAATATTGGAGTAACATACAAGTATACAACGATTTGCCAGAGAGCATGACTCATGAGGCCACGAGATCGAGATATGCAAGCAAGTTTCCGCAACGATTTTGAAAAAAAAAATTACAAGTTCACACTATTTGAGATTTTGAGCATTATATACTACAATATTGAGAGAACAAGAAATATTCTTTTTTGAGGTTTTCACGGAAAATATGTAATTTGAACATGTAAGTTGTGTCATCACTCATCATGGGAGGGTCATAAACTGGGTACTCAATTTGGGGACATTAGGAAACGTTTGTATGTAAGTTATAAAATTTCTGTAACGCTTCATTATCTAATACACATTAAGTCTTCTCCTACTGGAACCTTTTCAATTTTTAAATTAAGTTTCAGAAATGTTTCGGATGTACGTCCGAGTTTCCAAAATGTCGAAAATATAAGTGCTAGAAGTTATTTGTGCTTTTTTGATAAAAAAAAATTTCCATCATATGAACGATGTCAATGAGGTTAGAATTACTGTGCGTAATAAAAATCTTATATATTGGCATACTCATCATACTCATATTTAAATGATCCATACTCATCATTATATATTTATATTGGCATAACTAAACTACCAAATTAGATAAATAATTCACATATTATATTATCTCCATTCCTTACGCCTAATACTACTATGATAGAGAAATGGATATTGAATATATAAGATAGGAATTAAAGTTTTGAAATCACAATATAAATGACAAATGCATTAAGATATATAATTTCCATATACAATAAAGTAGGGACATAAAAGTGCAAAAGGCTAAAACAAATTAAATGCTTATTCTATAGTAAAACCATAATTAACAAACTAATTTAACGAACAAGCAAATTAATTAAGCATGCATTGCTCCATAAAACCCTTTTATTCTCCACCCATATATTTTGTTACATGCATGTAGCTCCAATTACCATTGTTGCAAGCATTTTCAGTGATTTTTTTTTCCATTGTTTGACACCAAAATTGATGACCATTTATCATGAACTCTTGACATGCGTTTGGATGAAACAATTGTACTTGAATTTCTTTCTTTCACTTGTTTAATTGGTCACTAACGCCTGCATGAAAATTGCCTGCGATATATAGAGTTGCATTAGAATTTAGATGCACAGGTGCGAGAGTCAAATAGCAATCGCATCTTATAAATAGTACCATTTTATACATAACCGTGAGCTAGAATTTTTATTATTGGGTTGAGTACTCGATCAAATGGTTAATAATGTTATAAATGTCGTAAATCCTTGGTAAATTTAATTTAGTTCGATCATAATTAACACATTCAATTTCGATAAACTAAATTTCCCTCTTTTAACACAATACCTAAATAAATATACACCCAAAAAAAAAAAAAAAAAATCTTCTCACCTTTTCAAATCAGAAGACTATGTTGTTGGTAGATGCATTTGCTGCATTCATGATATTTTTTGGTTGGACTGTAAGAAATAAATATATGCATTATATTACATAAATCAATTATGCACTATATATAAATTAAATATGAACGTACAATTTAACAATTAAGTTAAAATAAAGAGTGAAATCATATGAAACATTGAAACAATTATATTAGTCACTTAATAATTACCTAGAGGAGTTCCAAGAACAGCAAAGCAAGCCCCAATAACAATGTAGCAAAGCAGCAAAACTAGTCCTTTCATGTAGTGAGATGTTCCATCCTAAGAATAAATAAACAAATTAAGTTATTAATTAGTGCTATATATGTTATAATTGTATATTCTAATAATAATTGGGAATTATAATAAATTAAACTATTAGATTAATACAAGAATTATTTTTACCTGTAAAGTGAAAGCAGTAACAATAATGGAAATAGCTAGAGAACCAGTTTCAATAGTATTGAAATCAAGATCCATATTCACACCCATTATCCAAGATACTATCACACACAAGGGAACCTGCACAATCCATCAATTCAAGTAGCCCACGTTAAAATTAGGGCATGTTCGTTCTACTTAATTATCACATATTAGTCGACGTACACACTATGATCGACCAACATACATGTTAATGCACGACTTTGAAAATGTATATCGAAATTTAACACAATCATTTTTATATTCAATCTTTGTTTTATTTTTATTTACTATCAGTAAAAAAAAAAAAAAAAAAAAAATAAAAAAAAAAAANCATATGAAGTGTAAAAGTCAAAGTATTTACGTCACAAACGCGTGCCCTAGTAATTTGGTAAGGACTTACCACAAACATGGAAATTTGAGTAGCTGATCCTAGAGCAACACCCAATGTTATATCCTGTTCAAATGTAACCATATATAATCAATATTCAAGTTTAGCATATAGATTATGAATAATATATATTAAAGTATGCATTCAATTAATTAGACAAAAATAAATGGATGAAAAAAATAAAATACCAATTTGTTCTTAAAAGCAAAAATAACAGCTCCAGCATGTTCAGCTGCATTTCCCACAATAGGGAGCAAAATTATGCTTATAAAACTCACTGATATACCCCATGAATCAGAAGCAGCCTACAATAATAATAATAATAATAATAATAACCAATCGATAGATCAGTTAATTATTATTTATTTTTGATTAAAAAACATAATTAATTATTAATTGATGATTAGAAAAAATAATTGTGAAATGTTGAATGCAATATAATTACATACCTCAATAGTACCAACAACATACTCAGATAACAAAGCAATAACAACAGTCATTCCAACCAACCAAGCAAACCCACTCCAAAATCCAATTACTGCTACTTCTTCTGAACCTTCTGCGCCCTCCTCTTCGGAATCCTAGTCGTGTTACACGTCATGTACATAATTCAGTTAGTTATTTGCAGCCGTTAAGGAAAATGATATATGCAGACTTTATATTAGCACGTAGATAGTGTACGTGTAATATAATATAATTAAGGTGCTAAAAATGAAAATGATTAATTAATGATTAATTTAATTTAATTTGTTCATATAATATAAGGAAAAGTTACCTCTTGAGCCTCAAAGAATTGTCTGTGAGTCCATAGTTGGAAGACAAGGTAAGCACAATAAGCAAGGAGCATAACAATGCTGCAAATTCTAGATAAGGTGAGTGTTGGGAGTGCAGCAACTTCAGCAGCGGTTTTCGCACCCGAATTTAGTAGCAATGGTAGAATGTGGCATAGTAATCCTAACAACAACAGTATGCTGTTCACATCTGCTTGCTTCTGTTAACATTAACACAAATTAAAAACATAAATTTTGTTAGTTTCTTTTGGTACGGCAGTGACGGTCAAGTCATCTGACACAAAACTTTAGGCTAATAATTATTATTCCGTACTAAAATTCAGATATTACTCTGATCTCTAGACGGCATATCAATCTTTTAATGTTCGTCTATGAATAAATAGAGCTAAATATAAATAAATAAAAAATCGCGGCATCATCATCATCATCATCAAGAATGAATTAAAGAGGCTATGAATTGAAGGATCGGACATACCCTATCAAACTTTTGGTGTTTGTTGAGGTTAGCAAGGCCACCACAAAAGAGGGAAGTGCCCAAAACCAAAAGTAGGTTAGAAAGAATAGAACCAAGAAGTGAGTATTTCACCACTTCTATTTTATTTTGGCTTAGGGCAAGTATTGCTATGATCATCTCTGTTGCATTTCCACATGTTGCATTTAGAAGCCCTCCCACTACACACAACATTTTATTCACATCATATATAAAATTAATTATATATTATATATATATGATCAATTAATACTAAAATTAAACTTAATTTGCTAATAATAAAAATTAAATTATTGTGGAATTGAAATGAACAACTAATAATTATTATACTTGTATGTTTAATTACCTGTTGGACCAGTAAAAAACGCGATTTGTCTGCAAGTTCATAATCACAAAAATAAGAATACCACATATATATATATATTAATTATTAATACATGATTAAAATAAATGAATAACATTTAATAATTAAAGTAGCTAGTTTGGTCTACTCCATAGTAAGAGAGTGTGGATATATTAATTATATGATGTTTGATTATTAATGCTTAAATTTCTTGAGATAGTGATTTATCTAAGGATGAAACTTAATTACATATTTCAAGATTTCATATTATGAGGAGTAATTTGAATTATACTACATCTATATACAAAGATATTGAATAGGTAAGCAGAATTTTCAGGTAAGTAAGTAATCTTACTCAGTTAGAAAGCTCACGCGCTCCGCGAGTGGGGTAAGTGCAAGTAAACTCAAGGCAAAAACCCATTCCTGGCCATAAAATGATATGTTAAGTACAAAAAATATTGTTCATGATCAAACAGTAATTGCTAATTGTTTTATTTACAATGCATACAAAATGAAAAATGAGAGACACGACTGATTGGGATAGGAATAGAGATAGAGATAATAATAATAATAACTCAATTTCTCTGAAAAATAATCCCTCGATTTCTAAACCCCCTAAAAAAAAAAAAAAGCCCGTCGCTCATCTTCTAATTTGGCATTATTAATTGCATGTCTATGGTCAATGCATAATCATGTGTTCCCATTTCATCTCAATTAGGTTTAATTATTGTAATAATGAACAACATATAGGTTGTTATCTACTACTTCTTACTATGTATAACACTTGTTCTCCAAGATCATGAGTAATTTGGCCATTGTGGCTACAAAAACAAAATTGGGCTTTAGTGGTCCTTGAAATTCCACTTACTAAATTCCAAGACACTTCCATAACTAGGCGTTAAAAAAAGAGGGGGGGGGGGGGGTAC
>PYUH01000036.1:3162613-3179745 GCA_016808085.1 Suaeda aralocaspica
GTATCACTCAAAGCAAAGCTAAGATATGATAGGGTTTTTCTTAATAAAATTGTATTTGTGATGGTGCAATCCATTATACACTTCGACAGGTTAAAAAGAATTTGCATGCATTTTGAGTAAGTTGGCAACATGCATGCATGATTTAAGATTAGTTGTCATAAAACAAAAAACACCCAAAACTAAAGACACGTAATTAATCATGCATCTTACCCTTCCAAAACCATAAACATGAGCAACAATAGCCAAAGGGACAGCAGGAAATAGGATAGCAAGCTTAGTCCCTAAAATGACTTCTTGTAGGTTAGTAAGTACACTCCTTAATACCCCCGGTCGAATTTTCGAAATCGCTTGAAGGTCCGATTTCTTCCTCAGGGATGAGGAAGACACGTTATGTGCGGTCCGACCAGGGCGGACCTCCTTACCGGACCCTTTTAATAAGAATCCTCCATTTTCCATGCCATAATATGCTGCATCATGTGAACTTGACTCCATTTTCTTTTCTTTCTTCACGTACAAAGGTAAACAAATTCAAAATTTATGTATAATAATAATGTAAACAAAGTTAACTGAATTAACTAACACTGTAGCAAACAAGTATAATGTAAGAATGAAGTAGATGATTATGATTTGGAACTTCTTAGCTTGTGTGCCATAGTGCTATATACTATGGGAGTTTTTCACAAAAGATGTTTCCTAGAAACTTCTGTTTTTTTGTTTTGGTTTTAGAAAATAATATTTTGGTTAATAATTTTGATAGTTGATGGGCTAGGGTACGGTGGGAATGTTGCATTTAGGGCTATCATTTAGATTGCGTTTTAGTCTATTTATTTTTATTTATCTAAACTTGGTTATTTGAACAAGTTAATGAAGATATTAAGGTATAAATGCATCATAAACTAATTTACCCAAATTTATTTGAGCATATATAAACTCACTTGCTTTAAACTTAGTTAATTAGACTGATTATTGTGTAACTTTAATTAAACTTTGTTCAGTTGAACCCAACCCAACTTATTTTTACTTATAAGGTGATTTTATTTGGTAAATCTACTAGGTAATTAGGCAAAAAAAAAAAAAAAAAAAAAAATCAATCAATAAACCTAATAGTTAATATATAAAATCCACACTCAGTGATCTTATACCGTAAAACGGTCTTGTTATTGTTTTTAAAATAATTGCACCAGTACAAAATATTTTATAGCTTAAGGATAGATGGTTTGTTGTTACTATTTTGTAACAAAAGAGATATTTATACTTCATAGATATTAAATGGAATGCACCTGAATTTTGAAATAATATTTCAATCATTTTTTTTTTGTTATCACATTCGTTCATTCTGAAATAATATTTTATTCATTACTTTTCAATGATAAAAGAACCAAAGAAGTTATATAGTGGACCAAAGCTCATTAAGTCCAAATGGTGGCCGGTAAGAATATGATTTACATATGTACAAAATTCCTTCAACATATAAATCTAATCATCATTATAATAGAGGAGTTCTCAGCATCTCACTGTGACATGGTTAAAGAGCATCTCACTGTGGCAGTAATGTAAATACAGGGAAAAGGTTGGGTTGTATTACTTTTGTGTATAAATACAAAGACAAAAGTACATAACGGGTTGTAGTTATTTTTTTGTACTGAGAAGTTGAGCCCATATATTATTGTTGTTGAAATTTATTCATTTATAATTCCAAAACAAAACTGTTTCCTGTTTTTTCGCATCTTCCTTTTCTAATTTACTATTCTTCTTCTTTAGTGATGAGTTAAAAATGTTCCTAACAATCGGCAAAATCTAGGACGTCTTTGGTGTTTACTCCAAATAGGTTCTTAAAATTTGTGGTTAAATAATGCAAAATGAAATCCTTCAGATCTTATGTAATTGTGAGTAGGTATTTGCTGTAGAGGAGGTAGTTAAATGTTTGTCCCCATGAATGCATGTTAGTAGTGCGGCTACTGAAATGGGTTAAGAGTCACATGTTCGTCAATGGGGTTTAATTAATTGGAGATTAAAAATACATATTTGTGGGTATTGAAATGGGATAACAACTACAGCTTGCTCAATGGGTTTGAATTTGCGATTTGATGTATAATCAATTTTGATGGTGCTTTGTCATTTATAAGTTGTATTCAATGTGTATTACCCTTTTATTTTAAAAAATATGACATAATGTATGAATACAATGCAGTAATACCCGTTACATATCAACAGGATCCGTTTTTTATGTATTTACTACTGAGCAGACGAAAATACCCCAGTGAGATGTTTATTTAACTATCTCACTGTGAAGTGTTAGTAATTTCTCACTATAATATATCACATTATTTTGAGGAACCTCTATAAATTAGAGACAAATTTGAACTTTTGACATGTTTGTGCACAATGATACATTTTTGTTACAAGATTAACCTTAGCTCTGTCTATTTTACCGCACCAATGCTAATTACAATTTCGGCTACCACTAACAATACAATACCATTAACATTTTAACTAACAATACAATTTCCGTTCCTCATATAATAATTACAAAACTAAACTAAAAACTGCAAACTAACGATAATGGAAATAGCATATACGCAACAACAGAATCGAAATTGCAACAACTCAAATGCGAAAATTCATGGAAGTTTCAGTGTTTCATAAGATTGTGACACTTTTAACGGATTTGATGAGGAAGTGTTTGTTTCTATTATCCAAAAACAAGAACTGATCACGTGCAATATTGCAGCTTGTATCTTCTTCACATATATAACTCCATAGGTATTCTCCCGTCATTTTTCAGTTGCTACATTTACTTTTTCACATCTCTCAATATCCAAATATGCAACTTATATTGAGTTTAGTATAATAAAAAATTATAAAAATTATATTTTCGGAAAATATACACCGAGACGAATGAAACAAAATTCCATATGACTATGTTTTTCGTTACATATTAAACAATAAAGTGAGTTAAAGTTACAATGTGAATAGTGTCAAAAATTCTAATGTAACAACTAAAAAAGACGGAGAGAGTACTTTAGTATTACTTAATGCATTATATGTTTCGTATATATCTTGTCTTCGTCATTCAACGTACGTAGTATATGAGTATATGACTTTCTCATGCATGTTAGTCATAAATAGCATTTTGACGTCTTATGTTCAGAAGTAGCTCAATCTATCTCAAAACGATTGACTATATGCTTTACAAATTAGGGATTTATATAGGACAAAGTGATCTTGAGTACGATTGCCACGTGGCTACTTGAGATCAAGTTTTGGCATATATTTGGACCTAATAAATAGGGTAATTTTCTATATCTTCCAATTTACATCGACACATACTTAATTAGTAGTCAGTTAGTAAGAAGCTAAGTACATTACTATTCGTCTATTCTGGCCAAACTCAATATAATGAATATATCAATGAGTTTACGCGTTACATGTAACAACATTATATTGATGGCGAGAGTACAAGCTTCCTTCATAAGTGACATAGCCATCTTGAATTCTAAAGAGTTTTAAGTAGAGTTTCAAAAACTAAGTATAGTGCGCTAAAAAACACTTAAACGCGTAAGCTTCATCCTGCAAGTAGTAATTGTTATGGGCAGAAAACTTGTAAGCTTATTAGATATTAGCAGATCTTGTGATCGACTTATGAAGCCAATATAAGGAAAGTGGTAAGAAAGTTCCATATCTTCTAATTTCTGGCAAATGTTGCAGTTTACTAGTTAAGAATAATATACAAATGCTTATAAAATATTAATCTTTCAATGTAACTTTAGCCTACTCTACAATATATTTTGTTGTATTCACAATAATATTGTTATAATATATACTAGTATATATATATATATATATATATATATATAGTTCATGAGATTCGAATGATTATTGATTTGGTTACTCGCCTAACTTCCATTTGATCTTCTTTCCACTTAGCTTACTACAATTGGTGTTTTGAATTGGTCATTAATGGTGAATACTTTGGTCTTTTGGTGCATGTGTAAATAAATACTACTCTTCATTATAAAATATGTTAAAATGAACAACAAAAAACGGACTAGAAAAACAACTAAATTGAACTAAAAACAAGATTCTCCACTTCCCGGACGATGCATAGCAAACAACATAATGCTCTCACCATTCTATAATAATCTTTCGCTAATTAGATATGTACTCCGTAGGAAGTCAGGCGCCGAGAGTTGAAAGAGAAAGGGAGGACTTTGTTCAAATTGTTCAACATCAATAATGATCATAACATCACTTGGCTCTTCTCTTCTTATCAATCATGAACCCTAAGCTTACAAATTAGGGGAAGAACTATAGATAACTTATTAAATTCAAGATCAATGAAAATGTCATATATAGTTATCCAAACAACAAAAATCATAAGAAATAATGCAAATGCCACTACTTATTGGAAGCTTCAATGAAAGTTCGTCACAATCATCGGAAATTCCGAGTATATAAAGTTCATTTTGAGTTCGTTATTATTTGTAGAAACTTTATTGCTACCGAAAAATTTCTATAATGTGCGAAATGACAAAATTCTGTTGCAAATTATGGGTATTTTTGTCTGATGTTTCAAATTGTTAGTAATGCACATTTTATACATATCATCACACTTTAAATTGTTAATGTATCTCCAACTAATTAATAATATTATGTACTCTCCCACTTTTTTTTACTTGCTACATTTACTTTTACGTATCTTCCAAAACGCATATGACTATGTTTTTCGTTATGCATTAAACATCAAAGTGAGTTAAAGTTACAATGTGAATAGTGTCAAAAACCCTCATGTAGCAACTAAAAAAGACCGAGGGAGTACTAAAATGTACAAGTAAATTTTCCAAATCACTATACTTTACTTGTATACGTTGATAGTAATTTGTAAAATTTTCTTCTCTTACGCATGGCGCCAAAATTCCAAATAAGAAGACAGACAAAATTGGTTTCTCAGATAGTGTCATGCATGTAATTGTAAGTTGATAGTATCATCATCGTTCCGAAGTTAGCTGCTGGACAAAAATGGAGGCTTCCTAGAAATTGCTGAGTTCTATTTATATCTGATTCCACAACATCCCGACAATCCTATATAATCACTAATGCACTATATAATCGGCCTGTTAATATCTTTATTTACATGATTGACGCGGAACTTGAAAGTTGACACTCTGAATTTAAAATACACTGCATATCGAGGGGCCTAAAACTCTAAAATGCATAGATGTACAAGTCGGAGTTGGTAGCATACAACTATACAACACGAGTGAACACGGACAAGTGATAGAATGAGAAACAGCTCCTGGTGTAGTTCACTTGGCAGAGACCAAGTTCATGAGGTTTTCATTGTAATTTCATAAATCTCAATAATCCACATTCCGAAATTAATTATGGAGTACAAACTACAAAATATTATTACTGTGTTAAGAAACTATTCTAAATCTCGTCAAAACTAACCTTGCTCATTATTGAACTGGTTTTTTAGAGGTGATGCAGTAAACACGGGACCCAAGGTGCTGCACCTCTAGACCAGCATCCTCACAACCCTTGAAGAAGAGGTCTTCGTCGTCTTTTCCTATGCGGCGCCTCCAACTCATTAGAAAAGCAGGGCAATGCAATCCTGGGAAAGAATAGAGCACAAGTAACTTTAGTTTACAAAATGTTGATTTAGAGCCCAACTCACTAGTCATATGATGAATTAGAGAAAAGAAATCTAGAAAAAACAAATGACTGATTGGGAACAATGTATACCAGCATCCTGTTCATTCTGAGGAGACATCTTTGTCTCACTTTTCAGTTGGTATGCCTTCAGAAGAAAGGATAAGGTCTGTATCAAGTTTGGATACTGCTTCACATCTACAAGAAGCAAGCAATGCAGCCGTTAATCAGCTAGGATGACTTAGACCATCAGAAAAAAGGGATGTAATTTTAAACAAAAGTTGAATTGCTATGTTTCTAGGCCTAGACAATGAACTAGTTAATCTTTCCCATTATGGCGGAAAACACTCTAGACGCTTTATAAGAAAGGAGTTAAATCCTTCAGCTTACATGTTGCACATAGCAGTGGGTGCAATACATATAGCAAGCATGATACCAACTTAGTATGCTTTGTTATAAACAACGTAGGATTGATGTATTATTGGCACATCCAGAGGCTCATCTTGAATCTCAATGGGGTTGTAAGCTCATGCGTCAAAGATTTATTCTAAACTTTACAATTGAAGTGATGCAGAGTCAAGGGGAACAAATTCTTAAACAAGCATTTGAGATTTCAACTGTCAACATATGCCAGGGAGTGAGGCCAAGTCAAAAGGTTGGTTATCCAGCACCCAGCACTCCAGCCAACAGAGCAGCACATGGTAAAGGCAGAAGTGCAGAACTGTGTATGAAATGAGAATGGTGCACGAAGTTATGCCGCATTGCAACATCCATAAGAGGACAAGGTGTCCTCGAGCTAAAGGGACTCCACATGTAGGAAAAACAAATGCTAGGAGGCTGTTGCGAAAATTCTAGTTAAATTATATGAATGAAGAAATGGAACTTATTCTTGTTCTTGCTAGTTGTCAATCATACAAGGAAACATGTCCTTAAATATGGCACATGCATAACGTCTAGTAAATTATGACTGATTGATAAAGAGATTGCACACTTACATAGCAAAATATCACTAGCAATTATCAGATCCCAATTTGGATTGACATCTGGAAAGGCTTCCCCCCATGTATCTGAATATAAAACAAACAGCATGCACCTTAGTATCATTTATCATTCAAAAGTTAGAAGATGAAACCACACTGATAACTGAGCAAGTATCAATTTGCTTGTACAATATTTGGAAAAGATTACGTTGATCAGATTATGAAAGTATTTTTCCAAGTCAATGCTACATACTTAGAGCAATAGAGCTCATAGAATCATTCACAGAATTGGACTAGTTAAATTCCATTTGCAATACAAATTAATATTTGCCCGGAAAAAAAAGAGATGTTATTTTTTAGATAAGTAAATAGAACCTTAATAGATATCAGAATGCAAACATAAGTAACTCACGCTTGACATGAGGTAGAGCAGGGGTGACTCCATTTATCTTGCAATTATAAGCTATGTTGTCCTCAATTTCTTGATCATCATAGTCAGATGTTGTAATATCAATTTGCAAGAGTTTCTTCAGAAAAATAGCCAAAGCACCAGTCCCACTGCCATCAATGAACGATAACACTATTAGCTCAAGTTAAACCAGCACCATGATAATTACAGGCAAAAGCAGTAGGTCACTTATGCATTAAGATAAATTGATTATGAATTCTCCACAGTAATATTCCTTGTAGATTTATTATTATTTTTGATGTGGAGTCTTTCTGTACAACCAGAAAACTCCAATCTAATACTCTTGTGTAGTTAGACAGTTAAAAATAATGAAGATTTAGCCAGCATCCTAAGAATAATTAAACACATATTAGCAACAGCAGAAAGACTAATCGCAAGTTTGCCATCTAGTGCATTTACACCTATGTCTATAGCTTAATCTACCAGGAGAAATCAGAGGAGGTCGTCAAGTTAAGCCTAAGGCAGGTAAAAAGATGCAGCACCTTTGGCAAAAATGTGTCTACAAACTTGGCACAAACAGAAGTGTAAAATACACGACATTCATCTTCACAATGAAAAAAGAATTTACAAGCAGCACACATCTCAAAATATTTTGCACAGTACATGCATACACTAGCTCAAAAATATTATAGCACATAAGATGAATTAATTAGAAAAAAGAAATTCTTCAACTATTTATGGTAAAACAATTATACAGACCCAAGACAATTGTATTCAAGATTATGCAATCTTTTCTTCTCAGTTGACCTAAGCTTCCAATAAGTATGTCAACAATATTTTGGTACAAAGTCATGAATTTTAACCTTGCAAAACTTTAGGATCCAGTATATATCCAGTTTGGAAAAACAGAAACAAAAACTTGTCACTCAAAATACAAATCAACAAATAAGCAGTTGAGATTAACCTCATATGACTGCCTAGAATCTATCCTCAATCAATTCTGCAGGGTAATTCGTAATCACCGAAGCAGTAACATAAGGCCATATTTTGAGAAAAGAAAAAGGACATTACATGCCTCCCCAATTCAATGACATGCCTCCCTTCTATCCAAGACCGATGTTGAGCCAACCATTCTGCAAAAGCAAATGTACCTGGCCAGAGCAAATTAGCATTTAGCTGGTGAAAAGAGAATTCCCGAATGACCAACTCCTGAAATTGCAAAAAAAAAAAACAAAAAGAAGGATCAGAAAGACATGAAGATGTGTATGTTCCTCTTCAAATGCAAATGTCATGATCACAAGAGCACGAGGCATAGCAATCAACATTCAAGTCACATCTGGATACATAATTTCTATTACATGTGAGTGTGTGACAACCCTAAATGATTCACCCTTTCACGAAACATTCAACAGTTGGCTTGCCATATGATTTCACAACGTACAGTCAGCCTAATGGGTAGAGTCGGGGGTATAGTTTACAACCTCATCATGACACACAGCAGAGCTCTTTCTCTTTAGCAAAAGATTTTTGCAAGACAGTTGATTGAAAAAGATGTACACCTCCAAGCATCAAAGCTCAAACTCTTCATTTTACCTCTAAAATTGGGTCAGATAACAAATACTTTGACATGATATGGATATTTGAAGCTACAACTTGGAACAAAAACCATGTCTTTTACTTGGAAAGGTACTTGTAGCTAATGTGAGTTTTAGAGTGTGGGTAACTTTAACTTGGTGAAATCAATTATCCCTCACAAAAGCTAATAACCAAGACACTTTATTCAGACTGCATTAATCTAAGTTGCATGCTTATAAAACTGTCCACCAAAGTCCATCAAAAATTAAAAAAGCAACTCCAAATAACAAAATGTTCACACCTATGGACATGTAATGAAAATTCTTCTGCAAGAGCGAAATGTGGATCCTCTAGACACCACCCTAGTTGTACTTGAACTCATCACAACATACCATCCTGCTCATAACTAAACAACAATCGCATATGCTATCTTCAAGTGTATGGTAAAAACCCTTCAAAGAGTAGACATTTATGTTCGAATTTCCTAAAACAAATGAAAGCGACACGGAGTATGTACAATTGTACAAATGACCTCCGTATCAAAAGAAGTCTTTGGGCAATTCCAAGTCAAAAACATATTGTTAAAACTTAAAACCTTTCATCATAAGGAAATTTGAACAAAGCTATAGTTCATCCTCAAATGAACCATACTAGGATCATTTCAATTTTCAACAATGTCATCACCACGGAATCTTCGATTAAGTATGTTAAACACATAATAAGCATCCAACAAGTGGAAACTATTATATCTTAATGGCTAATTTAATTACTGAGTCACATACACACCATTTCAAAATCTCAAATCCTTCATTTTGTATGCATTTGAGTTTCTAATTTCTAAATTCCTAACAAAACAATTCCATAGTATTATCAATTCAGCTTACAAGCAATTAAAAGTTGAAATTACATATAATAATTGAAACCCCAAATAGAAAGATTCAATTAATTCCTAAAAATTTAAGTGATTCATGACATTTCATTCATAAAGTTCACACCTTTGGAAAAAAAAAAATCAAATGATAGTAAAATATTCAAAAACGAAAAAGGGTGTAAATTAAAACACACCATTCCTGGGAATTGATGGGTTCTATCAACAAAATTTTGTTGGGTATTTGATTCTTCATCTGCACAAACAAATAATAATAATTATTATTATTATTACGAGTATAATTTAAGTAAGCTTTAAAAATGGTGAATAAAATTAATTACAATTTGGGGAGAAATGGAGAATAAAAATTACCAGAAGAAGAGTCCGAAGCATGACCAAAGAGTGAAGAAGGAGAAAATAAGGCAGTCTCCATGGAGGGATACAAATTGTTTGAAAATTTTACAATATGCCTCCGTGAGAGTTCCCGAGCACCTTTTTGGGATTTGGTGGGTGTTAATTTGCATAGATAAATAGGCCTGGGTAATCCGACAAGGAGAAGGAGAGTAAAACCGGTTCATAAATATCTAAGAAAGTTCTATCCTAAAACCAATTGACAATAACAGGAGTAATTCCTAGGCCTATAAATTAGTTAAACATCTCCCGTTTCTCCAATATAGGGAACTCACTAGTGTAAATCACATGGGTTTTTGGGATTTGATAAGGTTATAAGATGACTCATAAGAGAGTGAAATTGAAAAGAGTAGACTAATGTGTCCTTTTTTAATATTATTTAAAGGTGGAAGATGGCAAATTTTTAGAGGTTGAAATCGAGTGTGAGTTAGATAACATATAAAACGGATCACGAAACAATCCTCTTAAAGCCGAAAACAAAGTCTAATTCACAGTTTTCGAACGTTTTGGGGTCTTAGGAAAAAAACTGCTGAAAACTTTACATAATGTCCTCTAGGTCAAAAGAGGGCCTTCAGACCAATTGTCGAGGATTCAAAAGGTTATAAGAAGGTCTCGAGGTAACTAAAAAGACAAGTGTGTCCTTATTTGAAAATCCTCAAAAGAGAAATCATAACAAGTTTTTAGAGGTTAAAAACGATCTTAGATCATCCTAAAGTTTCTAAAAGCAAGTGAGTGAAATGTGGGGTGAAAACGACGCTCCTAAAGCCGAAAATGAAAGTTATAAGACTATAAGTCACACTTTTGGGGGTTCTAGGATCCTGAAAAAATATTGACCAAAAATTTTACATGTTGATCATCAGATTAAGGAAAGACCGCTAGGCAATTGAAAACGACTTGATTGCTAATAAGACATATATCTAGAAAAGAAACATCATTTTTCATGGTTTTCGAGGAAATCTGAAAGAAAAAAAAATGTAATTTAAGCACATGAACCGAGTCATGAAGGACCATAAGTTAGACACTCAACTCAAGGGCATTAAGAAATACTTATAAATAAGTCACAAAGTTTTCAAAACGCTTTATCATTATATGAAATTTCCTCATAAAATTTCGATTTTTAAACAAAGTTTTAAAAACGTTTATGGGTTTCCTAACCATTTTCTAGTGGGTCTTAGAAGTTGTTGTGTTTTATAGGTGAATAGTTTCTTTCAATCTACCATCTCCACTATTAATTAATTACAACAAATTAACTTACACAAGTAAAAGGGAGTGAGAGATAGGGAGACATGTTATTTTATACTTTGTACCTAAAACAAGTCTGTTAGGATGCTTCTCATTCTTGTCATTTTATCATGTTATGCACAGTTGCACACTGGCCTATTCTTTTAGGCTTACTTTCAGCTCAATCAAGTTAAATTTATTACATTTCTATGATATCTGAGTCAGCATATTGCATTCATTTCAATTTAGATAAGTTAAATTCAACTCAAAAGAACAAGGCTAAATGATAAATGATTAAATGAATAAAATCATACAGTTAATATAAATGGATCTCAAAAACAGAACACCAACTAGTTGATCATTTACTTTGCCCCACAATTATATTACAACAGCTTGTGATTACTCGTACCACCCCATCCTCCCCTCCGTGCCCAAAAAATCTCTCTACAAGTCCTACATTTGGTTTACACAAATCAAACAAGAAAAATTACATACAATGAGAGAAAAAAAAATTGTACGCCGTAATGCAGCACCACTCTCGTTAACTTGCTCTAACCACAACCGAATTCCACCTCGTAAATTAAATGTCAAAGCACTCCAGAATATAAGGCCAAACTCAGTTGTATGCAACTTCAAGTACATTTGTGTGGCTGAATTTACGCCCAAACACAATCAAGAAGAAAGTTGTATCCTACCAGAAGGCTTCTTTCTCCGCCAACCCTGAAGCATTTAAAATTAAACGAGTCAACAAAAGCTCCCCTACAAGTAAAGTTCCTTAACCTTTTACTTTTTGGACAGGAAATAGAGAAATTCTTCATGAACTTACAAAGGCTGCGTAGTAGAAGAACGTCAATACGGCAAATCCAATGAAGCCAATTTGAAACACGTTGTATCTGTAAAAATACAAACACGGTAAACATTTGCTAATGGTAAACAAAGCAGTATAAACAAGGGTTTGAGCTAACTGACTTGTACAAATATTTGATGCCACGAAGAGACTGCAAGGTGTGGCCAAATATTTCACCAGCGGCAGTTGCTTGGGCATAATATGCAAATGCAGTGGCACAGAATTGGATCACACTGAATTCAGAGAAAGCACCCAGATCACAAGTTGGAGCAAAAGTTTATTATATTATATTCAGAATGTAAAAAATTTCATCAATGTTAGCCAACTTTAAAAGGCAGCTTGAATAAGCAGGGAAATCAATAAAAAGCAGAGAAACAAAGAATAGAATGGGAAGAGTTGCCAGAATACACTGCCTTCAAAAAACTTTTAAAAACTGAGTAATTTGCACCAACTGCACCTATAGGAAGTGGTATGTGGTCCTACGGTCCTACCAAGTACCAAGCTAACAGCCTAGGTAGGGCTAGATGACAGAATTAAGACAGTTATTCCTGAAATAATCATAGCATAAATCATATTGAAGCAAACAACTCTGTGGTAAACTTATATAAGCCTTTTAACATATGGTATGATTGAAATTACAATCACTCAATCAAAGCCTTAGTCCCATAATTGAAATCAGCTACATAAACCATAAGTAATCATTCCATGTGGTCATCCACATAAATTTTCCTCCTTCATCCCCTGCGATCGAGAACCTCATTCTCCTGTATATCTAAAAGCTTCATGTCTTTTCTAACACCTTCCAACCAAGGCAATTTTGGTCTCCCCCTATCTCATTTGAGATCTCCTGGATCCCACTCTTCCACTCGTCACACCAGAGCTCCTTAAGGTCTCCGACTCACATGAGCTCATTTTTGGTTTTCCCTCAAAACTATTGAGTAGTAAAATTTTGCAAACATAGAACTAGTTCAAAGCCGTAAAAGGTAAGTTTGCACTTTTATGTGGAACAATTTATCTCATTGCAACTTGTTTAGCAGTTACACTATGTTTCAATAGCAAGGTTGGAGGAAAGGGGAGGGAAGGGAAAGAGGAGGAAGGGGTGGGAAAAGAAAGGTAGGGAGAAAGGGGAGCTTCAATGCACCTCCAACACTCTCCAAATTAGGAGGAATTTTATTTCTTAGAGGACGGAAAATGGATCCATCCCTCTCCCTCCCTTCTTCCCCTCACCCCTTTATACAAACAAGAAATTTTGTCCCCTTCCTTTCCTTCCATTTCTTTTATCCAAAATTCCAAACAAAGGGTTACTGTGTTTTATCATTAAAAGACCTAGTTTTATATGTTAGATTATCCACTTTAGTTATTTGTTTGTACAAACATGATAAAAATATGAATAAACAGCAATAAACCATTCTATTTGGGCACTAATAGGGTTTGGTTTGGTTTTAAAGAATATAACTAACCCTATTACACATTTTGGTACAAAAACACACCAGTAAGGACCCTGTACAACCCTACAAACAAGCACAAATTTGAATTGGCAGTGATGAAGCTTCAGGCTCTAATATGTAGACAAGACTCCAAGATACCTGTTTGATATGGAACACAAGAAGAGTTTTTCACAACCTCCTATTCAAATTATCTCATTCGCATCCAATATTTCCATTACAGTAAACTACACACCAGGTGTTGCAACTTATTGAGAACAGCATTATGTAAAAAAGGCCAAGGGTTTAACCTGATTGAGCAAAGAAGAATCAGGCCAACATTGAACAGGAAGGAATTCATGAGAGTCGCCCCCCACCTGTACACAAGTCAAATTAAGTAAATACAGTGACACGTCAACAAGGCAAATCATAGAATAGAACATAGAATTTAAAAGCTTTATACTTCATTGGATGGATGGTAACGAAAACCAATTTTAGACCGAGCATAGTCGCTCCAGCAACAACTGCCACAAGAAGATAGAAGCAGAAAAATGCAAATGCAGCAGTACCCAACAGTCCTGTAAAGAAATAAGACGAGTTTATAAGAACAATTAAACAAATAACCAGAACTCCAAAAGTAACTGTAGCAGTGCATCCACAAATGAAACTCACCCCAAACATCATCCAACTTGATGAAGACATAATTCAAGAAAGGGGAGAACGGAGGCCTAATTATCAAATAAATGACAATGTGTACAATCCAAGCCACTGAAACAATCAGCCTGCACAAGCAAAAAACTAAAATTTAAGAGCTTGAACTTTTATAGATGAAATATTGACTATAAATAAACAACAGCCAGATACAGGCATACAGCAAGGGGCTGTCTTGTTTACTTCACAGAAACAAAGTGAAAATCAGCAAGTACATATCAATCATACATCATTAATATCTGAAATCTCTCTATTCCACTCCACCATTCCTAATGCTAGGAGACTTTGAAAATTAGGGTCAACAGGATTAACCTAGCAGTTTGACAGTTAAAAACTACGTTATCATGTATTAATTATTAAAACAAGCCCTAAAAAATACTTCACATATTATTGATATCTTAGTTAGAATTTTCAAGAAACAACTTTATAAAGATTTAGTGAATAGCATTTCCCACTAACTCAAAAAGTGCTTAGCAACCAAAAACATTTTCCAGCATTACTATGTAACAATATTGAACCAAAAAGCATTTTCTATAAATTTTATTGAGGCCCTCATACTCCTTCCATCCCTTTATTTGAAAAATGGGCACACTTTTTCTAGGAGCTTTACAGCTCAAATGTTCAAAAAAATTAAGGATAGGAAAAATTAGATTGAACAAGTCATAACAAACCCAAAAAAAAACCCACAAAAAATATAAAAACAAAAATAAAAATAAAAAAAAAGAGTAACAATAATACTAATCTATAGAAAGGAAGCCTAGAAATTGGAAAGATGGCGAGGGACAAAATGGTGCATTAGAGTTGAGAACAAAATCAAACACAAGCTCTAGTCTAAATCAAGTTAAATTTGATAGTCCCTCAAACAAACAAAACCAAAAAATGTTAAATTTTATAGTCCCTCAAACAAACAAAACCAAAAAATGTTATATTTGATAGAATCAAATGCCCACCCTAAAACTCCCAATATAAGCTTCGCCAAGTATCCCAATACAGTGAAAGCCCAAGCAGTCTCAGCCTGAATGAACCAGAAAAGATAAATTAGCAAGATCCATGGGAAAAGGAAAAAAAACAATGATCAATAATATGGACATCAACGGTTCAAAGTTATAAACCCCACCTTGTCCCCTTGAGGATACATCTCTTCCAAACCCTTAACATCTTCCTCCAGCAAAAGCAACTCCTACAAAAACATAGATAACAAAAGATTTCCATGTAAACATTGTATATTAAACAAAATTACTCGGAAATAGAACAAAAATTGCAATATAAACCTCTAGATAAACAATTGCCAACTCATATCCTAATCAACCTGTAGATAAACAATTGCCAACTCATATCCTAATCATAGGATTCTTGCATTCGAAGGAGAGAAAGGGGAGTGCTTCTAAATTATAGCTCAATTCTTTTATATAACACCTTCAGCTCGAAGTTGCATTAGAACATGTTTAGCCCTGTGTGAGCTTAAGACTCAGTTGTGGGTCCCACACGTCTTAAGACAAGATGTACTACGTCACTATCATAGAAAATTTCTGCGCCCAAAATTAATAGATATCGAATACTAGTATAACAAGTTATAAATAGTACTTCACTTTTTCAGAACTACAAAACTCAGTTGTACAGTAATGACTCAGTATTAGGACAAGGGCAATTAAGGTAGTTTGTAATCATTTAGATACTAGAAGCTTCTAGAAGGTTTTGGAGTTGTTAGGTATGTTTTTCCTATATATAGTGCTAAGTAGAGAAAGAAGAGTTATGTTGATGAATGAGATGAATATTAGACATGACATGACATGAAATGAGTCATGACATGTACTTTTAAAATGAATACATGAAATTACCAAAACAAAAATTGAAGCCAAACACCACAATCATAGCAACTTACCTTCTCCACTGCTTTTACATTTTTGCGCCATTTTCTACCCTTGCTGCCACTTCTTTCTTCCTGATGAAGTGCATCAGCAGTTTTCTTCAATTCTTTCGCCTTTTTACCAAGCTCGGTAGCTTCCTAAAAGACGAGCAGGACATGAGAAACAAAGAAATATGCACAATAGCACTGGAATATATTTAAATTCAAGGTATCACAGAAGCAAATGTTTCTAAATGATACAAAGTAGATGCAAAAGAAGATACCTTAATATACTGTGAGCGAGTTATAACAGCCTTTGGACGCCTGATGAATGCAAATATGAGCCCCAAAGGTAGACAGGCAATTCCAACACCACCAAAAATCTACAAAACAAAATCCAGATCGACTTTATCAGTTCCTTTTTTCAGTGAATTCAAGAAAGATGACTCAAGAGAGTAGGAAAGAATCAATATATTATCTTTCAATGAAATGCCAATCCCCAAAAAATGAATGATGGAAGGATTCCGAACAAACTAAAACAGAGAGCATACCTTATTGAATGCTCTTAGTATTATAAGTGGATTAATTTTACAGAGGTTAGGAAACTAATTTTTCCTTATATATTTGGAGAGGTAAATAAAAAGCGTGAGAAGTATCAAGAAATAATGGAACTATAACACAATGACAGTTCAAAAAGAAAAACAAACCATGAAAAGAAAAGATCCTGCGACAGTAGCAAGAGCAACAACATATTCTGGGAAGGTCGACCGCATAGTCCACGTAGTCTCTGATGAGGAGCTTGCTGTATTTGCAGAACACTACACAAAAGAACAAGTGAAAAACAAGATTCATAAGTAATTTTATGTACCATCAACTAAAATTGTCATAGGCCAACATAACACATAAAGAGTAAAAGATCAAGAGATAGTTGCCGAAATTATGTTTCTAACCTGCCGAGAATTCCCAATGCATGGACTACTACTAGAGAAGCTCCATGAACTAGGAAATGAAGACGTGCTAGACGAGAGATGCCGGACAGTGAAGTCCACATAACCAATCAACCCTGAGACAATTAGACCAAAGTAAGAGGTAAACTCTCAGGGAAACTTTTTAAAATTTTAAAATCTAAAAATAAAGCAGCTTTCCACAAAAAACAAAAAAAAAAAAAAAAAAAAAAAAAAAAAAAAA
>PYUH01000036.1:3182648-3235194 GCA_016808085.1 Suaeda aralocaspica
AAAAAAAAAAAAAAAAAAAGAAGAAAGAAAATTAGTCTGAATCAACCTAGCATGAAAGTTCTTATTCAATATTGATTTGATATCCATTGAATTTGGATAGAATTTTCCAAAGCAAATGACTAAGAAGATTTTTGGGCTTACTTCTGTTTATGTTCTTTAAATCAAAAATACCAAAGCAAACTTCTCAAGTTCCAACATCAAAAATATACAATTACATTCCAAAACTTATTTCTTTTGCATCACCAACCCACTGCCATAACAGTCACACGCTTAAAATGTTAAATCTAAGAAGATACGAAACAAAATATTAGGTAGTAAGAATTGAATTATTTGTGAACAATATTTGCTTAAGTGGGTTATTAGAAGAAATCCTATACTAACTTTTGATTCTAGATCATAACCAATTAAGCATAGTCCTATCACTCTCCCTCTCCTTTTTATCGAGTCTATGACCCTACATAGTACAACATAAACATTACATGACTCCCTGAAGCCGCTATTGGAAGAGAGGGTATATTGGAAGGTCAAATTTATATAGACTCATCCATATTATATATGCAGCCTATGTCAATCATTTTTAGGTCTCCTTGTTCACCTATCCGCTTTATCTGTCTACTCCACTATATAGAATGTCATATACTCCTTCACCACTAACAAAAAACACAATGAAGAAGCTATAATCCTTAGTGCTTGACCCAGCTCTTTGTAAGCTTGCTTATGAAGAGTTGAGGCATGGACTATTAGGGTGTTCGAGAAGTGGAGAACATGAGATTTTCAAAGTGTCTCATTTTGTTAATTGACATCATGATACTTCTAAAGTGCTCATAAAGTATTGGAAGTTGCTAACAAGCGTTAGACAAAACAAAAATTTCCTATTTTGTCCAAAACATTATGTTGAGTTTCTAAGGATCAAGGACCATAGTAACATTGTATTGTATAGAATAATAATCATCTAAGTGATTAAGGGTTACCAAATTTTCTACACCAAATGATCTCTTCTCATCTATCTCACATTTTCTACCTATTACTCACTAAATCATCCTCTCATTCCAAGCATGGTCTAATATCAATTCCTGGTATCACATTCGAAAATAGCTAAACAAACACTAATCAAGACCTAACAACCACCTAAACCAACCTACCACCCTTCAATTATGCCTCGGCTTTCTACCATCACCCCTTAAATTACTCTCCTCAATCCGAGTGCGGCCATACTTACAAACAAACCACAAAACACTAACCAAGTAAAGATCAACATTAAGCAACAACTCACCATATAGAATGCCAAGCACAAGACCAACAACAACAACCGTTACACCGACCCATATCATCGCGCTTTTAACCCGCTTTCCAACAGTCCTACATCAAATAAAACACCAATGATCAGCAGCTCAAAAACACCACAAAAACACACAAAATTCCAACAAAAATTCAACAAAAGAGTACCGTACTTGTCCTGATCACCCTCATAGTAAAACATAGCAAAAGGAATAATAACAAACACAAGAATAGCATCGATAATATAAACAGCAATCCAAAGCTGCTTCATAGGAAGCGTCAATTGACAAGCGCCATTATAGAGAGCGTGACGACACGCGTGGCGATTAGCGACGTCAGCAGGAAGCATAAGAATAGAGATAACAGCAACAGAAAGCCCCAAAACGACGACGAATTTGGGGAAATAAGCTTGGTTGACGTCATCAGGGTGTTGGTAATTGATCAGAAGGTATACGTTGAAGACGAAGACTAAAACGCAAACGATTATCGCGACGATCAGCAATGCCAGGTTGAAATCCCCCATTGCTGATTTGGGGAAGAAATTTTGGGGATTTTGATTTTGATTTCGATTTCTAGGGTTTCGTAGATCTAATTTTTGTTGAAGATGTTGAAGAAAGAAGATGAAGAGGAGAGAGAAAAAAAATAGAAGAATTTTTGAGTTTGTGTAATTTTTGATCTGAGGAGTAGTAGTGGGGTGAATTAGTGGTTTGACGGTTTTGACATTGGGAAATGGGGTTTATTACAGGGGTGGCTAGTGATAATTGGGGGTGAAAGGGAGGGTATTATTGGAAAATTGAGTTTTGTAATATTTTGAAATGGAAAATGTTTTTTTTCAGAGTTTGAAACAGCCTGTCTGAAATCGAGAAGCAAGTGTTGTATATTTGTATTTTTGCTTGTTTGTTTATTACTCTGTATTTTGTACTCTATATTCAACTAAATTATAGGAATATTATTTTAATGTTCTAATGTTTTTTTTTTAAATTTAGTGTTGTAATGTTTTTTTAAAATTTAGTGTTAGTAATGTTTTTTTAAAAAAAAAAAAAAGTAGACGTATATAAACGTTCACTATATTGCTACCTAGTTTTTAAGTGTTATATATTTATATGTTTCATTTCTAATTTTGAGAGTCAAAATTTACAAACTTTTGGTTAAATATCAAGCAAGTTGTATGTACGAAGAATAAGTTATTAGTCATTTGGCAAATACGGAGTAGTAATTTACACGATAACAACCAAAAAATTAAGAAAGAAAAACTTGTATGGTTATATATAAACGTATATTGTACTGCAACGTATCACAAATTTTTCATTAATGGTATACGTGATGTATATAATAGGCAAGTGAAATTGATGAGAACGGAATAAAATAATGTGTAGTTTCGCAAAAAAATAAAATTTTGTGTCAATTCTCATAATAATATTTATTAGTCACTAACTCCAAAATTTAGAAGACAATCCTAGTTAGTGGGATGTCTTTGTTAACATCACTGATATCTAAAAAAAAGCACTACCAAAAGCCATAAAAATAAGCTTGTTTGAGATCAAAATGCCTTGAAGCCTTTGATGGTACATTGGTACCTAGCAGGCTAGCAGTCTAACATGGATTTAGTAACAAAACACTTCAGTCATTCAATACTAGCTCAATTCTACATGTCATACTGTAATACAAGCCTATACGGGATCATTACTTATAGGCGCCAGTCATACTAGGAGATCATCTGATATTTGGTACTACAATTTTACGAATCAATGTGAGGAAGTGCTGGCAGCATTCAAGTATATAGAAACACTGAGCACATACACATTTGTCGAATTGTTTGCAATACAAGATTGACATAGACCCCAAGACAAAAGGTCTGCTAGTTACAGGACATACAATAGTAAAGCCGGCCAGTCGAGGCAGTATTTACAGGGAAACAGTCGATCACATAACCAAGAACCACCAGCGTTCAGCAACGATTCACTACTATCTAGTTATCTGGAGTGCCAAGTGCGGCAAGAGTTGGCATCTCCAGATAGTCAAAATCTTCTGTTATTCCTGTCTGCAGCACCAAAAAATAAAAAAAAGTCTTTTGTAAGGAAAAACAATGTTAGACATTGAAGCCTATAGTTGACAAAGGATATAAACACTGCATGTCATATGGTACAGAATGCATTCAATGCAAAATATCAGGTAATTTTCATGAAAGAATTCACTCAATCCAGCTTGACATGAAGAAAAGTTAATACAGATTTCCAAACTACTTTTCCGAACCCTGTAGCAGTTCAGCCTACCAGTCCTAGGATTTTCAAGAGTTATCTAGATAACTTAAGATTTGCAGCTTAATCTTCACGGAAAAACTTATTTAGTTACATTAGTACCAAGGTTTAGGGATGCAAGAAACCAACACATGCTGTAGTGGTAAAATACTGAAAACTACTTAAAGTATCAAAGCAGTGGTATTACAATGTCACACAGTTGAACTAACAGATGTAGACAGCAGAATTATTAAGCATAATCAAAAGATACCTCCTGGTACAGGTGTTCAAGCTGCTCTTTAGCCTGTGGAAAATTGTTTCCACACCACTGCCGGAATGTGAAAATGTTATCTGAAGATTGATTAAGGAAGGGATTATAAAACTAAGGTAACAACTTTGCCAGTAATTTAAGCAAGACATTCGTCCTTTCAAATACTATCCATAGCAAGTAACTAGTATGACAGAATATAACAAAGCAAGTGATGATTTGTACCTGTCCATCTGTTGGCAGCTGAATATGCAACTTCTGTAGCTTTTTCTGAAACCATTAAAATCAACGATTCAGAAGTTAGATATTTTTTAATGTATCCCAGAAGCTGGGAAAACATCAAGATTAGAAAACAAAAAACATGATAACCAAGAAGTTTCGATTCAAAAAAATCAAACAGTAGAACATAAAAAAAAAATGAGCAGTGCTACTTACTCATTGTTTCGAAAGCAGCAGGATCATTATCTGCATATTGTGCCAATTCATCCTATTGGGATAGAAAGGGCTATCAGATTCTCAGACTAATTACATTATTTAATTCACAACGACAAACAAAGACAAATCAACCTTCAGTTTTTTGTGCTTCAGTTCAACAGATTTTAGCTCACTTAATGCCTCCTCTCTTTCATCCTTTTCAAAAACAGCACCTCACATAATAAGGCATCATATGTTGCTGATAAATCAAAAATACTATTAAGGCTCAGAGATAGAGCTTAGGACTGACAGATTCTTCACGCCCTTTCTTCAAGTCATTACACTGCTCCACTAGTTCAGCATAGCGTTTCTTGCTGGCCTGAAGATCAGCTTCTAGTTTGCGAGACATATTCCTAAGCTGTCAAACAGTTTATCCAGATTTTAAACGTTGATTCAATTGACATGTTCCTTGAAATTCTGAAAGTACAGCTTAAGGTTGCTATGAAGAACACTAAACTGTTACCTGATTTCCAGCTGTGCTAGGAAGGCTCCAAAAGTATATCTAGTGAAAGCAAGACGATTAAGTTAGCACCCTCCAATATACACAAGAAACTAGGTCTACAACTCGTCATTAATCCTAAAATGCAGGGTATTCTGACTGTAATAATGGCATGGCATGCATTATGCAAAAGTCCAAAACTAAATCACTAACTTCAGGAATTCATAAAACAAGACATTCTTACAGAACTTCCAATCTTGTCCTTCAGGACAAGGTCATCATCCACGAGACTTTGGATAACATCTTTCACTGATTGACTGATGACACCTTTCTTTGGTCCCATCTTCTCAAGCTCCTTAAGCTAGAATCATTAACAAAAGCAAATATCATTCAGTGATCCAGCTTAATAACAGAAAGGTCTGAAAGCTACTTCATAACTGTGTTTAAGGAAGACATCGGCAGCTAAACCAAGTTTTAAAAAAAGATATTTAACTTTTAAACACATCCTTCTGTTATTAGAACTTATTGCAGAAAATGAAGTTTTCAAAACAAAGCGACACAAACAACTTAAGGTAACAAGGTAATAGCCTTTGTCCTTGCTCTAATTAAATGACAAAGACACTTAAATTTGCATTAAATAAGAGAAATTTCTCTGCAAAAAGGAGAAAGAAGCATACATGCTGATCAAGTAACGGAAGCATAAAAGTAAACTATTAAAGAATAAGCAAATCAAGTCATTACATAGGTATTTATAGGTGCAATCTGTGGGCCAGAACCCTGAAATCGTCAAACAACATATTTTATAATAACATTAAATCACTACAATAAATCCAGATCAAGGATTTTGATCTGCAACAAAGCTGTCTTTGTTGAAAAAAGTAGTTAAAGGAGCTGCCCACTCCACTGGTAGAACTCTGCACAACGTATTTGAAAACAGAACCTATGATGTCATGTTCTCGAAGAAGCAATTAGCAGGAGGATTTCGCACTCTTGTAAGTAAACAGGATACGTGGCAAAAGCTAGTTTACCTCAAATAAAGTAACTACAACTGCGCGTTACAATGAGTCTCGGCCTAGTAGATTCGGATCTTACACTGCTTAAAGTATTGAATGCATAAATTTTTTCTGTTAGAATATGTTGGAGACAAAGCCGCAAGTATATTTGACAAAACAGTCACAAATATGTTTGTGTATCTACAATGCCTTGGCAAGCAGGAACACAACAACAATAGAGAGTGGAATTTAACACGGGACCATTGCTTCTTTTTTACAGCAATCATAAACATAATCACATGCCTGGCATTATTGAGGATTCATCTTTCAACAATGAAGATACTTCGCCTATTGAGTACAACCATTTTAGAGAAGACGATTATCACTTACAAGGAAGAAATCTTGTGAGTCATAGAATATCTGAAGCATCTTCTCACGCTTCTCTTCTAGCGAAAGACCCCTCTTCTTGGACTAAAACCAAAAACCAGAAACTAAGAAGTAAGAAAACTAAAAAATAATCCACTTAATCAAGAAGTAGGTTACTAGATTTTAACACTTCAAAAATAGCATACACAAAACAAAACTTAGAAAAGCTAGTCAAATGCAACGACAGGAATACGAGCTAACGAAAAAAATCAGTAACACTACTGATCAACGAATGTATTCCCGAGTTCTACTATAAACACAATTCACAATTTCTGCAATGCATAATAATGATATCATTTGTAAACAATCCACTGATCTACTTAAATGACCACTTTGGTGATAACAGCAAAAGCCTGACAGCCGATTAAGCGTGAAATCCAAGAGCGTAAAGATCGAAAAACATGAGACAGTCACCATTACCAAAACTATAAAGCATACACATCACAACAATTGCACATTTGCATCCACTGCAACCTCAGATTGAACTAAACTGCAGTATGAGTAATTTTATAAAGCTTATTCTACAAAATTACGCCACGAAAACAATGTCAAATCAAATATGGTTACAACTAATACGAAGAAGAGCGAAATGCAAGCTCACCATGATGCTGCTTGTGTAACACTCTTCTGAAAAAACAACCTCAAAATTGAAGGACCTTCAATCAAACACTCTAAAACAATGAAATTTAAAATAATTTTAATTTTATCAAAATATTCAAAAACAAAAAATGATATTCTTTCAGGAAGTAATTCGCATTTAAAAAAGTTGGATTAAATTAGTATAATAATCAACATTCGAAGAACCCTAAATTGAATATCGGAAAATTAGGTTTACGATTAAACCCTAGTTCGTGAGATGATTTCGATGATTAAGCAGAAAAATTAATTATTTAAAAAAAATGAAAAATAAATTACCAGAAAAAAGCTGCTTCAATGGAAGAGATGAAGTACAGAAAGCGGTTTCTATGTAAGGGAAGAACACAGAAGCGCGAAACATCGAGTTCTCATCACATTTTATATACTAGGGGTATATCTGCAAAAAGTAATCTACTAGAGGACTATTTAAGAAATAAGAAATTTTAGTTAATACGAAGTTGTAGATTAGGAAGGGTAAATCTAAAAAATGATTTGTGCTGGCACCTAGTATATTTATAATTAAGTATGTAATGGCAGTCAACAGAATTTAGTAAGGTTAGTCAACTCATGAAATGACTTATGAGTAATTTGTTATGCACTACCTTTTGTGGCATGTGAAGCCTCCTTATGCTTCATGGAGTTAGGGGTGTTCAAAACCGGAAATCAAAAATTTTTCGATCCGAATATCCGGATTTTCAGAACAAAAAAAATTTATTCCGTATCCATTCTGGAAATACCGGAAATGCGGATATCCGGCTACGAATTATACACCAAAATTTTCTCTAAAACTTACATTTATACCCTTAAAAAACCGGAATTCCGGATTTTGTTTTCCTTAAAAAATCGGAATTCCGGATTTTGTTTTCCTTAAAAATCCGGAATCTGATTTTTCAAAAATCCCTTCCGTATCCGATCAGGTTTCTAGTTTTAAAATCCGGATATCCGGTCCGGTTTTTCGAAATTTAAAAAATCATACGGAATTTTTTGCACACCCCTACATGGAGTGTAACACATTATGACTTGGCATTGCAAATAAATTGTCCACTAGCACGGCACCTAATATAAGGAAGTAATATATAATAAACATTTTTAAAGATAAATATCTTGAGTTATATATAAGAAAAAAATCAGGTTTCCGGTTTTAAAATCCGGATATCCGGTCCGGTTTTTTCGGAATTTAAAAAATCATACGGAATTTTTTGCACACCCCTACATGGAGTGTAACACATTATGACTTGGCGTTGCAAATAAATTTGTCCACTAGCACGGCACCTAATATAAGGAAGTAATATATAATAAACATTTTTAAAGATAAATATCTTGAGTTATATATAAGAAAAAATTATAAAAATTATATATTTGGAAAGTATAGATCGAGACGAATCAAACAAGATCTCATATAACTATGTTTTTCATTACGTATAAAATACTAAAGTGAGTTAACGTTACATTGTGAATAGTGCCGAAAACTCTAATGTAGCAAGTAATTTGCAACGGATGAGATAACTAACAACTTTTCATTGTTTATCCCACCCAACTCAAATTTTATACTCCCTTTATTTTTTTAGTTGATACATTCACTTTTTCAAATCTCCTAAAACGCAACTTATAATATTAATATCTCAAGTTTGATAGCAAAAAATTATAAAAAATATATTTTTAAGACGAATTAAATAAAATCTTATATGACAATATTTTTCTTTACGCAACAAACACCAAAATGAGTTAAAATTATAATATGAATAATGTCAAACTCCTCAAGGTAACAAGTAGAAAAGGTCGAATGGAGTATCTAACAATGTCGGGAATATGCATGTGATTCCTTGTCGGACATTCATAGGCGTCAAATTTTTCGTATATACAAGACAACGAAACCTTGTCAATTTAATACTTAATTACTCATACAACGATTTTAGAGTGTGTATGCTAATCTTTAATTCATCTTCAACCATAAAATGAGCAAGACAATTAGATCTAACTTATGAGAAAAAATGGGGGAACTTACCACAAAATATAGAAAAATATACCCTTAATTTTTTTTACTTGCTACATTTTTTTTAAATTGAAGTTTCTATTTAGTTTTACATTACTACTTTGGGTTCGTGGGTCCTACATGATAATTATTATTTTATTACAATTTTGTACTTTTATTTACCTTTATTTCTACTTACACCATTAAAATCCTTTAATTATCTATTTTTATATTATTTAAGCATGTAATTTTACAATGAAAATGACATACCTAACACCTTTATCCAATTGCTATGTAGCAAGTAAAAAACAAAGTAGTAATAATACATCCAAGCTTCCATAGAAAGATAGATTGTTTCTTTGATTCTTTGTAATAATTAGGGCCTTTTACTTTAACTGAAAACAACTGAATTGAACTAAATTTATTAGAGCTGAACAGAATTGAACTGAACTTAAAACTTATAGTTTTGATTAATTATTCTTAACTAGAGATTAGGGATTATATAATAATATTGTTTAGTAGTATTATTATGTTAACCTAATTATATAGTACTCAATAGACCCTGATTAAACCAGGTTGATATATCTTATATGGATTATGAAAAATAAGACACATGCATGACATGACCTATCTTTCTTGTCGTGTGGCACGATACGTGTCGTGTCTTCGTGCCTTATATAAACTAGGTATTATAATTATTGCATATTAAAAAAAGAGGGTGTGCTAACATGTTGTTAGGCTTCTCATGCCGACTTTTAAAAATATTATTCATGTATGACCAGTGAGCCACCGACGTGCCTATTATGTCTTGGCCAGTTAGTTCGTGACATGCCGAATTTACCCTCTCGATGACCCACCCCATGATTCTCATCTCTACATGCAATATGTTTTTTTTTTTAAATATTTTTGTTTATTTTTTATTTTTTTACCAAAAACCTTTAGTTGTTGAGGTTTTGTTGTATTATTAATGTCATTTTCAAGAAATTAATGCTAAATAATTGCAAAAAAGAGAGAAAATTACGAAAAACAAAGGGAGAAGAAAAGGTAATGCTACGTGAAATAAAGGATGGGAATCAGAGATTGAGAATGCATATATTGGGTACGAGACAAAAAGGGGTATTATAGTTAATAATAAATATGTGGTGTATGTAACTATCTTAATTTTTTTCACCCTTTGTAATAAGTGAATAACGATAAAACTTTTGAATTCTCTATTCATAACTATTAATCTTTTCGGGGGATATCAAGTTAATATTTGTTAAAAACATATTATATTTATATGGTGGTATTTTTGTATATTTGATGTAATGTAAGGGTAATATTTTTAGGGATATATAACAAGTATTTGAAACTTGTAGAATAAAAAGACGAAAATACCCCCAATATTTTTGTAGTTATGTTTCTAACAAATATTAACCAATAATTTCCCTAATCTTTTATCCCAATTTCTATCCTTTACATGCATTTTTTATCTTTCTTTTTTATCTTTTCCTTCACGTAGCATTACTTTTTCTTTTTTGGTTTCTCATTCCTTTCCAACCCCCCCTCCCCCCCTCTCTCTCTTTTTCTTCACTTTTTTTGCATCTTTTTAGCATAGATTTCTTAAATATGACATCAATAATACAATAAAACCTCAACAACAAAAATTTATGGTAGAAAAACACACAAAACCCATATTGCATGTAGAGATGGGAATGGGTGGGCCAGGTAGAGGGTAAACTCGACATGTCACGAGTTGACTGGCCAACAAGAGTGTTATTAGCACGGCATGGCATGGGAGACACATTGATGGCATGAGAGGATATAGGGAAAAATATGGGGTATTATTCAGTAATAAATATGAGGTGTATGTAATTATTTTTATTTATTTTCACACTTTTGCAAAACAAGAAATAAAGATACAACCTATGAATTATCTACTTACATCTCCCTATCTTTTATCTCAATTTTTATCTTTATTCTTACCGACATCCTCTCATAAGCCATAATTTTTTATATAGTGTGTCACTATCAATAGGACTTCTTATCTATGTTACGCAAACTCGGGTTTGGGTCTCGTGTCCAAGTAGGGATCGGGGGATTCAACACTTTATTTTAGGGTTTTATTTAGAGGATACAGTGTTACTATTAAAAAAAATATCTTTAATATTGATTTGGATACGGTTATAATATAGAGAATTTGAAAATTAGTTGCACACTTTTTAAGTTGCATGAAATAAAATTAAGTAGTGTACATAATCGAATGAAAATATGTAGTACTCCTTTTGTTTCACTTTAATTTTTACATTTCAATTTTACAATCCAAATCTTCAAACGATTATATTTATAATTTTTTATTTTTTAAAATTATAAAAAATATTTATTTTCTTATAGGATTATTAAAAAAAAATCAAACAAAACCTCATGAGAATATGTTTTTACTTATACACAAAATATAAATTAGGGTTAAATATGATTTGTGAATAGTGACAATAGTAAAAACGTTACAAATAAATTGAATAATGATTAATAAAAATACTCACTTTCCAAAACTGACTATTAGTGCAATGTTTTCATTGAAAAAATAAAGGTAAAAGAGGTGGGTAGGTACTAGGTAGAAATCTTGGAAAAGAGAAAATAAAATAAATGTTAAAGATACAACTAACAAGTGGGGTATGTTAAAGTAAAATTAAAAATAAATTTAAAAAGAGATGGAAAGAGAAAAGTCAAATAGAGAAAGTGGAATATAAAAATAAACTAAAAAAGAGATGGAAAGAGAAAGGTTAAATTGAGAAAGTGGAATATGTCAAATTAAAATTAAGATAAAATAAAAAAGAGATGGAAAGAGAAAAGTCATGTAGAGAAAGTGGAGTATGTTAAGTGCGGTAGATGTTTTTTTCTCCCCTTTGGTAGTGCACGTGCATTAATGTGCAGTGCACTTGCTCGGCGAGTGCATGTCAACATGTCTCTCATGCCATGTCGTGCTAATAACAGGCTTATGTTGACCAGACTAACTCATGAAATATCAAGGTTATCCTCATAGTCGGACCAACTCCATATACAATTTATAGAAGTTATGTTATTTTTTCTAACAACAAACCTTCAATAACGTTGTTGAGTTTTGTTGTATTATTGATCTCATTTTCAAGAAATCCACACTAAAAAAATGGAAAAAAAAAACAAAACAAAGAGAAAAGGGGGGGGGGGGGGANGGGGGGGATGAAAAACAAAGCCAGAAAAAAAAAGGTGATGTTATGTGAAAAAAGGGTGAGAAGGAATGATTGAGAATACATGTATTGAGTAAGGGAAAAAAAGTGGGTATGGGTTTTATAGTCAATAATAAGTATGATGTGCAATTTTGGGGCTAAAAATAATTTATAAAAGTCGGGTACCCCGAGAGTTTACGGGCCGGGTACGGATATCGAAATTTGTTGTTCCGGGTACCCGATACCAAGTTTAATTTTTATATTTTCATTTTTCCTAATTTTTTTTAGTTTACCTTTGTTTTTCTAAAGGTTGCACAAAAACGAACACCGGTACGGGTACGAGAAAACACCAATGAAAAAACTAAGGATACGGGTACGTGAAAGAAAATAATAAGAAAATATATAAATTTCTACATAATTTCAATAGAATATAGAGGTAAATATCATTTTTGGTGATAATAATATGATTATTAAACATAATACTATTAAAAACCTAAAAGGCATAAACAATTAAAGCGGGAAAAATAACTCAAAAGCTATAAGATACTCGAATGAGCCTAATCAATTACGTCAATGTGGGTACGCGTGTCCAATATGTGTCGGTGTTGGACACGGGATACGGCAGGTTGGAGGTGTGTCTGTGCAACCTAGTTTCTAATTATTATGGTTTAGCTTTATTGTAATTCTTACTCCCTTTTTTTGTGTAGCTTTGATTTTTCTATTTTTTCTTTTCTCTCTCTCTCTCTCTCTCTCTTTTTTAATATTTTTGCTTTTATGATTTTTTTCGTTTTCATTTTACTAATTCACTATTTTTCCATGTCTTAGTGACGGACTATGTTGCCTCTTAATAATGAAGTGATGTAGTACATATTTTATGTTTTTTCTATGTTCATTTTGCTTTCACTCTTGTTAAAAAAAGAACAAGTTTGTAATTTGAAGTAGGAGCATAAATATTTTAACTTGTCCAACTATACTTTACTTGAAAAAATAATAGGAAAATGAAATTGCGGGTACCCGCTTATTTTGGGTACCCGAAAATTCCGGGTAGGGCTTGGGTAGTAAAATTCACTACCCGCAAAGTTGGGTACCCGCTTTTGCACACCCCTACTCACTACAAGCTAGGTGTGCAGCCCGAGTCGGAAAAAAAACTTATAAAGAAAACTTAACTTTGTAGTCCTAATTTAAATGCTTGATGACATAATTGCTTGTTGGAAAGGGTGGAACAGAAAACGATTTGTGATTTGTGATAGGATTTTAGTTTTTTACAAGTTATTCACGACAATATGTTTTAAAGTTACTGGCGCTTCTAAATTAGCACAATTCACTAAAAAAATTGAGTTTCTATAATAGTATCCAGCATAATAAATCAATATAGCAACTGTTCTCTCTCACCTTTAAATCTCAACAGAGAAAAACATAACTAACGCACACCCTTCCCTACCCCCCCCCCTCCCCCACCCAAAAAAAATAAAAATAAAAATAAAATAATTATAGATATTAATTTGTGTTTTAAATTAATTGTATTCATAATTACTCTCTCAATTGTAATCACAATCACCAAATTGTTTGCCACCTTTAATAGTGAAACTATCCACGTTTTCACTGACTTCAACTTTGTCGGATGACAGAGAAACTCCATCTTCCTAAATTACGTTGGCTAGGGTCATTCAAGGTTACCAAAAAGTGGAGGACAAAGAATTCAAATTATTCCTTTTCTCTTTTATACACCGGGTTTTAAAATTATCAACTTGTTCACCACTTTAATGGCAAAATCATTCCCTATTTCATTGATCTCATCCTTGTCGACTTGCTAATGAGCATCGTCTTCCTCAACAAAGTCACCTAGTGGTTAATCTTGATTTCCAAAGGAATGGAGAGAGAATTAGGCTCACTAAGGGTGTGTTATCTCGCAAGGTTATGATCAAATTCAATCCAATCCATGATCTTACAATATCCAATTCATTCTAATCAACTCTAGGGGTCTTGAAAAGCTTGTCTTGACTGGTTTACAACATCAGACCTTAAAACCGGTCCGGTCTCTGAATCATATAATTTATATTTTCGATTTTTGGTCCATTCTGGTCAAAGACCCTTTAAAATTCGGTGTTGGGCCAGACTAGTTTTTATTTATAAAATTTATAAATTTTATTCATTGATAATTTACAAAAAATATTGTTTTTAGTTTTTACGATTGATAAGTTCATTTTATATTCAATGTTTGCCCCCATTTCATGATGGTTTTTGGCTCTAACAAGGCTCTTTTGAGTCTATTCTACTAACTTCGGTTGCTTTTAGTGTTGTTGCTTTGCTTTGGCGTTTATTGCAGGAATTGATGCTTTTGTATCGATTTTCGCTGTATCCCGAGCATTTGGCAAGTTAGTAAGAGTCTAGACCACTTCGAGAAGCTAAAAGGAAGCTAGGACATAACTTAGAAGCCGAAGTCGAGTTTTAGAAGTTACGAGCGAAGCCGGAAGCCCGAAGGCTTCCTGATCAACATGCCCGGTCTAGGTGCACTGTGCCCGGTTCGGGTGCATCATGTCCGGCCGGTCGGGCATGATGAGGCTATCGCACACCTATCAAAAGTAAACCAAACCACTCTAACTAATATAGTTAGGGAAGTAGGGATCGAATCCACAGGGAAGCAATTAAACCTATTAGTTCTAAAAAGTCTAAACTGTGTAAAGGGCCTTTGAATGTCGAATCAAGACTCAAACGCTAACTAAAACTAGAACTAAGTTGATTAAGGGAATAAATCTATGACTAAGTCTAGGACATCGGTTCACCATAGATTAACAAATGAATTGCACACAATTAATTAATTAGATTATCAATTTCCTTGAATTAAGGTCCACTAATTCTCTCGAATCTAGTCCCCTTCAAAACTCCTCTAATGGCTCTCGCTCACTTAGACTCGTTTTGCCTATTGTCCTTATGATCTAATTGTGGTAATCTTACCTCTCGGCATCGATTTCAACAATATCAAACTAACAATTAAACCTGGCCAGTATTTAACTGATGAAGACCCAAATAAAAATTGACAACAGGAATTCCAGTACATTAATATCCAATCACAATTAAGAACAAGCATCACAATCATCCATGGATCCCCTAGTCCTAGAAAAGGAACTACTCACGCATAATAGAAACTAAAGGAACTAATTTAATCATAAGAACTGGAACTGAAAACATGACTTCAACAATTAAACTAATTAACAAGAACAAAATAACTCAAAAGCAAGAACTAAACAAAAACAGATCTAAAATTTAAATTACTAACAATTAAAACTAAGGAAAATAATTAAACTAATAAAACAGAGAAGAAAATAAAGAAGAACCTGAAATTGCAATTGATTGAATGAATGATTGAGTTTTGACAAAAGTAAGTTCTAGAGAAGAGAAACTGAATGAAATCCTAATGAGAGAAAATAATTTCTAATCTAGTCTCTTACATCTAATGTAATGTGTTGAAAAAACCTAACACCAAAACACTATTTATATAAAAAGTACAATGCTCGGGTCAAAAGGAGTGAAAAACGGGCTCCGGACAATCCGCCCGACCAATCGGGCAAAAACCGCCCGATCGGGCTCACAAAGCGAGTGATTTTGGCCTTGGAAGCAATCCGCCCGACTGCCCGGGCGAAATCCGCCCGATCGGGCGCGATCAGTGTTTTCGCCCCTATCTCCTTGAAAATGCTAAGTAAATTCCGCCCGACTGCCCGGGCGAAATCCGCCCGACTAGCCGGGCGAAATGACTTTTTCGCCTAAATCAAGTTGGCACGTCTTCTAGTTACTCCAGGCTTCATCATAGCTTCCTGATTACTTCAATTCTAACCCATGGCTTCTAGCATCTAGTTGTAACTCATATGATTGCCTCGGAATCAATGCAAGAACACCGAAATCCTGCAAAAAGTCACCAACAAGCACAAACAACTCCATACAACCAAATGTTAGCCAAAATAGCTCCGAAGAGCATAGGTTAGAGTCAAAATAAACCAGAAAAGGGGGTAAAATATAAGCATAAAATACACTTATCAGGGCACAATGATTTCTACGTGTTTTTGGCCCGTTTTCACCGAATTTCGACTTAGTACTTAATGTAATTTTCCCTAGGTTTTCAATGACGCACTTTATTATTCTAGAACCCTAGTTTTAGTTTAGTTTTCTCTCAAAAGAGGTGATTATTGTGGATCTTTTCAATCATTCAATTCAATACAAATTCAGGTTTTAGTTCAATCTTAATTCTATTCTCTTTAATTCATGTTTAATTTTAGTTTATGTTTTTAGTTTTAGTTTCTTTAATCTTTCATGCCCTAATTTCTTGTTTTACTTCTAGTTTTATAATTGTTGATTAATTCATTAATTATGATCATGTCTTTAGTTTTGTTTTCTACAATTACTTTAGTTTTTATGATCATGAGTGAGTAGTTAGTTTTCTAGGGTTAGGGAAACCTTGAATAATTAATGAACTAATTAACTTAGATTGTTTCAATTCCACAATTAGTAGTCAAATTCTTATTATTGACTTATTTGTTTACAATTGAATTGTGCGCAGATTTAGTTGTAATTTTGGTAATTGTCGAATTTGATGCCGAGAGGTAAAAATACCACAATTAGACCACTGAATAATAGGCAGAATTAGTCTAGGCATGAGCGAGAGCCGCTAGACGAGTTTTGAGGGAGTCTAAGTTCGAGAGAATTAGTGAGTCCTAATTTGACATAATTGTGAGATTGAACGTTCTTTGTTGGTAAATCCATAAGTTGATTCTTGGTGACTCGAATAACCCTAGACCTTAAATATTAGTTTTAATCACCATCATTTCCCGTAGTTAATTAGTAGTCAATTAGTTAATCGATAATTCTCAACCAAGGCCCTTTTCACAGTTTAAGCTTTTTAGAACTAATAGAGTTTAATTGCTTCCCTGAGGATTCGATCCTTACTTCCCTAGCTACATTAGTTAGAGTTGTTTGGTTTATTTTTGATAGGTGTGCGATAGCCTCATCAACGATCTACTTCTATTTAGCTTCCTAAACTTCATAAAATGAATGCTTTTCTATTACTATATTTTCGCTTTTTATTTTTAAGTGTATAAAAAAGTACATTTAAAAGTGAAGAATTATTCTACCAGTCCAAAATGTTCTGTTTAGAGTTTAAGACCAGTTTTGTTGGTTCATTCTTGTCCAGGTCATCGTATAATCGGTGTAGTTTCAATACAAATTTGTTCCTATTTCCTCAATTTATTCTAACCTTTTTAGTTCATTTTAATCCAAACTAACCCTTCAATTAATTTTAATTAGCTTTTTTTTGCAAGTAATTACGTTTTTTATTTATCAAACGCTTGCAACTAAAAAATAAATTTAACTACTTTTGCTATATATAATAATGTTTTATGCTTACATATGTGTTATTTAGTAATTTAGATACAATATCGTTACATAATAATTTAACACAAAATCTTCTAATTCTAGATGAATGAATTTGTAAAACAATTATTTTATGTCTGAACAGTCAAATTTAAATCAACTCTTCATTGCATATATTGTTACAATGTGAAATTGGAATACCTAAGTTATGTAATCAAATAAAATAATGTAAGTGCATATTGCCACGATTATACTCATTATAGCTAATTGGTAAGCTTCGTCCATCTTTGGCATCTTTGTTAAATATTTTCACCTATTTTTCAATACTACAAAAATTTTCTTTCAATTGCACTACGTAACAAGACAATCATTTTTTTACAATTTTACCTCCCTCTATTTTTTGTAATATTTTTGATAACTTTTTTGAAATCAATTAATTAATCAAAACCTTAGTCTTATAATTAGGGTCAAGAAATTTTTTGGAAGTAGAAATAAAATGTGAAACCTAATTGTACACATTTCTCATTATTGTTTATGTAGAATCATATTTGGATAATTAAAAATTGATATTGAAAAAAATAATGTGTTTTATAGAGAGTAAGGGAAAACTTCCCTCCTACTTCTAAGTGATCCTAGCATTAATTCTCGTCTCTCGCCTTTGTGGCTACCTAATAAAAAAAAATTATTTATCAACCATGTGTACAGGATTATCATTTTAATTGATAAAATTTTGCAATTTTTTTCCAACAAAAGTTAATTATTAGTTCAAATAAGGTTTAATTAATTATAATTCGATTGAATAAATTTCAATCCATTCCAAGCCATTATAATTCATTTTAATCCCACCAATAATCTATTTCTATCCATTCTAATCCAAGGTTATCCAATACAATCGATTCTAATCCAATTTTATCCTTCTAGTCTCATGAAGAGAACACACCATAAGGTTTTGCAACACCAACAATAATCGGTAATTTCCTACCATATTCATCAATGGGGATGCAAAGTTTATCAATTGATATTTTTAATAAACATATCAAGGGGTACACTAGCTAGTAAATACGAAGAAGTTGAAGGGTGTATACTGCAAGTGTATTTAGTGGACCAACCGCATGAAATTACTGAAATAACCTTTAATATGTTTTTCTTAAGTATATTAAATGATAAACTAGGCTTTCCCCTCATCGTCAAATTTCTTTTGTCACTCGATTCGATCAATGGCCTCTGACTACAAAAGTTATATCTTAATTAATATCTCCTTAATATCATCTAAATTTGTCTAGCAAGATGCACAACTTAAAATGACCTCTAGTATGAAATATAAATGTTATTGAGTAAATGAAATTACTTTTTAAAACTTTAATATACTCCCTTCGTCTTAAAACACTTGCTACAAAATTTCCCCTAAATGAAAGTCTCAATTTAGTTGCTACAATACCTATTTTAGTATGTGGAGCCTACATAGCGCTTACCATTTTAACCCTCCTTTTGTCCCTTGACATCGGTGGGATTCCATTTAATTCCCCAGCTTGACTGCACCAAAACCCCTCTTTTAATCTCTTAATTACTCTATATTTTTAATCGTCATTTTCCTCTCAATCACACTCTTCAAAGCCTTCCCGTTCTCTCATTCAATCTTAATCTTAAGATCTGAATTCATTAATATCGGAATTTTAAAAATATTTGCATATTAATAATCCTTAACTCATTTTCCAAATCTACACCCATTTTTGTTAATTTTGTTCACTTCCGATTTTGAGGTTTTCGGTGGTCTATCCATGTGGTTCTGCATCACGGAGTGATGATTAAACCATGATTCTTCATTCTCAACCACTTGAGCCAGTCGAACACACAACGCCATTGAAAAATGTGGAACAACCACCTGAAGCTTTGGCTCCCAACCAACACCCCGGATATGGCCCACTCGTCGTGGTTGGCTCACTAACGTAGATGCTCAACCTCCATCGTGCTTAAACTCGTGTTCGTGATGGTAATATATGTGCTTTGTGATTAATTTGATTGTATCCGTAATATTGTCCTTAGTTGATCCATTTTTTGCTTGGATGATTCTGATCATTTTACTTGGATAACTTTGTTCGTTGATTAATTGGTTGATTGTGTGTGAATTAATTTGATTTTTGTGTTTTTTGGTAGGTAAAAAAATCCAAAATTAAAGCCTCGATTACAGTCCACACTCTCTATTTATTTGGGATACAAATAAAAATTATTTTATAATAATTTTAGTAAAGGAGGTAGTAGATTAATTTATTTACCACTATACCCACTATGAGTTGAATTTGACATCACCTACCGCTTCCTTTTATCTTCCAATCTCAATCAAATTCCAACAAAGAACCATTCCAACCTGCATAAGTTTTTTTTCTTTCTCTGATTCCTAATTTTTATTTGTTTATTTATTTATTTTTTCTGTCATAGTTAGCTCTATCACTAATTTCTTTTTATATTTCTCTCTCGATCTCCTGCTTAGAGTTTATACTCATCAAATTGTTTGTGCTTCTTATGGTGGAACCTACCACAAATATATTCATCTTCTAGAACCGATGGAAGCAAACCTAGCCACCACTTCCTCTCATCTTCAATGTTTTAAGTTTCTAATAAATAACTCCACCAACACACAAGAGGTTCTATCTTTAGTTTCCAATTATTATTTTCTCTCTCATATTGAGTTCTACCTATAATAATTTTATTTTTTCTCTCTCTATCTCTTACCCAGGGTTTATACCGACCAAGCTGATTGAATCTATTATGAGGAAACCACCCAGAATTTTTGAATTTATCTCTGATAGCCGATGAAAGCCAATCTTCATCCTCAACGACATCATTTGATGGTCAATCAAGGGTTCCGGATGTGAAGGAGCTGAGAGAGAATATGGTTCGCCTGAGCTTCCACATCAACAACGATCGATCGATCATGTACACCGCGTTGAATATTGGCACCATTAAATTCTTATTTCAGTGATCAATTCGACCTAAGATCGGAAAGGTAAACCTTGATTATATTTTATCTTTTAAAAAAGTTCAACAAGTCTATTGTTTTGACATAGATAAGAACATATGATTAGTTTGTTAGAAAAATTTCAAACAGAAAATTCCGATGAGATCTTTCGATTCCTTATAAAACTTGTGTCAACTCTATCTACACCATCGGCACAGTACATCAACGAAGCAAAAAATGACTCCACAGGATCGGAGTTCATGCCATTCACGGTAACATCAACTTAAAAAAAAATCATAAAACTCCGATATATATCAATTCAGATACCACTATATATCATCTAGATATACCATAAAGAAGATGAATGTAATCAAAATACTAATCCACCCATCAATGTGAACTCACTCAAATGAAATTGACTGCCATAAATTTAGAAAGATTGAGATCCCAATAAAGTAAAACTGAAAATCAAATTCAACATCCCAAATGTCAAAATTCCCCAAACTATCCTTCAAAATACAAACAAATCAAGTTAACAACCAAAGCCACTCATCAAGCTCATGAGATGAACACAGCACAAAAACAACAATCTGCTGAGCTCATTCATCTGTAACCGTTTTCCGACAATGAATTCCAACAACACGCAATACCTCACCCTATAATCTCTATTAAAATCCCTAAATCCCCAATTCTCAATTCATCAAATTTCTCAATTTTCCCCCTTTTTCTCTCTCTTAGGGTTTAAAATTACCAATTCATTTTTTTTTAATTCATCAACTCTAATGGCGGAAACATCCACTGTTGCATCTCCCTCATCTTCTTCCTCACCTCCTTCAACTGACGAAGGACCATCGTCGTCGTCAACGACGTCGTCTGGTGGTCAGTCGAGGTTTCCTGAAGTGGAGGAGGGAGATAATGAGTTACCTCAGCTTTCGCACCAGCATTCGGTTATGTCGTACCGTATTAACCACCGTAACCGTCAGTCTACGACTACGGTTGATAATCCTGCTGAGGATACTCTGTCTTGTGTCATCGTTATTCTCACCTTTTGGTTCTTTGGTGATCATTCTTTCTTTCGTTCAATCAAATTTTTTTTTTTGATTTTTTTGTTTAATACTTTAATTTTAGTTTGAAATTTTGAATGCTAATTTATATTTTTCTTACTGTTTTACTAATCATCTGTGCTGCTGAATTGGTTAAAATTTTGATTAGTTAGCGGCCGCGGAATGTTGCATCATAAATTGTTAGTTTATTGATTATAATTCAGAGATGGAATAATGATAAACTAATAACAACAACCTTATTAGTTGGTAACTTGTTTGTTTAGGGGAATAATAATAATTAAAAAAAGTAATAACAACAAAACAGACTAACTTAGTTGGAAAGTTTTGACGATTGAGTGTTGATACCTACATTTGAAATCAAAATCAAGTACCTACAGTTGATAAACTATACTCGATAAATAATTTAAGACTAAATAATTTTATCAATAGTTCATCTTTTTGTTTGTTTTGGAAGTATGTTGCGTTTGGTAAAGTGTAAAACATTTTCAGGTGAAAAATTATCAAAAATTTATCAAGTTTTGACGTTGTTTGGTTCCATGTAAAATCTGATACTACATCTAACTATTTATGTCTACCGAATAAAATAATTTGGATAAAAACAAATAAAAATATCTTATAGAAAGATTTTAACAGATAGTATATAATTTTTACTAGCCTTGTGCATCATAAGGACTTAAACTGAAAATCATTTATTTTCAATTGTGAGGGAAAGCGTTTTCCTTCCAATAAGACTAAAAAAAGTTATAGATTGTTCATTTTTTCAATTTTCTGTTTTTTTGCATGTAGGCTTTTGTTTTTTAAGGTGTAAAATATATTTAGGTGAAAACACATTTTCACAAAGGTTTTGTGTTGTTTGGTTGCATAAGTATATCTTAGTAAATAAATTAAGCATTTTTTGAGATCACTTGAAGTGCCACATAAAATTAGTTTAATTGAAAAATAATATATTAGAATAAAAATTGGATGAAAAGGATAATTTTTATTTACTACGTACATCTAATTTAAAAAATTGTATGGATAAAAATTAACTTATATATATATATCTTATACTCACTCCATTCCTCAAAGATTATGCCAAACACTATTTATGGTTAAAATTTGAATAATATTGGTTAATGAAATAATTAGCTCCACCCAAAAGCTCCACACTAATTAGTCTTTTGGTTGTTCTTTTTCAGCTGGTTTTTCGGCATGGTTGAGTCAACCACCCAAAAGCTAGCTTTAGGCTTGTACATGTTTGGTTTTTTGTTATAAATAAAATGCTTACATTCCACCAAAAAAAAAAAAATAATAATTAGCTCCACATGTAATAAAAAATTATATAATGTCCAAAAATATAATAAGTAGAAGTGGCATGAAGTTTAAGGAACATTCAAATAACAGCGGCATGAACTTCAACGAACGGAGGGAGTAAAATTTTTTTTAACAATTAATAAGTATAATTTTACCAACCGGTGCATCACACGAACTTTAAGGCTAGTGATTTTCTTAAGCATTTTTCATTGTTGGCTTGAACTAAAAATCAAATATTTTCAATTATGAGGGAAATATTTTTTCTTTTGTGATGGAAAATGTTTTCCTTCCAATTTTGGGGGAAAATATTTTGAAAAATTGATAAGAATAATCCAAACTATTGGTCACCTTCTCGTTATAATCTAAAGTACAATTTAGATCGGAATAATCCTAACTATAAAGGGTCCCTTCTCAAATTACTTTGCCATGTACAACCTATGATACAAGTTAAACTTTTTTATTTCTTTGTTTAATTAAGTCAATTTAAATAACTAATGTCACCACTTGCCACTCAAAACCTCAACCCCATTCCCCCATGCATAACCATAGCCGCCACCGCCACCATTGCTCACCACCATGAACCGTCGTTGCTCAACTTCAACCTTGATAGTCGCCACAACCACCCACCACCAGCGCTACCCATCGGCCAACACCAAACCACACACTCATGAATCGAGCCCCTCAACAACTAACACCATCTCTCCCAAGTCAAATTAGCAACAATACCACACACAAATTGAGCCCCCAACCTCAATACCCACTCCAAATCGAACCTCATTCCAAAATTTTGAGTAGCCACAACCTCTTCTGGGTTTTCAAATTGGTGGAGGTGTCGAGGGGTGTTGCGTTCAATTTATGTAGTTGCGTCCTTTGATTATAATTTTTTTTTTTAATTTAATAGATTTTTTTTTTTTTTTAATTTTATATTTGATGGTACATAAACTAATTATCCAATAGGAATAGGACATATAGCCCTTTTAACTTGTTAAGTAGGTTAGCTATATCTTTAGACTAAAACTAAAGTGTACCCGTGCAACTGCACAAGTTACATTATAGTGGAATGGTATAATGCTATATAGTTAAAATTTTAGGATGTATTAGTAGGTGGGATGATAAAAAGAATATCTAGAATGTAGAAATAATTGGTATTTCAATTATAGTGATATCTTTGAATATTTCGTAAGAATGACATACTTTTGAAAAATGGTTGTATCAAAAGTCTTTCAACTCATCACTTTAGCAATTCAATCCTTAAAATAATTAATAAACTGGACTATCAATCAATATTATGATGCAAATTAAAAATATGATTTTGGTTTTCATTGGCACTTTTAATTGATGAACTGATGATCAAACATCCATGAAAATAATTCCTTAAATTTATTATGTATTTATTATTATTATTATTATTATTATTTTTTTATTTTTTTTTTATTTATTATTTTTTTTTTTTTACAATTCAACCAACCATCAAATTTTAATGTTGCATATTGTGAAAGCTTCATTGTATCAATACTGTTCTGTATAAATCGAGTATTAAACATGTAATTAAATAAATCAACAAACATAAATAGTATATTATGAAGATAAAAGAAAAAAATATGTATTTATTGTATATGTGTATGTTGGTAAACTATTACAGTATTAAGAAAGAAATTGTTTTTTGCCTTTAAAATTAACTCAAAAAAACACCATTTAAGTTTTGGAGAATTGTGGTTAAAGGGAACTTTTAAATTAGTACTCTGTATATAAGATGAGAAAATATCCCCTATAGTTAGATTTAAATGTTAGTTTGGGATTAAATTGAGAAATAGTTTGGATGATTTATATCAATTTTGCCAAAATGTTTTGAGTGAGGTGGAAAATGATTTTTCATCTCAAGTATTACATTTTAATAAAACAATGTAAAATGGTTCATTTTTTTTTTTTTTTTTATGTAGTCTAATACTTGGTTACGTTAAAATTAAGTGCTCTTTTGTTTATCATGGGAATTGAATTCTTACGGATATTTAAAATACATATGAATTTTATACCCTTATACAATCCTAGGAATTGGCCATAACTTGTTTGGTTTCCATATGGGAAATGTATATCCCTAGAATTTTCCAATCACTACGGGGTTGGGTATTTTAATTCCCACATTTTGTAGATATTTAAGGATTTTACAATCCCTCCATTCTATGAAATTATAGAACCATACAACTCCCCCTACAAACAATTCATGTGATTTGTAAATTCTTGTGGGAATTGAGGGCACCCACACGGTCATCAAATGCAAGTTTCTGTATTTGTTGTTTTTCTGATTTCAGTAGCTATGTTGCCATTGCGTATTGATTTCAAAATAAAATGTTATGTGGAGTAATTTTTACCTCCATATATGTGAGGTAAATAGTTTGAACTGCTTAAACTCATTTTTTTTGGTTGAACACATGAATTGGAATTCTTTGAACAGACGAAATAGGACACTGTTTTTACTGGTCTGAATTGCTCTCCGTCTCCAATTGTGTAGCACAGGTATCTATAGGAGTGATTGTGAGACTCTGGATTATAGAATCTCTGGCACCTAGAGTACAAATTTACACTTAGGATTATAGAATCTCTGGCACCTAGAGTACAAATTTACACTTGGCAATTGATGGATTGTAGAATTGAAGAATGTAGAATGCTAGAATTAATAGAGGAAAAAATTATCATTATTTCTACATTCATTGTTGTTTTTGACACATTTGTTCTTGCGTGCCTTATTATCTATGTGCTAATGTGTTGCCAATGATTCTGTTTCCTTTTTTTTCACTTGCTAATTGATAAAAGAATGTTGTTTTTGTAGTGTCTATGACACTCATCATGGGCATTTTTGGATCGGAAAGCTTAAAAATTGGCCCATATAGCTCAATATTGTTACGGCCTAACCCCTTATTTGTAACATCTGTAAAGGTAATGTATGCTAAAAACTTAGTAAAGCTATTCTATACAAAAGAAAGATCATTTGAACTTTTCTTTCTTTTAAGTTTTGTTCCATACTATCTCATTTCATCCTGATGCATTCTCTGCAGATCCGTAGCACATAATTACTTTTGTTTTCTCATGGTTGTATGTTTGTGTATTATTAGGTGGAAACAAAGGAAACAAAGGAAACAATGGTTTCGCCAGTGCTATATGGGTTCTATGAAACTCCTCCTCTTGACAGAACAAAGCTGTGGTTTGAATCTGTGAATGCTTCAATTAAGCAAGAGTTTCACAAGGTCTTCCCCCTTTTTATAAAATTTCCCATGTTGGTTGCATTCTCTTTTCAGGATTCATTTATCGTTTCAACATTTGTGCTTTAAGTTTTGGCTGTATTTCTTCTACTATTGGATGTTGGATTGAGGTGCTGAAATCTCCTTATTTTCATTGAAATCTCTAGGAATGGTCTTACTACTTGAATACAGGGTCTCATGTCAATGTATCGTACAATGTGGCTAGCTCATCTTCTGTGTTGCTCGTAGTAGCCAAAGGTATGATTACATTTTCTGAGATAAAATTATCATTTCAACTTCATAAATAACAAAGCATTAGTCTCAAAATCTGCAATAGGGTCGACCACATGTAATGATCAATTTTGGTTCATGTAGCCAACCCCAATTATGGGACTAAGGCTTTGATTGATTGATTGACCGACTAGCAACACCAAATTCTCTAAGCCCCAACAACCTCATACCTCATATCTGCAATAGCAATCCTTATCCAAGTTTGCTCATGTCTATCCCTTCTGTTGCTACTCTTCCAACCTCCTTAGCGGTGCATTACTCCATTTCCGTCTTGTGTTTCCAAACCATCTCAGTCAATTTTCTTTCATTTCATCCGTAATGGAAGCATCCTGCACCTTCTTCCTAATAACCTCATTCCTTATTTTGCCTTTTCTTGTTTGCTCACACATCCAACGTAGCATACGCATCATTGCCACACTCATCTTATGGGGATGACAATATTTCAAAGCTCAAGATTCGGTCCCTTAAGCAATGTCTGTCTAATGACTAGAGCTTTCTTTTCAATTTGTTGTTGGGCATACCTCAATCACATAGAAATCCGGAAGCTCTCCGTGGCGGCCTCATCCCTGCCCATTTCACCATCCTAGATAACGGATGCTAAGTACCGAAAGAAAACGGATTGATCACTCTTTCCATCCAAATTAATCAAGCTTATCGTCTCCCCCCTTGTCCCACTAAATATACACTATAAAGTCTGTCTAATTTCATTTGAACTTCACTCATAGAAACTTCCTACATTAAACCTTTCGTAGAAATTCTGGCTTTTGGTATTCCTTTGACTGTTTCATATTTAGCCGTTCCCATTTTTTTTTTTTGGACCAGGGCTTTTCTGTGGTTGTTGTAATATGTATAGAAACTTTTGGGGGTGATTAGCAGAAAATATTAATTTTGTCTAATAAACTGCAGGTCTTGAAGGAATGGCTGAGTGGCTTGAGGATCCATCATATCCAGATAGCACTTTATCATGGAATCTTATACGAGGTAAGGTCAAGTAATGTGGAATCTGGTTACGATCCATGATTAAGATTTCACTATTATACTTGTTTGTAAGATTGGGCAACTGAACAGAAATTACATAGGTCAGATATGTATTACTTTGACTGGCAAGCTGAAGCCATTGTGACGTAGTTCGCCTTTTTTTTTTTTTTTTTTCAGGAAGTGGTTCAATCAGTCAGGATATAGGTAGATCTTATAATTATTATATTGCTGTTGGGAATCTAAACTCTGAGAGTGTTGAGGTATTTCTCTTTCATTGACCTGCTCTGATGGAACATGACTTTCTCTCTTTCTTGTAATGGGTTTTGGTGATCTGTTGCTCTGAAAATTTTCTACTATGATGCTGAAATATTTAGATGGATTAAGAATATGACAATTTTCATTGATTGAAAATTTTTGTTGAAACCGTTTATAGAAAATTACCATTGAAAAATCAGACATCTAGCACAGTAGCAATTTCATTTTGTCTGCTGAGATAGCTGATGCTACAAACCTCGAACTTTACTCAACAGAGATAAGTGGCTGGTTCCTTTCTCAAATGTAGGATATCTAATCATAGCTTGAGCTTTGATAAGTATATAGCTATATATACCTATCTGCAAAAGGACGTACAATTGTAAGAGTTGGGATAAGGTAAACAATTCACCACTTTTTCTATACCCAAAGAAGAGAGATTTGACGTTAACAACCAGATTCAGTGTCTTGAAATTTCTAATAAACAATTAAGAACCCAAATGTCTAGATCCTCACAAACAATTGGTTCTCCTTCCCAAACTTGATGAATGCGAATTGAAAGTATTAAGGGTCCGTTTGGTCAAGTGGAAAACAATTTTCATGGAAAACATAGATAAAAATATTAGTTTTCCATTGTTTGGTACCATGGATGGAAAATGGTAGAAAAAATACAATAAAATTGTTGTGGTGGGCTGGGGGTGGTTTGGATAGGAGACATAAAATAAAATGAAGCTTAAACTGTTGGAAATTACCTCATAAATGTCAATTTTTGTGAAATACTACCTAATAATAAATTTAGTTACATAACACTTTTTGAAATTTTCAGGCCATTGGGCCCCACTAAACTAAATTCTATTGTTACCCCTTCTCTCTTGCTCTGTTTTTTTTTCATCTATACTTTTCTGTCTTCAATTATATTCACTCCTCTCTCTCTCTCTTTGTTCGTATTCCCCATCAAATTTTTTGTGTTAAATGCTTCATTGATTGCTCACATCCCATGAAAATGATTGTATCAACTACAGCGGATGGTTTTAATATCTTAATGCCTTCTAATATTGAAATCAGCCTTCCAGCAGCAAATGGTGCTTGATATTGGTCTTTGTTTATAATTTAATGATTTATGTTATTTTGAATGAATTAATTCTTTTACCTTATATTGTATGTCTATTTTGATTTTTATTCAAACAAGTTTTAAGGGAAAAGGAGAAGTTTGGCAAAAGGTTAAAAATTTGAGTTGCAAAATGAGTTGAATTAGATGTCTCATGTTTTGAGTTACTTGCTTTGAAATTGTTCCTGTTTGGTTTGGAATTTTCTGGTTAATCTCTTTGATATGGGTAAGGTATGAAATAATGACACCAGTTTACCATAAATAATGGGTTAATAGTCTACAAATGACATCAAGTTTTTTTTTCTATTGATTGTCAAAATCTCATTGGGTGTGCTTTTTAAAACTTTATTGAGAGCATCTAGGGAATGTGGTTACAAACTTACATGTGAAAAATATGAACAAAGAGCAAGAGAGAGGGAGAGAGAGGAGTGAGGGGCCGTTTGGTTCAACTAAGGGAGTGGGAATAGGGTTGGGAAAGGGAAACATGGTGTGAAGGGAATAGAAAAACCTTAGATTTAGGATGTTGTTTGTTTTATAAAGAAAAGGAATAGCTTAGAAATTACAACAACCACTCTACACCTTGTCCAGCCAACATCACCCCCCCCCCACCCAGCCGCCCCTCGCCGCACCTCCCACCCACCACGCCGCCCTCGCAACCCTTCCCCTCCTACCGGATCTCCCTCAAATCCACTCCTCCACCCCACAAAACTATATAAACTAGCCTAAAAAACGATGAATAGATCGGAGTGTATAAGTAGATGAATAAATCAGACTTTCACTACTTGAAGTTGATAACTGGTGAGGATTCTAGGTTCTTAAGGTTTTGCAGGTTGGGGAAGGGTTTTAGAGGAGTTTCTTGGTGAGAGGAGGGGCGGCAAATTCGCGGCGAGGTGTAAGAAGTGGCGGCGAGTGGAGAAGTTACTTTTGTGTGAGAGGAGGGGCAGCAATGGGAGGGAGAAGGGTGTTTTGAGGGTTAAAGTTTGGTGTGGCGGTGGAATATAGGGGTGTCGACGGGAAGGGGAAGGGTGTGGAGGTGGTTCGTGGTGGAATAGACGTGAATAGGGGGTGGCTGGTGAGGGTGAGGGGTAGGGTGGCCGGAGGAGGAGGTGGGATGTTTTGGTGTTCCTTTGGTGGGATTGGTGGTGTGGTTGTTGACTAAGGAATGGGAATGGGAATGGGAAAGTGTGTGTGGGGGGTGGGAATCAATTTACTAAAGTTTGGGGGAATGAGAAGGGAAAAGGGAATGATGAAATTGGTCTAACAAACAACATCAATGGGAATGAAAGCATTTGATTCCCATTCTCATTGATAAATACCCCTAAGCAAACGGACCCTGAGTATAATTGAAGAAAGAAAAATATTAGAGAGAGAGGAGGGTGGTTTACACTAGAATTGAGATTAATGTTGGAGGGGTAATATAGAAAAACAACTCTAGAGTTAAAAAGAGAGGAAATCGTCTACAATGGGACCCACTCTCCTAAAACAAAAGGTAATTGGTAGTGATTAGAAAAGAAAAAGGAGGAAAAAAATTCATGTTATCCTTTAATTTTGGAAGGAAAATGATTTCCCTTCTTTTAGTGTTCCATGGAAAACTATCCCTTGTCCAATAAAGAATAAAAAATGCGAAAGGACGGAAAATCAATTCTCCGGGAAAAAATTTTCCACCCTACTAAACGGATTCTAAATCCACCTCCGTTTAGAGAGGAATTTTATTGACAAAAGCACCCTGTCTGAAACTGAATCATGTAAGTTAGCAGTAGTTGTGGATGCGAGACAGTTCTCATTCACTTTAAAAGAAATTTGAAACAAATATCAAATGAAGGACATGGTGAGAAATTTAGATAGGAGTAATTTTTCTTTTTTTAATGAAACTGCTTCTGTCCATTTTAATGTAATGTTATTCTTCTTTTGTCACATCTAGTTTGATGCTGATGTTATGCAATTTATTTGTTCTCATTTTTCTAAACAGGTTGAACTGAACTTCTCGATAAGTTCTTCGGTATATGAGATTGCAGATTCGTATTACAAGTGTAATTTGANTCTCCCTCAAATCCACTCCTCCACCCCACAAAACTATATAAACTAGCCTAAAAAACGATGAATAGATCGGAGTGTATAAGTAGATGAATAAATCAGACTTTCACTACTTGAAGTTGATAACTGGTGAGGATTCTAGGTTCTTAAGGTTTTGCAGGTTGGGGAAGGGTTTTAGAGGAGTTTCTTGGTGAGAGGAGGGGCGGCAAATTCGCGGCGAGGTGTAAGAAGTGGCGGCGAGTGGAGAAGTTACTTTTGTGTGAGAGGAGGGGCAGCAATGGGAGGGAGAAGGGTGTTTTGAGGGTTAAAGTTTGGTGTGGCGGTGGAATATAGGGGTGTCGACGGGAAGGGGAAGGGTGTGGAGGTGGTTCGTGGTGGAATAGACGTGAATAGGGGGTGGCTGGTGAGGGTGAGGGGTAGGGTGGCCGGAGGAGGAGGTGGGATGTTTTGGTGTTCCTTTGGTGGGATTGGTGGTGTGGTTGTTGACTAAGGAATGGGAATGGGAATGGGAAAGTGTGTGTGGGGGGTGGGAATCAATTTACTAAAGTTTGGGGGAATGAGAAGGGAAAAGGGAATGATGAAATTGGTCTAACAAACAACATCAATGGGAATGAAAGCATTTGATTCCCATTCTCATTGATAAATACCCCTAAGCAAACGGACCCTGAGTATAATTGAAGAAAGAAAAATATTAGAGAGAGAGGAGGGTGGTTTACACTAGAATTGAGATTAATGTTGGAGGGGTAATATAGAAAAACAACTCTAGAGTTAAAAAGAGAGGAAATCGTCTACAATGGGACCCACTCTCCTAAAACAAAAGGTAATTGGTAGTGATTAGAAAAGAAAAAGGAGGAAAAAAATTCATGTTATCCTTTAATTTTGGAAGGAAAATGATTTCCCTTCTTTTAGTGTTCCATGGAAAACTATCCCTTGTCCAATAAAGAATAAAAAATGCGAAAGGACGGAAAATCAATTCTCCGGGAAAAAATTTTCCACCCTACTAAACGGATTCTAAATCCACCTCCGTTTAGAGAGGAATTTTATTGACAAAAGCACCCTGTCTGAAACTGAATCATGTAAGTTAGCAGTAGTTGTGGATGCGAGACAGTTCTCATTCACTTTAAAAGAAATTTGAAACAAATATCAAATGAAGGACATGGTGAGAAATTTAGATAGGAGTAATTTTTCTTTTTTTAATGAAACTGCTTCTGTCCATTTTAATGTAATGTTATTCTTCTTTTGTCACATCTAGTTTGATGCTGATGTTATGCAATTTATTTGTTCTCATTTTTCTAAACAGGTTGAACTGAACTTCTCGATAAGTTCTTCGGTATATGAGATTGCAGATTCGTATTACAAGTGTAATTTGAGTAGTGGTGTGTGCAATTTTAAGATTCCTTTCCCTGGTGGATCTGCTGCTATATTGACTACCCCAGAACCGTTAGAGGTGAGTGCTTGTTTTGTTGATTGTATATGTACTTAGGGGAGGGGCCTTAGCTTTGATTAGTTTACTCTTAGTTTTGACTATAATTGCTACTTGTTTTATATACTTCCCAGCAACGCTGTATTACAAACAAACTTTTATTATACTTACTACGTATTTATTTATATATATATATATATATATTTTTTTTTTTTTTTGAGAATATGGCTCAGAAAGTAAATATAAATCCTGTAAAATGTGATATTAGCAACAGCAAGAAAAAACTGCCCAATTCTAAAATTTGACTTTGTGATTGTTCTTTTGCCATAATTTGCATATAGATCAATTGCTGGTTTTCCGTCTAGTTGCTGTGCACCCATTTTCATAAGGGTTTTCCCTGTACTGAAATAAGACGTGATTGCAAACATATTATTAGTTTAAACTCGCAACTCTGGGAACATTCCTGATTCCTCTAGAACCAGCTCTGGTCCCATTTCCCTTCTTCATCTTCCTTGTTCTATGCAGGCATTACAGCCTGGAATTCAACTGGTTCTGAGCTATGTAATAATAAAGTTTTCATATGGGTATGTTTGCAGGATACTGGAAATAATAGAGTAAATGTCAAACTGTCTTATGAACCTCGTTGGATGACATATTTTCTCGGTATAGGTAGAATTTCTTATTATTCTTTTCAATTTTTTCATAGTTGAGATTGGATAGTATAGCTAAAGATTCGTTTTGTTGGCCTTTTCTTTCTCTGATCAAAGTTTCAGAATGTGAATTGTAGAAGGTCATACAGCTTTATAGAGCCTCCTGAATTCAGCATCTCTGTGCATAATCTATAGTTCATTGCCTGTTAATTTCAATTTCTTTTCCTGGTGTGCATAAATGTAGTTGGGATGACTTCAATCATGTTTTGGGCATTCAACTTCTTGAATAAAATTAGACGCAACATGGAAGAAACTGAAGGAGACCTGGGATCGGAAAGAGCTCCCCTTCTGTCTCAGAAAGATGATGATCTAAATAGCTTGGGTTCATCTTATGATTCCGCTTCACAAAATGAGGATGAAACCCAAGAGGACTTGGAAGAAGGATGCAGGCGACTTTGTGTTGTTTGTTTTGATGCACCTAAAGATTGCTTCTTCATTCCTTGTGGCCACTGTGCGACCTGTTTTTCATGTGGGATAAGGTATATGCTCAACCTTTCTCTGTTTCCCTGTTTGCTTAAAAATCTTACGGCAAAGAGTATAAGGCTATCAGCTAACAAGAGGCTGATGAGGCGACCATTTTTCTAGACTGTCATGTGGGATATGATTCTCTTTTTGACATATTTTGAATTTGTGATCCCAGCTTATATCATCAAAGCTTTGCTTTTTTCCTTTGTTGCGTCTAAATTTTGACGAGTATCAATCAATGCATCAATACCCTGTCTCCAAATTTTAACACTGCTTTGTTACTCTTTAATTCTATCATTCTGTAAAACTACTGGGTTGGTGTTAGGTTTGCTCTCTTGTGCTGCTCCAAAATCCCCTGATTTTCATTCCTAGATCAACATTATTATTCCTTATATTTGTTTTTGAATTTGTACTTTGTAATTGTCTAGTGCAGTATTTAAAAAACCAAAAAAACAAACTTGTGCCTTGCATGGGCTAATTCTGTTTTCATTAAGGAAAAAATAAAAACTATACAGTTATTATTACTAATACATATATGTGATGCATCCACCTAAATCTTTCATCCGAATATGTTTTTTTTCTCAGAATCGGTGAAGATGCCGGTACTTGTCCTATTTGTCGACGGAAGATGAAAAAAGTTAGAAGGATATACACTGTATGATGGTGAAAGTAACTTACTTCCTTTTGGTATTGGAGCTGGCAAGTGAATTTCCAGCCTCTACAATCTACATATGCCATTGTCAGGAAAGCATCAATTAATTGTCATTTTTGGCACTCTGTGGTGGAATGGTTAAACCTACTAAATTTTATCTTGGTTAACCATTTATCACTTGTACCATGTTTTGATAGTGCAGATACAGACAATCAAACTTATACTTGTAAAGCATTGTGGGTTCACTGAATTGGCAAGAGGCAAATGGTTTGCGATTGGCTTCTGTGGATAGTCTGATGTTCGCCAAACTTCCTCTTGCAGTTTCATTTTTCTTATTGTACAGACATTTGGACAGTATTTATGCTCTATTATGTAAATGTTATGTTACTGTCCCATTTTTTTCTTTGTTGCAAAACTTTTACTTTCAATTGTACTAACTGATAGAACAGATTTGGGGAAGCTAATAAAATATGAATGCGATAATCGATAATGTGATGAATACATTTTGTCTATAATATGATTATGATTTATGTTATGAGTAAATTCTTTTTCTGTGGAAGTGGTGGTGGAGGGGAATATTAAGAATTGTCTAGTATATGCGACTGAGAAATATATGCTACTATTGTGTTTAAAATCGTAACATTTGAAAAAAATTCTTTGAATGCTACGATCATGGATGGAAATTGCAATATATATATTGAGTTACATGGTTGCTTTTTAATCCATAACCGCTTGATTTAACCTTATGTATGCTTCAACTTGAATAATATCTAATATGGATTTATCACCTCTCTAAGAGGAAATGTTTTTGAGAATTAAAGCCTCAACAAGGAAACTACTAGTTTTTAGTGTCGCTTGGTGTTGTCCTGTCTTCAATGGTGACGTTATAAGATGTTTTTGTCTTTGATCTTAACATCATCTTCCTCCTTCATTCACTATCTCTCTACAATCACCGCTGCTTCCTTAGGGTTCACTATTTCCCTTTATGATTTACACTTTTCTTCGTTTCCGGCTTCCTTTTATAGTTTAAAATGTACACTGCATTTTAGCCCAAACACAATATGTACTATGTGTAAAAATAAGTTTGGAGACAAATTATTTCGGAGCTTTGTAATTAAATTTTCATCAAAAACTTTAGCACCATAAGAGCTCTTGCCCACAATAATGCTCATTTCTTCATCAATTCCATAATCGATGCAATACTTCTGTTTATTCACAAAATACTGTCCACGTCACCGGTTTTTTGTTTAATTTTTTTTTCCCGGTTTACAGACTAAACAGCTATTTAGAATAGCGATTTTAGTTACAAAACCGCCATTCAGAATGGCGGTTTTATAATGTTTCAAAATCCCTCCAAAATACGACTCTCAAACCTCAAAGCAAATAGAATTAATTTGCAAATGCTACGGTACAAACCGCCATCCTAAATGGCGATTTATTAAGCACAAAATCGTTATCCCAAATGGCAATTTATTAAGAACAAAATCGCCATTCGAAATGGCGATTTATTAAGCACAGAATCGCCATTCTAAATGGTGATTTACGTGAACCGGCGGGGAAAAAAAAAAAGCAAAAACCAAGCCCTAGATGACGTGGACGGTACTTTGGGAATAAAGAAAAGTATAGCAGCAATTGTGGAATTGAAGGAGAAAGAAGCATTATTGTTGGCAAGAGCTCACACAATAATGGGTTATCTCACCCAAAGTTATGACGAGAATAGGGGATAAATTTTCATTTTTGGTGCAAGATCGTTCGTGCTATGTCAGTAATCTACTCTATTCATTAGGTTTTCACTTCAATTCAATTTCTTTTATATTTTACCAGATTTGATATTTAGGTAGGATGTGAAGTAATTTTTTAAGGATTCTACGAAATTCAATGAAGACAATCACATTTTATCAAATTTCCAATTATGCTTATTTCTTGTTAGTTTTCGAATTTCAGTTGTATTTGTTTGCTTAGTCAAGTTTACTAATTTGTTTAATTGGTTCTCTGAATATTTGATTTTAACTCAACATAAATCAATCAAGAACATCCATAATCAATGATCATCCCAAAAAATGTGAAGTGTTCATGTATTTGTGGCTCTCTCATTTTGTGAAGTTTGGAAAAGTCAAGTTGTTAAGTCTGTATAAATTGTACTTTAGGCAGAGCTTATACTTTATAGAAGTTAGAGCAATTTATGATGATATACAACGATTGTATTTAATTCTATTTGGTTGGGTCGTTTGTTTTAATTTCCAAGACTATTACAATGGTAATGATAGAGGTGCCAACGTACCACTTGCTGTTATTTTTACATTTTAATGTCAATTTTATTTATATTTGTGGCAATAATTGTTATATAATATATCCATTTTTTCATCTAAGAGTTTCACTTATATTCATGTTAGGGTTGCTTATGGATTATGACGTGATCTGAGTTTCGCTAAACTCAAACAAGCTTCTATTCTTTAGGCATAAGTTTATTCGACTTCATCCTTTTACCCAACGAGAATAGATGAAATGGCTTACGATGTATGCCAATGACTATTTAATCGTTTGCTACCGCTAATAACCATAGAATTAGCTCTAAGCTTGTTCTCAAATTTCAAACATTGTTTTGGTCGCAAAGAGCTCCCATTTACGTACCCTAATGCATTGTTTGGATACAAGGAAATGGAGAGAAAGGGAGGGAAGGGAAAGGAAAGGGGACAAGCTTCCTTGTTTGGATAATTAATCGGGGAAAGGAGGGGGAGGGAGGGGGAGAGATCCATTTTCCCTCCTCTTTTAACCCTCCTCTTTTAATAAGTACTATCCCTCCAACATTGGAGAGATTTGGAAGGAAAATAGAACTTCCTTCCTCCCTCCCATTCTTTCCCCTCCCCTTCCTCCTATTTCTCTCCCCTTCCTTTCTCTTCAAACTTGTTATCCAAACAATTTGTTGATGATGATGATGTTGTTTTTCCTTTTTTTAAAATCGATCTCAATAATAATTGGAGGATGATGAATTAATTATAATTGTGAATTGGATTTTTTTTCCTCCAAACTTGAGTGTTTGAAGGTCGCGGAAAGTTGGGGAGTAAATAATTCTGCAAGGAGCACATTTCTGGTTGAAGCAAAATCCCCCACTCTCTCTTCATTTTCTTTCTTATCCAAATGAGAGATTTTTTTTTGTCTCCCCTCCCTTCCTTCACCTCCCCTTCTTTCTTCTTCCTTCCACTCCCTTTCCTTCCAAAATTTTTATCCAAACACATAGTAAAAGTGAACTTGTTCAAAGTGATTGGAACTTATGAAAAGGTTACTAACTAATTTGCTATGTAGAGTAAGGATATTGACAGTTCTGTCCGAGAGATTCTTTCCCAAAGAATCGGATAATTTACTCAATATTTAATTTTGGATATTTCAATGAAAGGGTTAGGGACTAGATAATTTCAATAGTGACATGATTTATTGATTTGTAGTTATGCTTTGTTTGCTATGAAAAAGAAACTCAAACTGATTTAGCACTCCATATTGATTGAATGTGTTGTGCCAGGTTTTGAAAGACTCAAAAGCGTTTCATTAAGGGGCACCAGGTAGGCACATCGATAACAAAGGGGTGTTCATAAGACCACCCAAGTAAATTATGATCTTGCACGGTTGCAACTATATGGCTATTTAAGGTCGCTCCGAGAACCACATGTTATCACATAATTCATACTATTCAATTTGACGATGAACACCAAATAATTTCACCAGGTAAGAGGAAAATCTTTTCATTCGATAACACTAATACTATTCATTCACAAATCCACTAGCACAAACCAGAAAAAAGTTTCTGTATCAATTAAAATCGTCAAAACATTCCAAATTCCCGACACAAGGATGACCAAAACATAGAATCTCATACGAGCTAGAAAAAGAAAAAGATTGAATATCCTTGGATCATCATATTGCTCTCCACTCAATTCCACATATTGCATATCCAGATTCTGCAAAACAATATTGGCAAATAAATATTACGAATTCAGCACTAGTCTTGCTATACCAGCTGACATTAGAAAAAGGCACCTCATCACTCATACTAAGAGATCATAGCGGCAACAAACAATTAATCTTAGAAAATAAACAAAATGATTATAGATGTATAATTGCATATGTTCTTAGCCTTAGGTGTTTGTAATGCAGTCAAAAAGACAAGGATACTAACACAAAATGATCAACAACTCTTAGCCTTGATATCATATGGATGTTAGTAATGCTGGGAAGAATAAGTTTATCTTCCAATTCAGACGAATATCAGGTGCCAAAGGGCAAACCATATAGCAGAGCCTTTTCACTTATGCAAAACAAAGGTACGTAGTCACTAAAGTAGTTAAAGTAATAAACCAGATTTTGATCAACTCACTCTTCTACTTGGTGATATGGAAGCCGGAAGGTAACACTAACAATTAATCAAATTAAGAGAAAACAAGAGTAAGATTATACATACCGCAGGGATGATCAAATCAAATGTTGCTGGGATACATCATTACCCTAACCTTGTCACCCTACAAAACCAACCAACGAAACAACATAAGCTTTCAATAATAAACCCCGAAAACACGCAACTAAAACAAACGAAGCCAAAAAATAAAAAAAAAGCATCGACTCATACCATAGACTTGGGGGGAAGATTGGAGGTGAACTTAGCACGAACAACACCAGTATTACCATGAGGCCTACAAACCTTACCCCAAATACAGCGGTAATGGGACCCACTCTTCTTAGTCTCGGCCTTGTAAATGTAAGCAATCCTCTTCCCCAAATACCACGACACCTCTTCCTGTGTATTCACCCCTTCTATCTGCACCAACGACGTGTTTGGATACTGGTTCGACTTCGACCTAATTTAATTTATCCATACAATTTTAACACCAACATTAATTGACAAACACGGTAAAAGGGCTCGTTTGGTTTACTGAATTGGAACGGTATGACACGAAGATGGATAACAAAGCGGAACAAATTCAAGACCTCATGTCCTCATACCATAGCATTAAAGCAAAGTTGTTGAGTTCAATTTTGTAAGGGATTCTAAATCCCATTCATGTTGTTTGGTTCACATCAAGGAATTGATTCAATTTTGCAATTAATTAATTGATTTAACTTTTAAAATGATTTTCTAACAATTACCACTAAAAATGAGAACTACCATCAAAAATATAAAACCATATTTCTTCATATATAAAAAAAAAAGTGAAATCATAGGATAATAATTGGGGAAATTATGGCAAAAAAGCAGATGCAAGTATCAAACTAATAGCAGAAAAAAATACATTTTTAATATCAACAAAAAAATTAAGATCAACATTAATTAATGTTAATTATATGATGATGAAGAAGAAGATGGTGGTTCATAATTGATTTACCTCTTGTAGCCGAGGATTGAGCCTCTGACGTAGAGTCTGACGCGTTCACCTTGACGACCTTTCACCATTTTTGCTGAGTTTTAGGGTTTCACGATTATATGTTGAAGTGAAGAACTTTAAAACCTAAAACCCTAATTTTCGACTGAAGGTGGAGGTTTGTACATATGTTTTGATAGAGCTGTTTATGGGCGGGTAGCCCCTCGAGCATTGTTGGATGGACCATGCGAAATTGTAAAATGGTTGGCCCGTTTGGAAGTTTTTATTTTATTTTTTTTTGTTAGGGAGCCACATGACGGTGGTGAGAATTGAGAATCGATCCTAAAATTTTTTTGAAATTGGAAGACAAGTTTTAACCAATTAAGCTATTTCTCACTCTTTTCGTTTGAGAGTTGTTATTTGTTACTTTGTTAGAGCTATTAGATCATGTTCTTTTGGATTGAATTTGATTGAATAAGCTGATTTGACAAATAATTTGTATTTTTTTTAAACTAACTACCTTAGCTATTTGTATAAAAATGGTTGGGGAATAGTTGTTTCATTTACATATTTCAATGTAATTTAAAAAAAAAAAATTGAATTAGCCTTTTCAAAAAGTTGAGGTGATAGAATGTGTGGGTTGAACTTAAACATAGAAGGTTATGCCTTAACTCGCAAATAAAAATGCAGGCTATTGTTGCCCAAACCATTATTTTTTGGGTGGGTTGGGGTGGGGAGGTGGGTTGGACCATTGATGATCACCTCTATCAAAAAGGGATCAAGGGTCACAAACAACGAGTGGAAAATATAATGTTGAGAGGCCAAGGGTTAGACCATGGAAAAAAGTTACAATGCAAAAGAATGATGTAAGCATAAAGATAAATATAAACATTTTGTTAATTTTTTTGGAACATACACTACATAAATGTCATTTGAGATTAGAGTTTGTATCGAATATTTCAAGCCTACAAAACTAAACACTCGTCCAATTATTCAAGCTAATGTTATATACACGAGTTGTCTAATCGATATTTTTTGTTTATTACAAAGATAAATTTATAACATTTATCTTAATTTTTTTATTTCTCACCATCTCATCGTCTCTTATCATTACACCATACAAATCAATAAAAAAAATTAACTTATTCCTTTAAATAAAGTTATAATTTACTCGTCCAATCCCCAACGCTAAAGTCGAATAAATGGCTCGTCCAATCGTCCATGCTAACATCGAATACACGACTTGACCATACGACTAGTTGGAGTTTGGGAGGTGCGTCCGTGCTTTAAGAGTTCCCTAATTCCTATTTCCCCTAAAAATTTCGAAAAACCCAAATAATTACCAGTTCGATCTCTAATCACCCAAATCTACAAATGAAGCCATTGAAGAACAACTCACAACATTGAAGAAAAAAAAGCGTCGAAAACTCAAAACCACCATACGAAAACCTAACAAAACTAACAACAATGGTGGAAACAATGGCGACTGATAGCGAAGAACGAATTGAATCTCTCATTTATACAGTTACTTTTGCTGCTGATACTCCTTCTAAGCTCGAGAATTTGCATCAATTAAAGCATGAATTGCTTCTTTCAATTGAAGATTCTACTGTTTCTTTTGACGAATTTCTTCCTTCGTTGATTAAATTGCTCTCTGATTCTTTAAGTCCTGTTCGTAAATGCGTTGCTGAGTAAGTGTTTTTGTGCTTTGATTAAATTTGTTATGACTTTTGTTTGTTTGTTTTTGGGTTGTTAGTTGTTATTGTTTTCGATTTCGTGTTCGTCGAGTTTGATTTGATTCTTATATAGGTAGATGATGATTGTGTCGTTTTGTTCTTGTAGTGGCAATATTATTTAGTGCTAGATGATTTGTTTGATGTAGTTGGAGTTGTTGGATTACTAGTATTCGTTGCGATTTTGCTCAATTGTAGTAAGGATGTTTGGAGAAGGCGAATTCGGGGCGTAGAATTCGAAACTACTGAAAGATAACATTGAGAGGTTTCCATATCAATCAGTCCGCTTCAGAAAGGAAAAATTGCCAAACAAAACCTTTTAAAACTGTTTTTGCCAAGAGAAACTTTGTTTATACTGTTTTTTTTTTTTTTTTTGGGGAGGAAAACTGGTTAGTTTTCTTATCTTCTTTGTTTGTTTTGTTAAGGTGTTAAACAAAGTTCCATGGGTGGAATTTAGTCCTCCAAAAGGCGGAAAGTATATTTCTTTTTAAATTGCATCTTTCTCTAATCTAGAGGCGGAATTTAGCATCTGTTGTTAAACTCTCTTGTGTTTGTCTAGTTTAGTCCTCAGAATATGACACTGTACCTGGTGCTTTCATGTGATATATAGGGTAATTGGTGAAATTGGGCTGAGGCATTTGGAGTTTGTACCTGAAATTATACCTGCACTGTTGGATGTCGTGGATGATGATACTCCAGCAGTGGCTCGACAAGCTATCACATGTGGCACTAATATATTCTGCTGTTCCCTGGAGAAAATAGCAATTCAGGTAACCTTTGTAATATGTGATCCTAAAATTTCCTTTTCTGTTGAAACCGATAAATAATTGAAAGAGCATAAATTATTGGTAGTCTAAAATTTTGAGAGTACTTCTACTCAAATATGTATCAGTATATAAGTATAGCGACTCTAACACTGTTTGAGTGTCCACTCGTATATGGGTGTCCAAGTGTTAGAGTTTGCCATTTTGTAGGAAAAAGTTAAGTTTTTATATAAATATAAATTATTCAATGTTGAGGTAGATGAGGCTGTCAAAATAACATAGTATCACAATAATAATGTCTCATAGGGGCTATTGATTTGATCCATTCAAGGTAATGAATGAGGCCTTGAGATTTCCATGTCACCACTCAAAGTGGTAGTGAGCATGAGTTGTTGTGGCAAGTAGTATAGTGGATGTAAGGGTATGGACACCAAAACAAACTTTAGCTTGTGGGGATTGAGCTCTTTTGGTTAGCTCAAACTCAAGGCATTGGGCTTGGCTCGCCTTCGAGCTCATTGTTCTTTGAAGATATTTTAAAGATTGTCTTGTGATCTATTTAGTTCTTTATTACATTTTCTTTTTTTTTTTCCTTCATTTCTTTTTTATTCAAAGTAATCAATTTTGAAAAATGGAAAATGTTGTATACAACCCCAAGAATTTCATATAAGAAGTCAAATAAAAAGGACATATCTACATTGCTTAAAATGGTATATTGATGCTCTACTTTTCTCTCACTTGTCACAACCTCTTCAATTAGTCCCATAACTTTTCTCCATCATCAACTTTATCTAACCAATACTTAAAAAAAAAGTAAATTTCCCATGTGTTGCAATCTTTGGGGGCGGACATAGTCATGCATAATTTGTTTTGAAGGGAATGAAAGATTAGCTTGAAGAAATGACAGAGTGATTATCTAAGTTACATGGACAAGACTGTTTAGGCCTCCACACCCGTGTCGACACGACACGACACGGACACCGGTGTGAAATACGTGTCCGATCCTTCACTTTTACCTCGGACACGGCTACCTCACATAAGGTTGAAATTTTCAGAAATTGAGTTTTAAAAAAAGTCTTTTGTACATCGTAATTGGACATAAATATCTGCTAATTTCAATTATTTAATTTTACTAGGAGGAGATGCATTTGATGGTGAGAGTGAGAGCTTCTTGGAGAATGCTAATTTATCACTTAATGAACCTCAGATAGAAGCTGTAACTTTTGAAGTTTGAATGCAATGAAGGCTTGATGGGAGCTTTTTGGAGAATGCTAAATCCCTAGTGACATCAATCTAACTAAATTTCTTATTTTGATGATCGGCTAATTATATTATCATGAATATCATCACAATGCTTTTTTTTGTTTTTCTATTTTCAATATTATGTTTTTCGCTTTGTTAAGCATTATTTTGCTTGTGCAAGTATAAAACTCTGTAAGATAGATATGTCATCCATTATGGATGCAAAATGATGAATGCTCCTGGATTAGACGTGTCCCCAAATTTTATGATAGACGTGTCGTCTGAAAGTGTCGAACACGGGTACGTGTCCGTGTGTCGGACACGTCTATCCTAAAATTTGGGGACACGGGGACTTTGTCCTAGTTTTAGACACGGGTGCGAGGACGCGGCATGTATTAAATATTAAATAAAATATCTAAAAATTATATATAGCAAAAAGTTTCATTCTTTCATTAATAATATCTAGAAGCATTCATCATTTTGCATCCATAATGGATGACATATCTATCTTACAGAGATTTATACTTGCACAAGCAATATAGTGCTTAACAAAGCGAAAAACATAATACTGATAATAGAAAAACAAAAAAGAACATTGTGATGATATTCATGATAATATAATTAGCCGATCATCAAAATAAGAAATTTAGTTAGATTGATGTCACTAGGGATTTAGCATTCTCCAAAAAGCTCCCATCAAGCCTTCATTGCATTCAAACTTCAAAAGTTACAGCTTCTATCTCAGGTTCATTAAGTGATAAATTAGCATTCTCCAAGAAGCTCTCACTCTCACCATCAAATGCATCTCCTCCTAGTAAAATTAAATAATTGAAATTAGCAGATATTTATGTTCAATTACGTTCTACAAAAGACTTTTTTTTAAACTCACTTTCTGAAAATTTCAACCTTATGTGAGGTAGCCGTGTCCGAGGTGAAAGTGAAGGATCAGACACGTATTTCACACCGGTGTTCGTGTCGTAGCGACACGGGTGTGGAGGCCTAAACAGCCGTGTCCATGTAACTTAGGTTTTGTTGGTATTTTAATGTCCTAGGAAGATTGAAACCAACATTTTTGAGGGCATAGCCTCCATTTTTTCACTCCATAGTTTTATTTGGGAAGCCAATGTTGGAAGAAATAGAGACTTTTCTATAAAAAGTATGCTTCGATATGACCATTAATGCCTATAGCGTGAGGGTTTTTTCAAAGCGATATGAGGCAATTGGGGCTTGATGAAATTTTGGTGTTAAACAAGGAAATAATGGAGGGATAAGATATTTTCCTCAAATAGGACTAAGGCTTTGTTGTTGTTTTCTACTTATTGTTTTGGCTTGCTATAATTGGAGCACATTTTTCAAAACAGATGTCCTGGAGCACTTATAGCCTTGTAGGTCTGTTTTGTAACTAATATTAATGGTTAAAACTTTTTATAGGTATACTATGGCTTTTAGCTTATGGCCAAGTGTTTGCAGCTATTTCAGGAAAGGTGCAATATGTTTTATTGTAAATATGGAGAACACTGGGATGTAGATTTGGTTTTAACATTATTTTGTAGGTGTGTTTTTGGTTTTTCGTTATTAAGTCCTAAGCAACAACACTATATAGTGTCTAATTGAATACGGTTGTATGTGTTTATGCCTCGACTATTTTGTAGAAAAAAGTCAAGATTTTTGTTTTGAAACTAAGTATCCAAGTGTTGTGTTGTATCTGACACGACATGAGTTGATACACTTATTTTGAGGGAAACTTAGGTGTCAAGGTGACGTAGCTCAGCAGCTATTAATTTTCAACAAGTTTTCAGTAATCCAGGTGTTAGACTTGGCCATCTTATGAAATGTGGAGTATTTAAATGTCTTTGGGCAAAAATGAAGGGCCTAGTGAATGTTGTGGAGTGCTTGAGTTTAAACAAAGCATTCAAATACTTTCTCTATCTCATGTTAGGTGCCATTATTGTTGTATTTTGGGAACCGTAAAAAGGAACATTATCCATTGTGATGTTTACTGCCATTTATATTATCTTAACCAATAGACACTATAATTTTATGAGAATTGTGACCTATTAAGGGGCCGTTTGGTTGGGGGAATAATCAAAGGGAATGGGAATCAACTACTCCCATCCCCTTTGATGGTGTTTGTTATGCGACTTTTGCATTCTCTCCCCCCCTCCTCTTTTCCATTCCCGTTCCTCACTTTCCACCCAACCCCCACCCAACCTAGCCCCAACCATCTAACCTCACCCAATTTTTTAGCCAGCTGCCCCCCTTCCCTCTCCGGCACCACCTCTCCTCTCACCGGCATCCCCCGCTCCCTTCTTAAAAACCACCACCCACATACACGCACCCTCCACCACTACTTGAAACCTCCTCCAACCCCTCTGAAAACCCTCCTTCCTACTCGCCTTTCCTCCCTCACCCCTCACCACCTAACAAACCACCCACGAAAACCCTATTCGAAACCTTAGTTTTTTTACTTTTGATTTCTAGGTATTTTGGAAAGGGTGGTGGGTGGGTTATTGGGTGGCGAGGGGTGAGGGAGGAGGGTCGAGTAGGGGAGGAGCGTTTTCGTAGGTGTTAAAGGGGATTTCAAGTGGTGGTGGAGGGTGGGTGCATATGGGTGGTAGTTTTTGAGAAGGGGGTGGGGGAGGAGCTTGAGGGAGGATGGCTGCCGGCGAGGGATGGGGGATGCTGGAATAGGGAAGGGGGTTGCCGGCCGGAAAATTTGATGTGGTTGGGGCAAGGTTGTGTGGTGGGGGTGAAGTTGTGGTGTGGTGGCCTCATTCTCATTCTTCTTCAAAACAAACAACTTCCTAAATCTAAGTGGTTATTCTTTCCATTCTCTTCTATTCCCATTCCTAAAGTGATTCTCTTTCCCCTTCTCCAACCAAATGGCTCCTAAAAGGCCTAAATGTATTATCTTACTTTTTTGGAAACTTGACAAATTATTTGGGACGTCTTACAAAGGAATTGACAATTGATATAGGTTAAAGGGAATAAGGTTTGAGTTTGTATAAATGTGTTCCAATATCATTGCCATTCGCCACATAACTTTCTTTCATTATTCTTACTAAGTGATTATAAAATCTAGCTTAAGGCGGAATTTCCTCACCCATGAGTCCATGACTCTCCCAAAATAAGGTAAAAAAGTTTGTTAGGAGGCTGTGTATCTAGCTTAGTGGTTACATTATCTAGCTTGTGCAGCTGTACACTTCAAGTTATGCTCTGTACTTGTCTTGAACCCATCTTTTTCCAGATGACTGATAATTGAACTTTGTATTTTGAATTTTGATTGCTAGTAATTCAAATAATTTACAGCTCTTATCTGTTAGGAGAGAATACAGAGAGTCATTTAAAGAGAAGCTGATGGTGGGTAAAAATTAAATGGGGGAAGTTGGGTAAATTCAAGCAAAGCCTTGCAACAAAGATAATTACCCCTCGTAACAGAAATAGTTAGCGTAATAACTTGGTAGAAAATCAAAAAACATGGGGTCACCTTGTTCAAATTACCAAAAAATATTTGTAACTTCTTGAATTGAGGACTTCGAATTCTCCTGCTCCTTAATGTTTTGACTTAAAAATCCTTGTTTGCCACTTTGCCTCACATAGGACATATTCTTTCCTTCTTTCCTGTTGGGCTGGGGTGTCTGTGTGTGCTAAGATTCTATTTTCAGCAGATTTATTTCAGTTAGCTTGGTATAATTTCTGGATGCTTCAGACTACTTTATTTCATTTTTTTTCCTTTTCTCTTTTCACCATCAAATTAACTTATGATTCAAATGCACTGTTTTTATTTCTTCTGGCAATGCCCAGGGACTACATGCAAGCAAGTTGGATAATTCTTATGAGTCAGCATGGGAGTGGATACTGAAGTTGAAGGAGAAGATATATTCAATAGCTTTCGAGGCAAGTTACATGACATAAAGCATAATAGTCAAAGTCTAATCTGTTTATACTTATATTTATGTATAATATAATTATAATTTCTAGCGTTCTTATATGATGAAGCTTGCTCAGTTTACCATAAGAATGCGTCTGATATACGTGTATACTTCATTGCAGTCTGGAAGTGACGGAAGACGGCTATTGGCACTGAAGTTTGTGGCTGCCATAATTCTTATCTATACACCAGACCCAAATGGTGGCGTTGAGCCTCCACCTCTTTTGAATGCCGATGGTACATGTTGTGCAATTATTCAAACAAGCTATTAGTACGCATTTAATATTTTTTCTGATACGGTTGCATTTAAGGTCCTGAACTTTGGTGCAGGTAAGGAAGTGGGATTCAATATCTCATGGCTTCGTAGAGGACATCCTATGCTGAAGCTTGGAGAGCTGTCTGTTGAAGCTAGTCAAAGCTTGAGATTGTTGCTTGATCAGCTTCGCCTTCCCATTGTAAAATCTCTCAGCACCTCCATGATGGTTGTTCTTATTAATTGGTAAACCATACCTCTTCACATATGCATTTCCCAGGTTGTTTGGTAAATCATCCTCTCTATATATAACACCTAGAACTGTTTAAAAACAAACTTTTCGCACGACAAGAGATCTTTTCTATGACATCATTAGCGTTTCCTTTTTATCGCAATTGAAACTATATTTTTGAACCATGAAGGTCAGTGATCTTTTCTCTATATGCAGCCAGCACATCAAAGATCAGGATTATCATGTTGGATTCTGTTTATTGGGTAGTTATTACAAAATATAGATGTATGTTTAGTCAAGTTAATTTTAGTTTGAAAGAGAAGCAAAGGGAAAATGATCAGAGAATATACCTTCTCGTTTGTAGTTCATGATAAATAAAAGAAAGAAAAAGAAATTGAGAAAACCTTTCATAAGATCATTTCCTTCATTTAAGTCACTTTTGACTTCTCTTTATTAAGTTTTCATCTGAGCATGATGTTAAGTTCCTCATGATAGATGTGTTTTGAAATGTTTGACCTTAATTATTACTAAATAATAATTTTTTAACAGTTTGTCAGCCATCGCCATAAAGAGGCCATCCTTTTACGGGCGGATTCTTCCGGTCCTCCTGGGTCTAGATCCTTCAAATTCTGTCATCAAGGGTCTGCATGCATATGGAGTCCAAAATGCTTTAAAGAATGCATTTCTGTCATGCTTGAAATGTGCACACCCAAGTGCTACCCCGGTATTATCTTTTTATCTTCCCTGTTGGTATTGTTTATTTATGTTGATTACAATATTAGGGTTATCTTGGCTGTTTGGTTCTAGCTGTAGAACTGTCCACCAAACTTTATTTGCAAACCACTGATACCAGTTTTTGATTGGTTTGAATCCTTTTGCAGAGATCCAAGCATTAGAAATCTAGAACAGACTCATGTTCCACACCTGACAGACCTATTCATTTTCTTGCATAAAATCAATACCTTTTTCTCCTCTAGTATGAGCTATTTTTCTTCCAAAGAAAATGACACATTTAATTTTAGGCTGTAAACTTCACTAGTTGAAACTTGAAACCTCCTCAAATTTGGGACTGAGTTTGAGACTATGTGACAAAATTATAATAGGTTGATTGTTGGGATATTGTTGAAGTTGGCATTACACTGAATGCTTGCTTAGTGAAAAATATGTATGAGTTTTTGGTTGTGGTTGCATTACAAAAAGAGCTGAATTTTCGATGTGGTTCTCTCCTTTAGTCTGCTGCATTCTTGTTTTATCTAGAGAACGGCACTAATTTCTTCTGATTGCAATTAATGTAGATTTTTCCCCAAACTTCTTAACATCTTTCAGGGCCTCTTCTTCCCTCTATCTGCACCAAATAATTCCTTGAAAGTTGAAGCAAGATTTAAAATGTCTTGCTGCTGCTTCCCCCCTCTCTCTCTGTTGTTAAGGTAATTGGTCATATGCACATGGAGGGAGAGAATATATGAAAATGACTTTTGTGAATTCCTCCTTTTAATTCATGATTTCATGGCTAGCCGACCCCAAATCATTTTGCGACCAAGTCATTGTTTTTGTTATTTCCTCTGGTCATTCTTGTAAAGTTACGTTGAGGCATGTAATGAGAATATTTTCAATAACATGTATTTTGTGTGATAGGCTGATAGCTCATAATGTTATTAATCTGCAGTGGCGTGATCGCTTAGTTGGTGCTCTTAGGGAAATGAATGCTGGGGAATTGGCAGAAAAGGCCCTTGAAGGACTGTGCAACATCAATGGTATTGCAAAAGAGGAAAAGATTGAGTCAGCTGTTGTTAAGGTACTCACTTTTGCTTCTATGATGGTTGAATACACTATTGGGATATTTCATCATGGATTATGTAACTGTTCAAGCAACATATGTGTAATAGACTAACTTCGGAAGGGCAATATTGGTAATCTAGTATTATTAGGTTATAGTTTAGCTTTAGTATAAATAAGGAAAAGGGGAAAACGAAGAAGGTAGGGAGAAATTTGTTAAGGGAAACTGTGAGAGAGAGAGTTATGGCTTAAAGCCATTATTAGAGAGTTATGGCTTAAAGTCATCTATCGTTTGTAGTTTCTTTTACCAATATCAATCAAAAAATCACTTTCTTCCAGTTTTAGTTGCATTTTGTAGCTAATTATAATCTGAAAATTCAGTTACTTATTATGTATTCAATCAGTCCCAGCCAGTCCTTTACAATATGATGCTGTTATTCTATTATTGCTGAGTAAATGAACTAGTTTTACCTGGGAAGTATTTAGTTTCTTGTTTGAAGTGATATTTGCGTCACAACTTATCATGAGGTGTCTAACAGGAGGAGCAAACACTTGAAGTCCCTGATTCAGGGCATACCAAAGTGGGGAGAAAAAGATCCAGTGACCTGGAAGTTGGAGACAGAAATGAAGATGATGATACACCTGGAAAACGTGCCAGATCTACTGTTTCAGAGGAACTAGATAAGTCAAATGCTCTTCAGACTGCTGCTGAAGTAAAATCTGATGGACAATCTGGTATAACTAAAGAGAATGATCTGGGACCTGTCCAGCAACTTGTAGGACTTTTTGGTGCCTTGGTTGCTCAAGGTGAAAAGGCTGCTGGATCGTTGGAGATTCTTATATCAAGTATCTCTGCTGACTTACTTGCAGAAGTGGTTATAGCTAACTTGAAAAACCTTCCCTTGACTTGCCCGGTAATTGAGCGAGATGAAGAATTTCAAGCAATAATGGGTTTGCATGATAATAAAACCAACATTGATACTCCTTTCAGACAACTTTCATTATTTTTGAACAACGCTGTTTGCAGTGGTTCTGAGAACATATCCACAGCAGTTGATGTCAAACCACCATTGTCACATGGCATTGAGGCAAGATTATCTTTCACTTTTAGTCTTTTTTTTGTTAATTTATATGCTGAAGATCCTTTTTTCCTTTCTTTGCATAAGATCTATTCAATTTTATTAATGTAGACTAAGTGGGATAAATAAATAAATAAATAAGGAAAGCAGAAAAATGACTTTTGGATGAAGTGAGTCTTTTTTGTGTGTTTATTGAGCTGTCTGTCAATCCTGAAATGGCAACTTCCACTTCTGTAGGAACCTCATGCTGTGGCTGCTGGTGAAAGCAGTGTGGCATGTGCTTCGTCAAACCATTTGACAGATCTTGTTGATTCAGCTATGCCGTGTGCCTCTACATCTGATAATTCATTGGAAGTACCCAAGCGGTCAGCTGTCGCCTGTGAATTTCAAGATATGGGTTCTGCAAGACTAGGCATTCCAGGCTTGGATAATGATCGTAGTGATGGACTGCTAGATACCATCACTTCTTCGTCATTGGCTTCGACAGATCTGGATGATGTCAGTCAAGATCAAGCTATCAGTGTTGGGAAAAAATTTAAAGCAGAATCAGCTCCATCTGTTTCGACTGAGAGATCTGAGGAGCTTAGCTCGAAAACTGCTACAGTAGATGGGAACATCGGGATGGCCTCCACTGCAACATCCTTAGGGCCAGTTCACCAATTTGTCTTGCCTAAGATGACAGCACCTGTAATAGAGCTTACAGGCGAAGACAAGGATTCACTTCAAAAGCTGGTTTTTTTACGCATTGTGGAGGCGTACAAGCATGTTTCTGTTTCTGGAGGTTCACAGCTTCGGTTCTCTTTACTTTCTTTTTTGGGAGTTGAGGTAAAATTTATATTGACTAGTTTTTGATATATTGACTAGTTTTTGATATTTATCCAGATTTAGTGTGTATGTTTTTTTTTATGAATTTCTGTATTTGTGGGAGGAGAATTCTTATGTCTTAGAGCTGATAGGTTCTTTCCTCACTCGTCATCATCGTAATTTTTTTTAATGGCATGCTGGATAGTTTCCTTTTTTTTTTTTCGCGGATTAGGCAGGTAAGGGAAAAGAATTAGAACCTGGCTGTTCCATTAAAGAATAGCCATCAGACACTACTTCTAGCTTTTTGGGATTTTTCACCTGTCTTGAAAACCCTATGACTTGACTTTGTGATCAAATCGGATCCTTTTCACCTTATCCGTTGTTACTTAACATAGACTCCTTGTTAACTTGTCCTTTGTTGGCTTATTGCGTGCCATCCTCCTTTTGCTGTGCTAATTTGTTCTTTCAGGTCATGAGAGTAACAACGGGTGAAGTTCTAGAGATTAGGAGATTGGTGGTGCATATTTCATAGTCCAAAGAAAGAGGGGAAAACAGGCATTAATGCAAAATAAAGGGACTATAAACTCTCATCTCACCATAAATTTGAAAGGGACTCTTAGGGAAAGCCCAGTGTATGTGAAGGCAAAAGCTAATCCTATAAGTAACCAAAGCAGATTCACCATCACAGAAAATGTTGTTGCTCTCCAACAGCTAATGCACCACTTGATCCTATCACTGCTATAAGTAACAAAGAAGATTCCTTATCACAGAAAATATCATCATTGTTCTCCAACTAAAGCTCAATGAACAATCTTTTTAGCTTTGATGGTATTGTGTTCATCCCCAACACTCTATATTCATAATTTCACTATAGGGCGTCTTTTGTAATTTTCACTGTTTTACTGGTATGTGGCAATTGCTATGCTTTGACCAAGTTTACCCTTTTTCTTTTGCAGCTTTCAGTGGATCTTGATCCATGGACAAGTCTACAGACGCACATATTGTCAGATTACATAAACCATGAGGTTATTGATTTTATCTTGTTTGGCACCTTTATCAACAAGTTGTTTGTTTTTTAGATTTCAGTGGCTTTGGCCTTTACTTGAGGATATGGTTCTTGCATCTGAGGCTCTATTTTAGTAGAAAATAGAAATACCAACTCGTTTATACTAGATTGATAAAATAGAAGCACTCAGAATAAGTTTCGTTGATGTCAAATTTAGAGATGCCCACAGATCTCTAATTTCTGAATCAACGGATTTCTGTTATTTGAGGCCTCTAATATGCTGCTGTTACTCATTGAAACATTGGGGTTTTCAAGTATGATTTAAGCTGCACAGTATTCTTTTTACACCCATACAAATTCAGAAAAATGTTAAGTAATTTGACGTGGAAGTCGAAGATTAAGAACATAAATGTGAAAGAATATATGGAAAAGTTAATAGGCTGTGAGTTGTGGATCATTCAGTTTCTTAACTTTCTTTGCACATACAAGGTTGTATCACGTTGATTTGCAGTTCTACAATTAAAGCTAAGAGGAACACTGTGTAATGTTGTGGACAGTGGTAGGACTATCTGCCCTTAGCTTGAAACCTTATTAGACGATTTTCTTTTTCTTTTTTTTTTTTTGTGTGTGTGTGTGGGGGGGGGGGGGGGT
>PYUH01000036.1:3237791-3266679 GCA_016808085.1 Suaeda aralocaspica
GGGGGGGGGGGGTTGTTATATTTATGAATTGGGGATACAGGTGCAAGCCTTTTGTGTTTGGTGGCCACTGGCCACCTAATGCCTATGTTGAAATGACTTGCTAGCCTACACATTTACAGCTTGTTTGGATAACTTTTTTGGAAGGAAAGGAAGGGGAAGGAAAGGAAGGGGAAGGAAAAGGGAAGAAGGGGAGGTGAAGGAAAGGGAGGGGAGAAGAAATTAGTTTCCTTTAATTAGATAAGAGAGGAAAGGAAGAGAGAGTGAGGGAGGGAGAAGACACAATGGTGGTGGTGGTGGCAATGGAGAAGGGTTATGGTGTGAATTTCCTTCCAAATTTTTTCAATGTTGGAAGGATTTGTTGCTCAAGGATGGAAGAGAACAAATTCTTTCCATTTTTCTTCCTCCGAATTTCCTCACCTCTCATTTTTCCTATCCAAATGGAGGAACCTCCATCTTTTCCTTTCTCTTCCCTTCCCTTCCCTCCATTTTTATGTATCCAAACAAGCTGTAAGAGATTTGTGCAAATGGTGGTCTGTCCTTGATTATTTCAAAGACTTGTGATTTAGTCTTTATCTAAAATATGTCATCATCTCATCAATACTTGAAAATATTGATGGAATAATCTACAGTTTTTCTAAGTTGAATTTTTAATCTTTTTTAGCAAGGGTAAAGTACTGCTAAGAGAAATTGAGAATTTAAACTAATATATTATATTTGAAATAATGAATACATTTGCCAGCATTGAAAGTTATCATGCACATGTCATAATTCAAGGATATTTCTGGTTTGTGAATAGGTATAATAGAGAGGTCTTGGTGTTTCAATTTACATTTGGGGAAAGCATTTTTATAGATTGTAATGAATAGTATTATGGACTATGTGATAGCTTATAAAGATATTTATGAATGTCCTATATTATGCAGTTCCTGAACTGAATCCTGCAATTTTGTTCAGGGACATGAGTTGACATTACGTGTCCTCTACCGGTTGTATGGAGAAGCAGAAGAAGAGCGTGACTTCTTTTCTTCAACAACTGCTTCTTCTGTATATGAAACTTTTCTGCTAAAAGTGGTGAGTGTGCAGTCTTTAAATTTACCATCGTGTGTACCATTGGAGATATGCTCGTAGAAGTAAATTCTTGAAGCTCTATGCAGGCTGAAACACTTAGAAATTCTTTACCGGCGTCAGACAAATCTTTAAGTCGATTGTTTAATGAAGTTCCATATTTGCCTGAATCGAGCCTCAAATTATTAGAATCCTTGTGCTCTCCTGAGATTGGAGATAGAGATGATAAAGAATTGCACAGTGGAGATCGAGTGACTCAAGGTCTCAGTGCTGTTTGGAGCTTGATAATGCACAGGCCAACTCTGCGTGATGTGTTGTTGAAGATTGCTTTGCAGGTTTGTATTTACTTTTATTTGTGGATGTTGCTGGGATAAATAAGATATGACAATTTTTTGGTTTGTCATTGAATTGACTTGGTTTTGTATCTATTTCTCAATTACTAAGAGATGTTAATACTAGAAAGCAATCATACCTATCAAGCTTGAGGCATACCAATAATAACAAGCATGTCTTTTTAGGATTTAGAAATGGTCCTAATGTTTTTCCAAAAAGAAAAAGGAGGAAAAAGAAATAAAGAACAAATATATTGCTAACATTTAAGAACTGAAGAAATTTGTAAAATGTAATTTATGTTTTGGAACTTAAACCATACATGCATTCTGTAAAAAATCAAATACGTACTGATAAACTTTCTTTTTCCTAAAGAGTGCAGTTCATCGTATGGAGGAAGTTCGCATGAAGGCAATACGTCTGGTATGGCTACTATGCATTCATTTTTATGATATATATTCAAAAGGCTTTTATGTGTACCTCTCACATATTTCTGTTTTTTTAGGTTGCAAATAAATTGTATCCCTTGCCATCAATTTCCCTGCAAATAGAAGAATTTGCAATGGAAAAGCTGCTTTCGGTGGTGGACAATCATATTGCAGATACAGCAAACGCTGAAGGATCCAGTGTTCAACTGCAAAAGGTGTAAAATAAAATTCATAGATTGTGCCTTTTTCATATTGTTTCATCTTTTAGTTGTTTTGTAGTTATGTATTCATTTGGTTAGTTTAGATGAATTGGATATAGCCTTGAGTGATTTATTACAATGCTTATGTCCTCTAGTAATATGGCATATCATGTCAATTCTTTGTTTTGTTTTGTTTTTATGTTTTGTTATATTTTTTATTTATATATTATTACTCTTAATTGATTTTTACTCTAGCAATTTGTTGTGCTTTTGTTTTGTCTCCTGATTCCCTTTGTATGATTTTTGATCAGAATTCAGAGATACCGTTGGCTGTTAAAGATCAAACGACAGGGGAAACGAAGGCTAAGGACTCTGCTCCTGCATCTCAATCGAACATGCCTAAAAGTGTTATGAGCACTACTGTATCTGAGGCACAGCAATGCATGTCGCTGTATTTTGCCCTATGTACAAAGGTGGGAAATTGTCATTTTTGGTTCTGTATATATTTTCTTATATTTATTGATTCATTGGTAGTTATGCCTTTTCTGGTCCAATTTGCAGAAGCATTGCCTCCTTCGTCAAGTATTTATCATCTATAAAAGCTCACCGGAGTCTGTAAAACAGGTGCAGTTTGATTTGTATGTAAAATGTCCAATGGAAATGATAATGACAACTGGTTTGTTTGTAAAATGTCCAATGGAAATGATAATGCTGTCCTATAATTTTTGCCCATTTTTCACCAAATGAGTTTTACAGGCAATTCATAGCCATATGCCTATTCTTATCCGGACAATGGGCACATCACCTGCCCTTCTCGAGATTATCGCTTATCCACCTGATGGAAGTGAAGCTCTTCTGATGCAGGTTTACTGTGATTTATTATACCTGAGATTTTGTTGCTTTTATTTTTTAGTGGTTATCAAGGATTCAGGGCACTAAAAAAATGCCCTAAAACTGACTCACTCGGCTTTCCTTCCTATAGATTTTGCAAACTCTCACTGATGGCAGAGCTCCTTCAACCGAATTGATTTCTACAATCAAGAAACTTTATGAGACAAAAATAAATGTCTGTTTTTCGTTTCTTATTGTTTCTGCTGATTATGCTTGCATTTAGAAGGAGAAAATGCTAATGCATAATATTTTCCCATGGCACAGGATATAGAGATTCTGTTACCAGTATTGCCCTTCCTACCGAAAGAAGAGGTATTTCGATCCTTTTCTTTTTTTAATTTATTTATTTACTACCTCCGTTACAAATTATGTGCAACACCTTCTATTTTAGGATGTTACACATTATGTCCGACACTTCAAAAGTTCCTTTTCTTAGTAATTTTTTTAATTAAAATTCCTAAAATACCCCCAATTAAAATGTGTTATTCTTACTTAGTTTACTAATCTAAAACTCATTAACTACTAACCTAAATTAATTAGTTTAATAATTTATTAGATCATCTCACCCTTCTTCTGCCACCACCCACCACCATGATCACCACCCTTTTGCATCTTATTCTTCTTCCATGACCATTACCACCCTTTTTCTTCCATCACCTTCACCACCCTTCTTCCACCACCAATACCACTAAACGACCTCCACCAGTACCCTGTACCATCTCCCTAGCCAACCACCTTCTACCCAAACGACCACCCTAGCCATTTTGAACCCACAAAACCCACCTCCGAAACAGTAAAGATCCCTAGACTGGCCGGTCTTTGATCCAGCATCTAACCCCAGGAAACCACCGCTGTCCTCGCCGACGTTCAATCTATCACCACTCGATCCTTCAAGACCACAAAAAACCACCATCACCATCTTCGTCTTCGATATAATGAAACCACCACTATGGATTTGATTTTACTTTGATTTGCTTTGATCTTTAATCGTTTGTGGATGATTCAGTTTTTGATTTTGGGTTTTTGGATTTTGATCCTTGTTTCAATGGTTGTGGTTTCGGTGGTTTTTATAGTTTTGGCGAGGTGGTAAGTGCACACTGGTTTTCCGTGGTTGTGGTGGCTATGTAAGTGGTGGGGTATTAGTGATTGTGGTGGTGTGTTTCTACGTGGTTGTTGTCAATGGTGTAGTTTCGGTGCTGGTGTGTCAGTTTTGTTATTTCGGTGGTAGTTGTGGTTGTGGTGGCATGTCAGTGGTATGCTACATACTGGTTTCGGTAGTTGTGGTGGTGTGTCAGTGGTGGGGGTGGTCGTCGTGGTGTTGCCAGTAATGGTTTGGTGGTGATGGTGATGTTGATTATCTATCTCCTTCCCTCCTAATTACTACCCTTACTTTTATAAATTAGTCATTAGGAAATTTTGGTCTGGGAAAATGTGCAACACAAAGTGTTTCACGTAAAAAGTAACGAAGGTAGTATTTAGTGCCTTGTCTGAACTGTGCTGAGCATAGCTAGATTAGCTACTAAGTTGGTAGTGTAGACTATAAGTTTTCCTCACGTATAATCATCTTTAGAAATGATATTAGCAGGTGGCATTGTGAAAATTGTTTACTTGTGCATTAACTCTGGTAATTTCTTAGTGATCTTTGTGCTGAATCAAGCAGGTTTTTTTTTTCTTATTTAATTATATCCTGTAATATTTGAGTGATAATTGAAACAAAGAAGGATATTTGAAATTTCTGCAACTGTCCTATTCTTGTCTTTCTTGAGCGCATTTTGCTTCTATTATTAAAATTCTTTTGTATACTAGGAGGTCTACCTTTTATTGTTGTGCAAGTGTAATCCTCATCATTATTTTTTTTAATCTGATTGTAGTCTCTTTCTTTGTATAGTTATCCTCCTTCACCCCTCCCCTTCCCTGCAACATTTTTGGTGTGTGTTTTATTAGTTTGAGTAATTGTTATTGACTCTGTGTTTGTCAGGTGTTGAGGGTATTCTCTCATGTTGTTAAACTCCCCCAGGACAAGTTCCAGGCTGCTCTTACACGCTTGTTGCAGGTATATGTTCTCTTCTTGTAAATGTTTTTGGCTGTTAGGAAATTATATTTACTGCTTTTAGGATTTCGACCCATTGCTGTAAGATACTAAGATGTTGTATTTTTTAGTTGCTATTACTCCTCATGTATCATATCAGTAGACTTGAATTCTTTTCTACGATTGAATTTAAATAATTCTTGCTACTCTGTTAATGACGAAATTATCTTATTCCTCTAACATCCATTTGAATTGGTGTAATAGGGTCGTAGTTTAACCAACTTAATGTTTTATCATTTAACTACTTGAATGGATTTATTGCAGGGATCAAGTCCTTCCAATCCTGTGTTAACTCCATCAGAAGTGTTAATTGCTATCCACAGCATAGATCCTGATAAAGAGGGAATCCCTTTGAAAAAGGCAATTTTTCTGTCAACCATGTGTCTAAATTCCCCTCAAAAATAATGTGTCTAAATTTTTTACAAGTTATTTTTTTTATTATGCTTTCATCTTTTCATCTGCTTACAAATTTCCATCTTAATATGATATACCTTGTGATTCACTTCCCTGAACAGGTGACTGATGCATGTAATGCTTGTTTTGAGCAAAAACAAATGTTCACGCAGCAAGTAATTGCCAAGGTCCTGAATCACCTGGTATGTTCTAGAGTTCAAACACGCTATTTTTATTTCCTTTTCTTTTTTATCCCTTCTGAGTAATTTTTTATCCTTCATTTTTGGTAGGTTGAACAGATTCCCCTTCCACTATTGTTTATGAGAACAGTGCTACAAGCAATTGGTGCTTTTCCTGCTTTGGTAAGAAGGCTGTTATTTTCTGCATGTCTTTGTCAACTTGACATTCTTCATGCTTTTTTTTTTATATTAATATTTCAGTAGTTCTTTGAAACTATGTATTTTTCTATCCATATCAACTAAACTTCGTAATTGAATAGTCCCATAAAGCCCTGGTTCTTTTGACTCGGAAAAAGTAATATAAATTACTTAGTACATAATTATGTAGCTTGGTTGAAACCAGTTGTCTTGACTAGATATGCTCTAAATATGTTACTTAGGCCACTGCCCGTTGTTCTTGGTGATATTTGAGCTACTCCAAATAACATACTCCCAACATTTAACTTTTGTCACTGATGGAAGAGCCAATCTTCTTTCAAGAAAGAAGTCATTAAAAATTTTTTTATAAAATATACATTTTTTGTGAATTAATTCCTCACACCAACAATTATTTTGTTTTGTTTTTGGTATTTTTATCACTTAGACATTTATTTCTAGAAATGCAAATTTTTTAGGGCTTGAATGCTTGATAAGGTAGTAGGATAAACATTTATTTCGAAGGGTGTTGTAAATAGGCTACCAAAAGTAGAAAGTCTTTGCTTTTTAATTGGACCATTTATGAACTTCATGTTAAAGGAATACCCCAGTAATCAGAGTTGCATGTTACTTGGAGTATGAAAAAAGGAAGTATATCCCTTTGCAGCATATTTTTTGTGTGCCCTCTATACACTTCCATCTTTAAGTATAATTTTGTGAAATACCTATCCATAGAATCATTATCAGTCATTTTACTAACTGACCTTGTGAACAAGTGATTGGAGCAGGATAAATTATCATTTTCCTGATAAAATCCCTTTTAAATGTATATTTTCTCATTTTCTGTAGTTGTTTAATGGACCCTCTTGTTAGGTTTTGCAGCATCCAATTTCAGTTTCTCAAACATAACTTTGATAATTGTGAAGTCTGACTTATTTAATTTTTAAAATTCTATTTTGTTTTTTTTACTGGGTTCTGACTTTATACTTTCATCTATCTAATGATGCTTAAACACAATTATCTTCCTATTTGTGCCTGTCTAAGTGAACTAGCCCAATTGACCAATGATCTTAACTGAGGTCAGACAGAACTACTTCCTCGGTGTTTATTTAGCTGCAACAGTTTGATGTCAGCACTGTTTGTCATTCATGCTTTGATTCTCTTGGTCTCTGTTATGATCTTTGCCTAAGGGAAAATATAGTCAATATAGATCTCATTTGATTTGTTTTGACTTTTAGTTTATTAATGTGTAATTTTTATACACAAATGCATATTTAAAGTTATAAATAGAGAACTAAAAAGTGTCTTTGCAAGTGTGAACAGTAAAGTGCAACTAAGAAAATGGAGAAAGTAATTTTCTTAAAGTTAATGACAAAAACAGGGTCGGTGCTGCTATTACTGATATGCATATTAGCCTGTTCTAGATTCCGCTAAAGTGTTTGTTTTGTTTTAAAAAACAAAAAAAAACTTGTAGGTGGACTTTATAATGGAGATCCTTTCTCGGCTAGTAAGCAAACAGGTAACGGTTTTCAGCTCGTGGTTTCACTGCCATCAGTCTTGTACTAAATTCTTTGTCTTATTATTGCACGCTGTCTGACAGATATGGAAGTACCCAAAGTTATGGGTTGGGTTTCTCAAATGTGCACAATTGACACAGCCACATTCTTTCAATGTGTTGCTTCAGGTATGTCCAGTATTATGACTTTTTCCTCTATATGTTATTTTCCACATTGTGCAATAGTGCGAAGACATAATATGAGACAATCCCATTGTTTTCATAGCTATATGTTACTTGGAGTAGAACGCTATAGAGTGCAAGATAAACATATCTGATAGCCTAACAAAGAGAAGATGATGGACTCTTACTCTTAGAGTCGTAGACTATATTGCTTGTAATTTCCTTTTCTACTATAAAATCTGGAGTTATAAAATTCAGGCTTTATATACTCTTTGGTTTGGAACTACTATTAATTTTGGCATGTTCTCTTCATCTGATTAACCTCACTAAAATATTTTCATTTTTTAAAAGAAAAATTTAAATGAATAATCCCACCTTTGGAAAATCCCACAACAATCCAACCTTTCACCCACCTTAATTTTCTTTTGGTGCACCCAATGACCGGTATACAGGTAACCTGATCAAGTATTTTTTTTTTTGTAAAAGTATATTTTGACTACTAATTACCTCTAAAAAAATTATTTTACTTAATTATTAATTATACCACCACCACACTACTTATTTAGAAGTTGGAACCACCATCACCGCCATTCAAGGGCTAACCTGCCAGCGCCCCCCAAACCACCCCTAACCTGCCAACACCGCCAGAACCACCCCCAACATGCACCTCTCTTGCCGGCAAAGCCTCAACCTCCCACCAACTTCTCCACCAACCTTGAAACCCCCTCAAACAACACCAAACCTCCTCTACGCTCTCAAAAAAACTCCTTCAACCATTCCTAACCATCTTACCATCTTCAATCCATAATCCCCAATTTTGCTGGTAAAACCCTAATTTGAATCATCACCACAAATAACCACCACCAAACCAAAATCAATCCAAAAGAAACAAATCACACCCAAAAGCCATTATTTTGTATTCGTTATTGTGGGTGGCTTTGGGGTGTCGTTTTGGGTTGTAGTGAGGCTGTGGTGGCCTTGGGGTGTTGTTATGAGGTTTCTTTTGGAGCCGTTGGTTTATTTGGTTGGGTGGTCGTTGTGGGTCTAAGTTTGTGGTGGTGGTGGTTGTGGGTTATGGTTGTGGGTGAGGGGGTGGTGTGTGTGACGCCGTTGAGGGTTTTGTGCGTGAGTTGGGCAGTTGTGGTGAGAGGTTGGTTGCGGGGTTAGTGGTGGTGATGATGGTTGCGGGGTTAGTGGTGGTGGTGATTAATGGGTGAGGGAAGTGTTAATAACAGTCAATTAGAGGCAAAACCGGAAATTAAAGGTGAAAAACCTAACGTAGCTAGTCATTCATAACTAGGGTGCATTAGAAGAAAATCATGGTGAAAGGTTGGATTGGTGTGAGATTTTCCAAAGGTGGGATTATTTGGGGTAAATCAGCCAAAGGTTGAATTATTCATGTAAATTTTTCCTTTTTGGAATAAATGTTTACTCATTATAAGTGAATTCTTCTCATGTAGTATTCTGACTTTCACTGATTAAAAGTTAGGAAAAATTTATGAAAACAATCCGAACTTAGACAGCAATTTAATAAAAGACCGAACTTTTGTTTTTTTTTTTAGTTTTGGACCTAACTTTAGAGCATACTTTCCGTTTTTGGACCCTGTTTACCTGCAAAATTAGATAAATGTCATTAATTAGCCGGTTGAACAGTGCAATTAATATTTATGTGCATTAGTTTTGGAGGAATTAGTCATATATGTGTTTTATTATTATTATTATTTTTTTTATTATTATTATTTTTTTTTTTATATAACCAAGAAAAGATCAAAAAAAAAAAAAAACAGAGAGAGAGAAACACAAATGAGGGGGTTTAATGGTTTATCCTTCAAATCTAGACTATTAAAAGCCATTGAAGTGGTATGATCTAAAGAGAATTTCTTGGTTTAGTTGAAGCTTCTAGCTGCAACTTCTCCCTGCAATTTTTCACATAGCTAGTCTCTAGACTCTCTACTACTAATCAACTCCACATATCACGTAGCAATTACCATGGACTAGGCTCAAACAAAATTCCGATCCGTAACGGTGGAGGTGATGGCGTGAGAAGAGGAGGATTTGAACAGGGATTTTGTAACCTTGTGTGGAAATGGAAGAAGGGGAGTTGAGGACAATGGTTTGGTGATGATGAGGTGGGTTTCGATTTGTGGGGCACGTTCTATATGACCCATTTGATGACATTGGGTGTTGAGGGCTTTGATGGCGTCACCCATAAATCGATGGACAAAATTAGAGCAAAAGTAATTCACTAACCTTAACTCAAAAAAGCTTCGAATTCGAGTATGGTAATGTAGAAAATGGTGGCAGTGAAGAGTGAAGAAGCAGTAGAAGTTGAAGGAAGTGCTAATAAACAAATCCTCAACCACTTTTTCCAAACACTTAATAAAAAAAAAGAAAAAAAAAAGAACTAGTTTACCAATTTATTGGGTCACCGGTAAATCAGTCCAAAAACAGAAAATATGCTCTAAAATTAGGTCCAAAAATGAAAAACGGAATTTCGGTCTTTTATTAAATTACCGTCTAAAGTTCGGATTATTTTCATAGATTTTTCCTAAAAGTTATTTTTAAGTATTAGTGATTCTTATGAAAAAATGATTTTTATTGAATAAAATGCTTTTAGATCAGGGTCCAAGTTTACAACAACGCCTTCAAGTTTGCTAGAATTTAGGACCTACAGAGGGAAATTCTGAAAAATTGCTTCTTATTTTTGCTTCAGTTTAGTCTTTGCTCTTTATTGTCTCATTGTTTATCAATATTATAGGGTGCTGAAAATTTAAACTTGTGTACATGGACGTTTACAGAGGATAACTCAATTAGAATTGTGTTCTCCTTGCATAATTCATCAAGCCCTTGAAATTTTTTAATGTAAATTTGAAGTAAATTACATTGGAAGTCATCCATAGAAGCATACCTTTCATATAATAGTCTGACTTACTTTCTGATATTACGAACGAAAAGAAACTAATTATTAATGCATATCCTGTGGAGGATGATGCTATAGTTTTAGCAATGTTTTTCTTTGCTTTTGTTCATTGAGATTTCTATTTGATTCTCGCTATCTTTTCCCAGCTACCACAAGGTCAGCTTGAAGCTGCTCTTAATAAAATCCCTGCACTTAAGTCACCACTGGCTACTCATGCAGTCCAACAGAAATCTACCCTCCCAAGGTTTGTCCAAAATGAGTTTTTATGCCATATGCAGTAGTCTTGGACTCTTGGCTGCTGTTTTCACCATAAGTTATTTACGATTTTGATTGGTTATTAATGGCTAGGTCTGTGCTTATGGTTCTTGGCATCGCTTCTGATTCCCAAGCTGGAAGTCAGTCACAATCGGGCCAACCTGAGGCTGAGGATGTGGTTAGCTCTGACAAGGATGTTGTCACAGAGAAAAGCAAAGAATCATCTGGTGGAAGCTAAAAATACCGATGAAGTGCATGTAACTAGTGAAACTTGTATCATACGGCTCAAGCTGTATGAAAAGATTGTATGTTCCAGAGTTTTTTAGGGCTCGGTATGAAATTATCATGGCAAGGCAGGAAAAGTGAGCAGAGGTGTTGTAAAAATGACTTACTTATAATTAGGATAGAGCATAACGGCGGTCTTGTAAAATTATGTATAATCTACGGACTACAGAGGATATGCATACACTTTAACGAACATTTTTTTTAAAGGATCTAAAGAAACCATAAAAAATAGTGCACTAGTTGTTATTTATCTTGTGGGTTTTTTTTTTTTTTTTTTTTTTTTTTTTTGTGAACATTTTTAGAAATATGTTTGCTGTATTTATGAACTGAAAGTAGCAGTTTTTAGTGTTTTTATTTCTGAAAGAATTGTTTTTAGTGGTGCATGGGTGAGTCATTAACGTTCTATAGATAGATATGAATAATATTGATGTATTTAAATCCCTAAGGTTGAAGATTCGATATTATGTAGTATAATTTATGTCAAGTTTTATCTCTAATGCATCGATTATTCAATTGATCGATCATGGATGTTACTGTTTATTGATTGTTCAATTGAGTTGTATAAAATAATCCAAGCCAACTAATTTGATCAGTGATCCAATTCGAAAAATATTTAGAATATCGACCATAATGTATGGTTCTAACTTCTAAATATGTTATGAAATTAAGTTTGTTAGATTAAGCTTTGACAAGGGAAAACTTACCTAGAATCTTGCTTTCTTGCATTGATATAAAATTATTGCAACACTTCTACCTATCGATTTTTTTATAAAGATTCTCAAATTGTGAAAAGTGTTTCTTAGTATGAATCATCATTTAGCGCAAACACAATTTCTATAATCAACATCAAACCCATAGAACATTTCTTCTCATAATCTCATCTATTGAATTTTCGATTAAGTTTCTATAAATTGACATGATTACACATCCCACTTAAAGCTTACGCTTCATTGCATTTTCATTTTCACGAGCATTCTCCATGTTTTCTTGTAACAACCCTATGAGTCCCAAAACCACAAATACAAATAATGCCAAAGGGAAAGCGAGTGCTACATGTGTAAGTTGTGTAACAGTGTAAGGTCTATTAAGACCTTGTTTTTTTAGCTTATTTTCAATTCAGTTCAATTTAGTTCAGTTCAATTAAGTCCACTTATTTTTAGTTCACTTTTTAATTTTTTTTTAATTTTTATACTTTATTTTAATTTTGATTTATATATATATTTTGATTTTGATTTTTTATTTTAAATTTCAAAAGTCCTTTATTTTAAAATTTTAATTTAATTTTTTAATTTATATTTTTAATTAATTTTATATTTTAAAACTTATTTCATATTTTGATTTAATTTTTAAATTTTGATTTTTAATTTTTAATTTAATTTTTTGTTAATTTATATTGCATAGTAATTATTTTTAAAATTAAAATATTATTTAAAAATTAAAATAAAAATATATATATATATAAAATAAAAAAATAGTGCAATCCAGTTCAGTTCAATCTAGTTCATTTCAGTTTCGTTCAGCATCTTTCAATTCAGTTCAGCTCAAAATAAAATAAACCATTCACAAAATTATGCCACTTGAAGTCGAATTTTTGGAAAGTTTAGATTAGACATGGTCAGATTTTGTCATTATTAGCCCATCTCTCTTTCATTGATTTCTGAATATACCGGGTCCTTTTGGGTCAGAATTTCAGATACGTTTTCGGGCCAATATGTTTTGGGGCAAATCGTCTTCAAATTCAAACTTTTGGGCCGGATCTTATTCGGACGACAAACATTTCACATCAATATTGGGTGGGTTTGTTTTCATACAAAAAAAACTCCGAATGAGTTTACCTTTGAAAGTATATAATGATATAAATTATTATTTTTATACCTCATAGTAGCAAAGTTCATGTACAGAAAGAATGAGCCCAACAGAATCTCGTTAAATTATAATGTCATGTTTTTGTAAAATTTGTAGGACCTAGAACTTATGGTATAAGATCGTGAAAAATTTACCGCGGATTGTAAAAAATGATTTACTATCCTGATTTAGCATCTAAGTTAATTTTGGGTTATGTTTTACAGAATAGTGCAAGACTGCAACTGCTTGACTTAGTAATTTTTAATTTAAAAAAAAAAAAGCAATTTGAGACCTTCGCCTTGCTTAGACGAAGCTCCCATGAACATCGCCCAACCTTCGTCCAATATGGTGAAGGGTAAAATTGGAAGTTTGTGTTGAAATACGGGCGATGGTAAGGGTTTTGCGGGCGATGAATAGCATTGCCCTTGCATGAGAAATTAAAATTCCAAGGGAAATTGAAATTCCCACACAATGTGGGAATTTATCACCTAACCCCCTAGGTGATTTTGTATTTCTAGGAAATGTCATCTCTCTAATATCAATCAAACACAAATTAGAAATTTCTACTAATTCAACTAGAGGTAAAAGTTTGGTGTACGGTTTGGATTATAGCAAACTCCAAATCCAAACCATATTATTTCGATCTATGAATTTCCACTCCAATCCAAGCCAATCTAAATTTCAGTCCAAACCAAACCAGACCAAAAAAATTCGGTGTTTGGGTTTTGGATCCAAATCAAACCGAATTTCTAGTCATACTTAATTGTTTACCAGAAATTTAGAAAATTCGATCTTGAAACTTGGTATAATGCCTTACGTTCAAACTAGTTCAAAATTTATGTTCCACAATAACAAATTAGAAACAAAGAGAAGTTAAATATTAGGGCTACTAGTAGTAGTTTGCATCATTCTTTAAAATAACACCAAATTAGTTAGTTCAAAATTTCAATAATACTAGATAAGTGTTGAATCAATTGATTGAAGATCGATGTGTTAAGGAGTGAAAGAAATGGCGCAAAAGAACAAGGACTGTAGAACAAATAAAGAAAAAGAATAGTGACTTTGGGGGATTGAGGTATTTAACTAGAGAAGGGAAAAGAAGGAATGAAGAACGAAATTAAAAAAGAAAGAACTACAAATGGCGAAAAATGAAGAACATAAGGAACATGGGATTTAAAGAGAGTCTAAAGGAGATTGAAATAGAGTCACTAACTCCATTTATATTTTTAGGGTTTTATTCATTTTTGGGCCTTAAGCCCTTGATATAATTTAGGCTTTTATACGGTTTGGTGTACGGTTTGGAGTTCGGTTTCTAGTTCTCCGCACCAACTCCAAACCGAACACCGAATTTTTAAAAAATTTCGCTCCAAACCGCACCAAAATTATAAAAAGACCGAACCATAATTTAAAAATGGTTTGGTGCGGTGTGGTTTTCGATTTTAAACCGAATTAGTTTCACCCCTAAATTCAACAAAGGAAGTTTATTCCCATGAATCGTAAATTACCATACCATTGTAACCAAACAAACACTTAGATTTAGCTGCAATACAAAAATTGTTTCAAGATTTGTGTTACTGAATAGTGCAATTAAAATCTTGGTGTAAATACATTAACAATAAATTATATACACTTTGTTCATCATCTTATGCAATAGATTAAATACATTAACAATAATTAGTGCAAGTTTTTTTTTTTTTTTTTTTTTTTTTNTTTTTTTTTTTTTTGGTGCTAGGGAGCCACAAGCCCACAAGGGCGGGGATGAGAATCAATCCCAGGATCTCCTGGGACGGAGAGGGAAGCTCTTACCACTTGAGCTACCCCTCACTCTCTACACACTATGTAACATTTGATAAAACCCACAAAATTATATAAAAAACGTCATAGATATCAACTTATTTAAAATACAGTATATTGTGTCAAAAAGTTGCGCTAAATATTAAACCTAAACAACCCCCACTTCTCAAATGTTTCAAATTTTTAATAGTAGGTTTACATAAACTATATATTCTCCATACAAATAAACAATTTTCACTTATTTTATTTTTGAAAATATAAGTATAATTTTTTTTTAAACTTTTTTCAGCAATAATTGAGTTTAGTTTCATTTAAAAAAAACAAAAGTTTATATCAGCAAAAATAAGTTCAGTTCAACAAAAATAAGTTTCAATCTTTAATAAATTGTTAATGATTTCAGCAAAAATAAGTTCAGTTAAATATAAATAAATTGAGTTAAGCAACAATAAGTTAATAATAACATAACTAAATCTTTAAACAAAATTCCAAACTCACGTGAGCACGCAAATAATACGGCCAAAGAGTAAGGGATAGATTTTCTAAGTTTTGTATGATAATAAATTTTTATTTTTACTTCCCAAACCTTAAAATTAAAATTTAAACCTTAAAAAAAAAAAAAAAAAAAAAGAAAAATCAGAAACCCATATCATCATTTTTTTCGGTCATCAGTTTCATCACCTCTTCCCTAAAACCTCTGTTATACTGAGGGGGAAAAAAAAAAAACAAGTTCATCTAAAATTTTCAAAGAAAAATAAAAAAAATAAATTCAATTGAAAAACAAGAAAATAAATAATAAAATTCGATAGATTAAATTGAAGGTTGATAATTAATGGCAGTTGATTACTACAAAATTCTTCAAGTTGATAGAAACGCAAAAGACGATGATCTCAAGAAAGCGTATCGAAAACTTGCGATGAAATGGCACCCTGATAAAAACCCTAATAACAAGAAAGAAGCTGAAGCCAAATTCAAGCAAATCTCTGAAGCTTATGATGTAATTAATTCTCATTTTCATGTTTTAATTTTGTTATTTTGGTTTTAATTTGGTAAATTAGGGTTTTGAATTGACGAAAAAAAGATTGATTTTTTGTGGTTTTTTTTGTTGTTGTTGTTGTTGATTTGGGGGAAAATTAGATATTGAGTGATCCACAAAAGAGAGCAGTGTATGATCAGTATGGAGAAGATGGGTTGAAAGGGCAAGTACCACCACCAGGATCTGGTGGGTATTCGGGTGGGCAGGAAGGTGGAAGCGGGTTTACGTCGTATCGGTTTAATACTAGGAGTCCTGATGATATATTCTCCGAGTTTTTCGGGTTTTCGAGCCCATTTGGGATGGGAGATATGGGAGGAGGATCTCGTGGTGGTGGAGTTGGGGGGTCTTCTGGATTTGGGAGGAGTGGATTGTTTGGGGAGGATATATTTTCGCAGTTTAATCGCAACGCTGGTGGCGGTGCTGAGGCCTCGTCTATGCCTCGGAAGGCAGCTCCTATTGAGAGGACATTGCAGTGTAGCTTGGAAGATTTGTACAAGGGGACTACTAAGAAAATGAAGATTTCGAGGGATGTTGTTGATGCTTCTGGGTAAATTAAATTCCTCACTCGCTTACTTTTCATTGCTATTTTATGTTGATTTTGATGTTTAGTTTGTTGTATTGTTGTTGAGTGCATTGAATTATAAGTTTGTGATCCTACATTGATTAGTTAGTGCTTGTAACATGCTTTTCGATTGTGATAGTTATGAACTGTGGTGCTGTTTATTAGGTTAGAAATATCACAATTGCTTTAGATGTGTTGTTAACTTGTCGGTGTTGAAGGCTTAAGACAAAACTGTTGGCATCCATGGTGTGTTCACTATTTCTGAGTTGCTGATTTTCTATGCTGATGAAGTTGTTGCCATTGCACCACTAGTAAACGATAGTGCTTCCTTTGTATCACATGACATTATGTGATTTAGATAATGGAGCATTTGGGATTTCTCAACACCTTTTCCATTTCTGAAAGATCTTTCCATCTTCCTTCATTATGCAAAGTTCTTCTAAATTTATTCGGTCTTAGATAAAGTGCATGTCCATATTGATCAAATTTTACCTGCTCCACAGTTACCATTGAGGTCCACCATCTCTAAACAAAATTTTCTCGTTTTCAAAGGTTTTAAAAAGTGATCTACTTTCCACCACCTCACCTCTTTTCTCTGTTTTCCGTCTCCACGCTATCCTGGAAGAATAATTAAAGAATGAAGGCGGTAAGTCAGTTAGTATAGGATGTAAAAGAGGGTTAGTAGTTTTGGTGTGCATTGGTTGCACTAAATTAGCATGGTTCCTTTTCATCAACTAGAAACAGAATTGTCATGCACATGACCTCCTTAGGGCATAGTTTCCACATGCATGCAATTTTATCTTTTTTACGTGTCTTACAAATTATCTCCGGGTTTTATTAATATTTCAACAAACTAAGTATGTAACGTCTTTTTTATGTCCAGCTTTCTTTCTTTCTTTCTTTCTTTCCATTTTGTTGTTATTTGAATTGATTGTCATTAATTAATATTTACAAAACTTCAATGCCTTTATGAGCTACTCTACTTAAAACGTTTCTTTATTGGTTCATTTCTCAAATGTTAATATTTATGAAAAGTCAAACAGGATAAAATTTTGACTCGGATATGTGGGCACCCTATTGATTAGATTCTTATTTAATTATATTTTTTTCTCGACTAGTTGTAATTGTTGTTCTATATTATGTTTAGGGTTTTGTATTGTCTTAGTATTTTATGCTCGCAGCATTGATAAATATCTAATGCTTGTGTCGGGTAAGAATAAGCAATGCACTTCATTATCAGAATTTTGTTAAGCATTGGTGAGTGTACTTAAATAAGAAGATACTTTTTTTTTTGAAGGGTTAAATATGAGGATAGTTTGTGGCCCTTTTTTACTTTATTATGCATTCTTTGTGCTCGGAAGCTTATGACGTCTCCTTTACTCCATTGTGGTCATTAAACTTCAGTTTAGTATATGAGGACATACAACAAACTATCACACCAGGTATTGGGATTCAGTTTAGTATATGAGGACATACAACAAACTATCACACCAGGTATTGGGAGGGATCTAGAAGAATGATTTTGGGGTTATAGGGCGGTCTACTCATTAGGACCTAGTGTATTGACAAACTCCATCTCTCATATGCTTTTATCAAAGAGCTTTCTTTGTATGGATTTTTCACTAAGTACCCTCATCAGGTACCCTTGTAGTTTCCTAAATTCACGAGGTACCCCTAAGGTTTTTAAAAAGTGCACTTGATGCCCTTAATGACTAATGGTGTCAATTAGAGAAACGTTAACTCACTATAAACCATTAAAACCTCTCTCATGGTTCAAAAATGCGGTTTCGCTCGTGATAATGTTAACTATGCATACCCTGACAATGGACTTTCTAAACTTTGAAGTGTTATGTGGTAGTAGTACGTAAAGATGGCATTGGGTCATGTAACGCATGCCTTTTTTTCGGCAGGCATACATTTAAATAGGCCAGCAATGTCCATCATCCTCTGCTTGTGCTAAAGCCAAACTTCAGTTGTATCTTCTTGCTTCGGTATGCCATGCATATTGTCTATGAGGTCTGCACAGTATATGTTGTATACTGCCTCCACCTGCTCCGGATTAGTAGATCCGGGGGGGAGGGTGGGGAGAGTAAATGGAGAAGAGAGGAAGGGTGAGATTGAGGGTTGATGAAGGAACTAGATTAAGAAGAGAGGAGAGGTTGACAGAGTTTCCAAGTCACTGGGAATCCTGGTGTTGCCGAGTTGAATTCTTAAATAGATGTTGATGTTAAAGAAGATGTACATGTTGATGGTGCTATGTTGTTTTGTTGTGGTTGGTGAATGAATATTACCGGCAAAGAAAGGTTGAAGATGATGAATAGGCTATTTGTGAATTGGAAAATCAATTGAAGAGTTTAGAGGATAGACTTAACTAGTGGTTTTTGAATGTCAAAATAACTAGGTATTTGAGATCAATTTATTTTGATGAAGTGTTATTTGATAATAATACGAAATAATAATAAGAACAACACCAACAACAACATGTAATGGAGGAAATATGATGGAATGTGATGCAACTTTGAAAAAAAATGGAGGAAATATGTAATAGAGGGTTGCAAATCTGAAGTACTTGCATTTTAAATCCATTTTAACTTTTAATTACTTTTACTTGTATTACGTAGTGTTATTTATTTGTCTATATTGGTAAGTTTTAGTTGATTTTTTTTTCTTTTTTTACTTTTTAAATGCACAATTATTTAATTTGCTTAATAGTGTGTTTGTCTTTCGCCCAAGACAAGATTTTTTGTGATTAAAAGGCTTTGCAAAACATTTGTTGGTTTAGAATCATATGAAATGGGATGTTGCTATAACTATTTCTGCCCTACTATCTATAAATATGAAAAAATGTCAAAACTACCCACTATAAGTCAATTTTAGAAAAAACTACCTAATATCTTTTTTGTTTTACAAAACTACCTATAATGAACTTTATTTTCGAAAGCACTACTACATCACAATAAACTTGTAAGGGGGTGCTTGGTTTACGCTTTTATAATGGATTGGAATGGAGGTGATACTATTAATGAGCAAAAGTTGTTTGGTTAGGGTTATTTAAGTATGGAATGACATGCCGAATGGTTTCTCTTTCCCTTCAATCTCATACCCACTAATTCCCTAAAGATTGAGATTCCATACCTCTTCTAGTACTATTAAGATTCCATACCTTTTGAACCAAACGACCCCTAGAAGTTTCATCAAGTGTTGCCCACAGCTATTTCCTTCCATTTTCTCACATGAAACACCGCCCATGAACCTCTCTCACTTGCCATTTTCAATTCACATTAATGGATCGCTTTGTTCTACCACTTCCTTTCTGTCTCCTTCATTCTTTATATCTCTCTTTAGTTTTGGAACATTTGAGCATATTAGTTGAACTTCAATCTTAGTCGAACCCCTTTTTCCCTTATTTACTCTTCTACATCAAAATTTAAGAAAATTGATGTTGAGAAAAACAATGAATTTAGGATGAAATTAGCTTTCAGTTATAAACCTCTACAAACTTGTTATGTTCACTCTGTTTTGAGGATTTCTGAAAAGAGCATGCTAGTCTTTTTTTGCTCTCCCAGGACCTTCTTATAGCCTTTTGAACCTCGAAAAGTTATCTTAGGGCCCTCCTTTGACCACGGCTCTTTTGACCACAGTGGCGCAGTGCAAAATTTTTGGCTATTTTTTTTTTTACGAAAACTCGAAAATTTTGAAAACAGTGACTTATAGCCTTCATTTTTGGCTTGTGGGGCTGTCCAGATCTTCATCTTGTTTCTTCCCTGTTTTCTTAGCACATGTTTTGGGTCACCACAACACTCCCCACGATCGATTTCGGCCACTACAAATTTGCTATCAGCCCTCTTTTTGAGATATTTCCGAATAAGGTCACAAGTAGTTATTTTTGTGAGAAACAAGACTTTCTTATGGCCTTTTGAACACCGATAAGCTGTCCAATAACCTAATATCATCTTATGAGAATTGTGTAAATTTTTAAACAATTACTTTTCCGGAACCCTGGAATCTTCGAAACTTGAGTATTATAGTCTTTGTTTTTGGCCTTTGGAGAGTTGTTTCGGGCTGCGTCTTGTTTTTTCCCTATTTCTAGGCTACCGCAGGATCCCCCATGATATGTTTCGGCCTCTAATAACTTGTTATCATCCGTCTGTTTGAGATATTTCAAAATAAGGAAACAATGGATTTTTCGTTTTCTAGAGAATTTTCAACCGCGATTAGCTCCTTAGGGTTCTTATTTTGACCATATGGGTATTTTGTAAAAGTTTTGGCCCGGGACGGTGGAACTTGCGAAATAGTGAATTATAGCCTTTGTTTTTTGCCTCCTCCGCCTTTTTTTTCGCCCTGTTTTTTTATCACATGTTCTTGGTTGCCACATGATTCCCCATGATTGATTCGGCCTCTAAAAACTGGTTATCATCCCTCTTTTCGAGATATCTTGGAATAAGGGAACAATGATTCTTTCGCTCTCCCTGGACCTTCTTATAGCTATTTTTACCTTGGTTAGCTACTCAGGGTTCCTATTTTGACCGTATAGGCAATCTATAAATTTTTTGGCAAATTATTTTACGGGACTATAGAACCTCTGAAAACTGTAAATTATAGTCTTTGTTTTTGGTCTCTGGAGGGGCTATCCCAGGCTCCGTCTTGTTTTGCCTTGTATTTTTTACCATGTGTTTAGGGTCACCACATGACTCCCCGTGATTGGTTTTGGCCTCTAAAAACTTGTTATTGTCCTTGTTCGCGAGATATTGTGGAAGAAGTGAACAATAGCTTTTTCGCTATCCCTAGACCTTCTTATGGTCTTTTCAACCTCGATTAGTTGCATAGCATATGATCACCATGTTTGAGGAGAAAAACTATGTTTGATGACGACGGGGAATGATTAATTTTGGTTCACGTAGCCGACCCTAATTATGGGATTAAGGCTTTGACTGATAGAATTTATTTCTCAACAATTTAAGTTCATCTTGAAGTGTGTACAGGAAACAATTGTGGGATGTAGGAGGGTTTGGGTTGCTTTAATTAGGAAGTTCATCTCTTCCATATTGCTTTCAACATCACCATTATCTGCATTTTTGTACAGGGGAGTTTTGCAGAGTTTAACTTCTTTGTTAAAGAAAACTAGACCAATATTATAGACTAATTTAGAGAGTAGTCAAGATAAGGTTGGTCACTCAAGCTAAATAAGTGCTAAACCCCTGCTTGAAAACCTAATTAAGTTATCATGATAAATCATGCTCGCAAAAACAAATGATTTTGATTAATTGTGGATTCTTTTTGCCTGAATCAGACTATTCGATGATGCAAGGATCCCCTTTACTATTTAAGAAACTAGGAAATACCAAGAAATGAGAAGATGTGGGTACACTTTGTGAATGCGAGGGGAGATTGAAGAAAATACAATGGCAAGCAAAAAATAGGCCCTATTCTAAGGAACTTAACTTTTCTATCATTTGGTAGTGCTGCCAAAATTTTAAGCTCGTAATAAGTAGTTTTGTAAAACAAAAAGGTAATTTTGGATTTTTTTGTGAATAAATAAATAATCTCTGATTAAATTTATTTTGTGAATTGGTGATTTACTTATTATATCTTTTGTAAACTTGGGATGTTTGAACACCTGGCCTTTTGAGGATCAAGCTTTTGAGTTTAGTTTATGGAAGAAATCTTTGTAGGTATTTTGAAGGTTTTCATGAAAAGTGAATGAGGAAATTCCATGTATGGATTATATATTTTTGGTGTTCCCGTTTCATCTTAAACTGCAATTGCAAATTTTGGTATGTATGAGCATTAGGCAACTCAGGATGTGTGTTGTTCTTGCATTAAATAATGATTTGAAGATCTTTGATGGTATATTAGTGCTGGCATTTTCCGTTCAAGGTTAAATATGTAAATAAAAAGTATTGTTACTGTAAGTATAAAAATGAGATCTATTGCCTGATGCAGAAAATTAATCTTAAATTTAATGTACATAGATTACAGGAGCCTCTTTTGTCTAAATTGTTAGTAAATAATTTTAAAGGTTTTTGTGTCGCGGCTAGGGAAAGCATCACGATAGGAAACAATAAGTGTGTTTGGCTAGATGACTGCAATGCTCACTAAGGCATGGAACATGAGGAGAGATTGGAAGGGGGTGTGGCAGATGAGTGGGTAGGCTTGATACTGGGTGAAGCCCTTAAAACTTTGAGCTTGCTGCCAAGCCTAGCAGTAAAACAAACAGCACGGATTGGCTCTTTGATGTTCATCTAGCTTCATTATTACTTGTTATGATTTGGTGATGCCAGAGCTGTAATTTTGCTAGGTTTTAAGTGTATCATTTGCACATCTTTCAATGCTAATTATTTTATTGTCTTGTTCTTATAGTTGGTGAGTCATTATATATATATTTTATTAGCTGTGCCAACTACTCCACCCCTTTTAACAAAGAAACTTTGTAGTGAAGGCAACATGGGAGAAGTGGCTGCTTGTTGATAACCGTGTCAAATAACTGCTTTCTTCGTCTTGTAGGAGGCAATCCACAGTGGAAGAGATCCTCACTATTGAGATTAAACCAGGGTGGAAGAAGGGGACAAAAATCACTTTTCCAGAAAAGGGAAATGACCTGCGCGGAGTTATACCCTCAGACCTGATCTTCATCATTGATGAGAAGCCTCATGGCGTATATAAGAGGGATGGCAATGATCTTGTTATTACTCAGAAAGTCTCTCTTGTTGAAGCTCTGACTGGGTATACTGCACAGATAACAACACTTGATGGCCGTACGTTAACTGTACCCATCAACTCTGTTATCAGCCCTCAATATGAAGAGGTGATCAAAGGAGAGGGTATGCCTATCCCCAAGGAACCCTCAAAAAGGGGCAATTTGAGAATCAAGTTCAACATTAAGTTTCCAACTAGGCTTACATCAGAACAGAAGACGGGCATCAAGCGGTTGTTATCTTCATGAATGGATCATGACTTTGACTTTGTGTATGTCTGATTTCATCTTGCTGTTTTAAGTTGGAAAGAAATTGCACATTCCTTTGTTGGACTGCTTTTGGAATTCTGAATTATCGGTGGGATTGTAATTTCCCCTTGTTCAGTCTCTTCATGACCTTGTCATATATCTCTGTATTCCATATTTGTTGCTTTTGTTTTGGCAGCTTGTTTAGTTTTTTCTTGTGGCTGTTTTCAATTTCTAACTTGAGGCACCTGAAATATGCTCTTTGGGTAACTTGTTCACCCTGCAAAAACCGCAGAGTTCTTGGTGAAGGAGATTTCATTTATTAAATTCTGTAGATTTTAGAGGTATCAATGCTCATTTTGTTTGGCGATTTTCTAAAGTGCTGAGTGGTGCTGCCTAATGCTACTGTGATGAAGGCATATATAAGAGTGCATTTATTTTCTTTGATCATGCTCTGTTTTCATTTTTCACTTCTGTTTAATGCTTTTCCTGTCATAGTTTAGATGACATCAAAGTAACCGAATATCTTCGAGTTTTGTTGGTATGCCACACAATAATTTTCTTTGTTGCCTGCTGTAATTTTAAATGATTTGCTCAAAGGTTTTGTCAATGAAACTTGGATACCTTGTACCAAAGCTTTTCAGAGGAGTCAGGTATTTTGGTTTTAGGTTCAAGTGAGGTTAATGTGAAGTTGATCAAGGTCAATTCTTGTTGTATGTTATTTCAAACAGAATTGCTGTATATTTCTTGTGTATATAGGGTTTTCCTTTGGGTTTTTTGGTACAATTACTTTGCCTCAATTTATACATCCAAGCAAACAAGTTTATCTTCTTACTTTTGAAGCGAAACCAATAGGGCACTTGCTTAGTAGAGTGACCCTCCAAGTCATTCGAGGATTTACACTTCACTATATTAGTCGAAAATTTCACATGCTAGACCAGGGATCGGTGAGATATCTACAGACTACATAGATGCCAAAATAATTCTAAATTCTAATTGCTTAAAGCAGAATAAGTGGGCAAGTAATGTCTTAACAAGTCAACATAGCTCTTCACCCAAGCTGTTCTCTAGCACAGTTGCTGCTGAGGCCAGTAAGCTCTCATCAACACACTTCTTCTGAACCACAAGTCTCCCTACAGTTCCGTTTAATTCTGCAAGCAGCTTCGATTTTTTTGCCTCAAGCTCCACAATAGTATCTATCTGCTCTTTGCTGTTGTAAAGAGTTAAAGCTCGATCAACATAGGGAACTAACCAATCTAATCTGAACTGCGTTGCTTGGAGGTCGTTTAAGGTAGAGCCCAAGTATTCGGCTTGAGATTCGTTCAAGGATTTGCCCGTGTGGCTTTGCAGAATCACTACCATCTTTGCAAGGGATTCTAAGGCCCATTTCATGAGGCCGTTACTAGAAATCACATGATCTTGGCTTATGTTCCCATGCTTAGTCCATACTTTGTGCAGCACTGGGATTGAATCGGAGCTTAGTTCGAGACCTTCAAATATATCTAGTGAAGCAGTACCTTCTGGTACCTGTGAAGAACAATACAGAGTTGAATTGGAATAATTGAACTATTTCGTGAGTCCAAGTATTGTTATTAATGGAATGACAAGAACTATCAACTTAATATACCTCATTTGAGCAATCCTCAAAACTTGGGACATCGTTGTTCTCGTCTGGAATCTCTGAAATGAAACTCATCAGCTCAGCAAGGAGCATAAGAAAAGTTAACCAAATGATAAAGAAGTTGAAAAGGAAACACTACTGCTTAGTGTTTGAGGTGCATCGCATTATGTATCACTCAAGACTCGAGCATTATCTGGTCGAGATTTGTCTTCTTGGTTGCGTGATGGAGACAAACTCTCAGCATCCTGAGGGTCCTCTATATGTTGTGAAGAGGCATTCTCTTCGCTGAAGCTATATAATGAGCTATATTCCATATCTTCATCATCATCAAAGACCCTTCGAACAGTCGTTACTAATTAGACTTTTCTGAAAAAGGGAAACCAAGGTATGAGCAATATGTGTATATATAGAAAATTTATATCTTCATTTTCCGATTATAGTAATATGCGCTGAAATTCGAAATTATGATCAAAGATATGACACAAGTTATTCCGGACTACAGCATAAAGATTTCCCATCACAAACCCATATCAGCTCTAAAGTAGCATTACATGAATCAGTTCGAAAACAACATCACTATATCATGTGGTTACCGAAAGTACGTGGTTACCAAAATGGGTGTTAATTTTTTGACAGAGTTCAGGACAACCCATATCAGTACGTGGTGATGGAAATAGGGAGAAAACAAAACAGAGTTCAGGACAACCCCTCCGAAGGTTATAAATAAAGGCTATTATTGATAGTTTTGGGGTGTTCTTGGGTCCCAAAATAAAAGGTCGCCAAAAAGGTTACATGGTGCTCGTATGGTAAAAATAGGAACCCTAACCGTCTAATCAGGTTTGAAATGGTTGTAAGACCATCCCAAGAGAGTGAACAAACTGTTTTTCTCTTCTGTCAAAAAGTCCACAGCTATCCAAACACAAAGGCTATTGTCCACTATTTTTTTAGGTTCTGAGGTCCTTGAAAAAAAAAAAGCGAAAAATTTTTCGAGTTGCCTATATGATCAAAATATGAGCCTCAATTAGGCGATTTGTGGTGAAATTGCCATAGGAAGGATGATAACAAGTTTAGGTATGGTTCCCTAAAAAAGTTGTTTTTCGTTCTTCGAAAAAAGCCATAAGAGAGGTGATAACAGTTTTTTTAAGGGTCGAGACCTATCGTATGGAGTCCTGTGATAGCTCATAACACGTGGTAAAAAATAGGGCAAAAATAAGACAAATCCGGATATGGCCCCTCGACCCCCTCCAAAGGCCTCTAACAAATTTTTTTTTTTTTTAAGTTTCCAGCGTCTCAGAAGAAAAAGTTGTCAAAAATTTTTCAGGGTGCCTCTATGGTCAAAATATGAGACCATACCACATGATTTTGGGGTAAAAAGGCAATTAGAGTTGTTATGTATGGTTTCCGAGAAAAGTTGTTTTTTGTTCTTTGAAAAGGCCATAAGAGGGATGATAATAAGTTTTTAGGGCTGATATCGTGGGGAGTCTTGTGGCGCCCTATAGCATGTTAAAAAAAAAAAAAAAAATAGGGAACTTAGACGGATCGTGGTGCGGCCCCTCCAAGGCCTCAAACGAAGTCTATTATCCTATTTATCTTGAACTTCTGATGGGAAAAAGTTGCCAAAACTTTTCGAGAAGCCCGTATGAGTAAAATACGAATCCAGATCAACTGATTTGAGGTAAACATGTAAGGATGATAAGAAGTTTAAGTTCGTTTCTTGAAAATAAAGAGATAATATCTGTTTATATAGGGGCCGAAACCGATCGGTGGAGTCCTGTGTTGACCCATATACATGGTAAGAAAATAGAGCGAAAATAAGACGGAGCCTAGGGTAGCCCTCTAGAACCCAAAACAAAGACTATTATCTGTTGTTTTTTGAGGTTCCGGGGTCCAGAAAAAATGTTGTCAAAATTTTCTGGGGTGCCGTACTATTATAAATGAACCCAGACCAAGGGATTAGAGTTGAAAAGCCATAAGAGGATGATACAGTTTAGGTACAGTTCTTGGAAAAAGTTTTTTTCCGTTTATCGGAAAAAAAAAGGAATTAAAGTGATGATAATAGGTTTTTAGGAGTCGAGATCATCATGGGAAGCCTTGTGGTACTCATATCAGTGGTAAAAAAAAAAGGCGAAAATAAGGAGCTCATCAGTGCGGCCTTATCGGAGGCCTCAAACGAAGGCTATTAATCACTATTTTTTTAAGTTCTAGGGTCTTGGAAAAAGTTGTTAAAATCTTTTGGGGTGCTCGTATGGTGAATATATAACCAAACACAGGCGATTTGGGGTGAAAAGGCCATATGAGGGATGATAACGAGTTTAAGTACGGTTTCTGAAAAAAAACCGTTTTTTAGTTTTTTCTGAAAAAGCCATAAAAGTAATTATACAATTTTAAGCATGCTTAAGGAATGGATTAACCTTAAGCCATGCATGAGCAAGGATTGAACCGTGCTTTTTATTGAGTTATTCTTAAAAGTTCACTGAACCATTATTGTTAATATATTTTTTTTGAACAAAGGTAATATATACTCCGAATTTGAATGTTTTTTTCATCACTTCTAACTTTAACGTTGATATTTTAGATTCTTGAGCTTTCTATGATTTATAAAGTGCTACTTACACACAAAAATAAAATAAAAAAATAGATATCGATTCAACTTGTTACTTTATATAATTCTTCTGACCTTGTCTCTAATATGTAAAAACATGAGATCAAGGTACACTCAAGTTTTGAATGCTTGAATACATCAAGCCTCGTACGACAACTCGACCTAACGAACAGCAACCACCGATTCTAGAGCCGCATAGGTCGGGATTAGGTTAGGTTAGGTTAGAGACTTAGAGGTGTGGCTCATTACTACATATGGCATGTCTTCACCTGTCACGTCACACTCACGTGAGGGTCCCTAACATCAAGGCAACAATTTTTTTTATTTTTATTTTCATTTAATTATAATTTATTTCCTAATCTAAATTTCTCAAACTCTATATTTTCTCTCTCTAACTCTTTCTCTCTCTCCTCCAAACGTCTTTTGTGGCGATCTCACCGCACTTCCAATCTCTCTCCTCTGTCTCACTCTTCCTCTTCTCTCTCTCTTGAATGCCAACAAAACTTCACTCACTCTTTTTCACTTCTTCTTATTAATTTTTCCTTTTTTTTTTTTGTGTTTATTAATTTAACACAATTTCAAACATACAAAATTTAACCCCAATTTTTATAAAGCTTAAATTTTTTATTTAATTTTTTAAAGTTTAGATAATAATTATGTCCTTCCTCAATCCTCGAACTGTGGAAGAGATCTTCAAAGATTTCAGCGCTCGTCGTTCTGCTATTGTTCGAGCTCTTACTTCTGGTAAAAATCCAATCTTTTTTTCTTAAATCCCTAATTTTGATTTCTGATTTCTGGGTTTTTTTGGGTAACCGTTTTTTTGATCTGGGTTTGGTTATTTCTTCAGATGTTGACGAATTCTATGGACTTTGTGATCCAGGTATGCTGATTTTCCTTCTTAATTTTTCGTTATTTTTACACTCTTTTTTATTGATTTTTGATGTTAATTCTTATTTTGGTAATGTGGGGTTTCAGATTTGATGTTAAATTGATCTTTGAAGTCAATCTTGGATTGGTCATGTCAATTTTTTTCATTAGAAGTCTTTATCTTTTACTTTCCTTCACATTTTGAGTCAATTTTTTAGTCACTTCTTTTGTTTTTGATGATGATGTATATTTTTAATTTGACATTTTTAATTGGGTTTAATTTTTTGTTGAAATTTGTTTAATCCACTTTTGGACGTGGTGGTATTTATTTAGTTTGAGTTGGTTTTTATTCTTAAATTTGGAGCAAAATTAATTTTGTTAATCATTTTCTCTAAATTTGGAGCAAAATTTTTAATTTTGTTAATTTTTGTATTGAAAAATTTACACCTTTGAAGGCTTTTTTAATTAATGATAAGTTCAATTATCTACATTCTGTGAATTTTGGTAAGTTGTAGCTCAGATCCCGAAGCGCAATTTGCGTAGTTGGGAGTGCAATTGCAGAGTTGAGGGTAATTAGACCAATTTGAAACACTAGCTAAAGTTACATGATGAATGGATATAATTGTTCAAGAACATTGGGTACAGTAGCGCCTTTTTTTCCGGTCTGTCAAACCATGTTACATGTAAAATGGGAGGTCAAAAGTGGACAAGATGTT